>CM076582.1:488101223-488685261 GCA_034641835.2 Pinus albicaulis
GTTCATAATTTTCAAAAAATTTATCAGAGACATCTGGTTCATCCAAGTGAATTGCCAATTGTTGTGCTATACAACAACCCCCGATTTATTTTTTATAAATAGGAACCCTTTAGAAATAAGTAGGAAATTATTTTTATAATTTCCTAAAATAAAAAAAACTCAGAAAATAAAATTTTATGTTCTTCCCTTAAAAGCGCATCGCATATTACATATCTTATTTCAAAAAGAATTATAAAACTTAAGATATGCGAATTGCGAAACACACTCGAAGCCTTTCCAAAGAAATAATTAAAAAACCTTGTAAAAACATCAAAATCATCGTTTTATTCTTCCTTTTTCACATCGCACTTTATTTAATCAATAAAGCTTTAAGAAACAAATGATATAAGTTGCGATACTCATGGATCCAACAAGCAGATAAACTAGGAAATATAAAATCTTTCGCGATCGCGCAATTTGTATTGTGCACAACTTATAATATATACTCAAACACTATCCTATAAAAGTTTTGATCTGCGATTTGCGCATATCGCATTTCATAGCCTTTAAAGGTTAAGCATCGTGAAATATTATAAGGAATTATTGCGATTTGTGTATTAAATGAATTCAGCATGTTAAGATAGTTTGTGTCATATCAAATAGAATTTAAGATCTTAACTACTTTAAAACGATTGATAGATCTTACGTGTGAGGCCATGTGAAATATTAAATTAGGAATTATGAAAGATGATTGATATATTGACAAGTTCTTGTGTGCATTATAGGTAAATGATTTATTTACTCTTATAAGACTCTTTATATGTTAAATTCACTTCGATCTAAGGAAATCAATTACTTGGTTGAAGAAGTTCAAAATGAGAAAAAGAGGCAAGGAAATCTCTCAAACATCATCCATAGAATACACAGATATGTCTTCATTATTTTCAGACACCGTCTGCAACAAATACTGTGAGAGTTCGTCATGGGAGGCAATGTACAAACTCTTCGAAGATGAAGGACCAAGGGTGATAGACAAATTTTCTGCTACAGACACTGATTCTACCTCTGATGCAACCCTTTTTGACGTTGCATGCTCGCACATTCACAGGATAGTGGCGAGACCAAAGATTCTTCCTTATACAGACATGGTTAAGTGGGAAATTGACCACTTAAACATTGAACAGAATTTTCAATAATTCGAGAGGAGAGATGATGGGTTCTTTCAAAGTAGAGGATTTAGAAACAAAGTATCATCTACCAACCCCGCAGCAAAAATATGACAATAAGTATGTGCTGACTTTCAAAGAAAACATCTAGATCTTATCATAGTCATCAATGAATGGAAGGAAAATGAAGGGAAATTAAAGCAAGATAAGTCTGGTACGTACCCAATTTCAGAAATTCCTAATCCTTATTGTTATGCCGCTGGTATATTGTGTAGAATATTTTCCAAGCCTGATAGTACTAGATTTTCAAGAGATTGGGTTCCCCTAATTGATGCAATCGTCAATTCATCTATCCTAAATTGGGAAGACATTCTATCCATTTACCTAGCCAAGCATATCACTGATATAGGAATAAAAGAAATGTTTCTCTCACAGAAATACCTCCATTTTATATGTCTTCTTATGTCATGGATGCCATTTGTTTTACTTCTAATTTTCCTACCATGGGTTGGAAATGGACCACCAAAGACCCTAACTAGATTAATATCTACCATAGAGAACTCTGGGATTTTGAGTTCCACTTGCACTTCTATAAAATCTGCTATGGATTCATATTACCCATGCATCAAATGATTTTCAACAAAAAGGCTCCTAGCATTTCTGAAGAATCCAATGTAGATATTCTTTCCGTAGAAAGATGGTTTGCTGAAGAAAAGTTCACATATATTAGAGTATTTGGGAGTCATGCTTCTCCACATGTTTTACCTTACTATGTTCCAGATAAATTATTTGCAAAAGAAATAGTATATCAGCTTATCAATGGTGTCACAAAGCAATTAAAGGATGGTAAAAAGGCTATTTGGCCTACTTTTCCTCCACAGTGCGACACCTTTGCTCTAGCTAATATTGGCCATACATACAAAGAGGTTCCCAAGATTTAGTTGTTGAAATTGTCATTTATGCCAAGAAGATTATATGATCCTGATGATGTGATTAAAAATTACATCGTAGAGCTAAAAATGAAGCCTTTTGTAAAGGGAAAAGATGAATTTGATGATTTCTTCCAAGGCATGGAAAATTTCTCTGATATTACCAAATATGTTTCTATTCAATTAAGTCAAGAAGATGTTGAAGCTTTTCAAGCATATAGAAAGAGGAGACTAGAAAAGGTTCCTTTGAATTTGTTGACTATTGAAGATGAAAAACACACTCCAAGTGTTAGTCTAGATGATGAAATGAAAGATATATATAAAAATGAATCAGGTCAATCACAGCAGTATTCTGATATTTCAAATCAATCTGAGGAATCCGAATCTAAGAAATAAAATTCAAAAATTGACCAAATTCTTCAAGAGATAGAAGTGTTGGAGAAAACAAAGAACAATGGAACAAAATCAAATTCGGAAACAACTCAACATACTCATAGCATTTTAGATCAATCCAAGCTGTCTCAAGTAAAATATTTGATGAATGAATGGGAAGAATTTTCTAAAGCAATAAATACTCCCAAAGAAAATCCCAATATTGATCAAACATCAAGTTTTCAAACACCAGAACCTTCACAGAAAATAGTTGATACTGTCAATCTACTACAAAGAGTTCCAACAATGCATGACAAAGAAATCATACCAGCCTACCCTATAGATCAGATAGTTCTGCAGATTGAAGATATTTCTTCATTACACACTTTCTACAGTCCTAGCTGCCAAGCTTTGGTTAAAAGGATTAAAAGAAGGAGGATTGATGAAACAACTCCAAAACAAACAGATGAATCAGTTGATGTACTTTAGAAGGATTCCTCAGATGATCCCACTAAACATCTAACCAAGTTATCACAATATGCAGGAGCATATGCCACCGCTACTGTTGATAAAGCTACTGAGGTTAGAATATTGTTGAAACAAAAGGAAGCCAGAGTACAAGATTTAGAATAGTTGTTGAATGAAGAGAAATCCAAGTCCATTGTGCAGATCAAAATAAGCACAACTCAATTTCATGAAGATATTGAAAGCCTCAAATTGAAGTCTCAGATAGAGCTTAATGATAATAAAGCACATCTAGAAAGGGCAATGGGTGAATTACAGATTCAACCACAGTTAGAACAATTCATCAAAGAAGCACTTGATGTAAACACTATGTTAAATAAAGGACAAGAAATGTTTTGTCACCAAGCTTCCATGATTTATTCTTATTGTGATTCCAATAAGATAATGGTCCAACAAATAGCAATTCAGAAATTGGAATGTGAAAGACTTGAAAAGAAAATCGAAGAACACATTTAGTGGCAATTTTTAAATACAGGAAGACAAGCTAATCTACCACAAATTGATAAGCTTCATAAATAATTGTTATTCGTAGAATGGAGAGCACAAATTAATCAAGAAAAGAATGCAGCAACCATGACATCCAAGAAATCAAATGAGATTATTCAGTTTATGTGTGATCAATTGTTTAAAACATAAATTCTTAAAGAAAACATGTCTGATGTGTTTTTAGGAACAAAGGAAGTAGAAATAAAACAGAGACAGAGAGTAGATACATAAGAGGAAATGATCAAAAAACTTAATAAGTTTGATCAGGAGAATTACTAGAATTTTCTTATCAAACCTTACCATCAACTTCAAACTCTTAAGTCTCTTACAGATTCAGCACAAATATCTTAGTCAGTAATCTCAAATGTTATTTTCAAGGGACAGATTCGGTCACCGATATCATAGCCAGCTCAGCTTAAAGCAATGTTAGATATTTGTCAACTTCGTAATCACACTCAAAAAGAAGGGCAGGGTTCACAAAATCAGGATTGTTAGTTCAGAGTTCCTAGATTATTGTTTAAGTTAAGTTTTTAGAGAAAGGTTGTTTGAAACCCCCTCTAAATTTTTGTAATAATTTAATTTTAGTTTGTATTTAGTTTAGTATTTAAACCCTTCTCATGCATTTAGAGAAAGGTCCAGAATTTTATTAAGAACATTTGCAAATAATGCTTAATTGTAAGTAAGTTTGTGAATGCCTTGATAAAGTAATGGAACACGACCTTTTCAGTTATATATCATTTTGTTGATCATTGTTGATGCACTTTTGTATTTTTTGAAAGAATTATTGATAGAAGAGTTGAATGTGGTCTATTATCGTTGATCATATGAATAGAGCACACATCTAGTACTATTATCATGTATGTTAATTCTTTTTTTGAATATTAGTGATGAATCCAACTTTCATGAATTATATATGAAATCAATTGTTTTTTTCCAAAATATCAATTGCACTATTGTACGATATAAATATAGAAATTGGTTTTTTTTATATATGATCATCAGATATATGCGATATATTTATCATTTTCTTTTGATTAACTATTTTTTCAAGAGAATCATCTTACAAAGTAATAATTCTATTAAATCTGTAATGATATTCATCATCACAGATTGAATAGATATCATTCTAGATCGCATCAAATTAATATTATCCCAGGTTAGATTAAATTAGAATTAAATTCAAAGTTTTGAATTTTTGAATAAATTTGTTTTATTTTTTAGTAATTCTTTATGTAAATCCTTTGAGAGAAACCAAATAATCAAAGCAAAAAACCCAACTCTAGGAAACTGGTCCCATTATATCCAGTCGGAGCCACTATCCCAAATGGAAAAGGAATTGTCTTAAGGTCTGGACCGGGTGCTTATCCCCCTTTGTTGTTGCCACAGATTTCTGAGGCCTCAACATATGGTGGTACTTAGTGACCAAAACTATGGCATCCTTGCCCTATAGGTGACGGTGTAGGCAAACGCCAGACACTCTACCCTTACCTTGGTGGATTTTCTTTGGCTGACTGGGGGCGTTGCTAGCTCTTATAGGATGTTGTGTCAACACTCGTAAGATATATTTTGAAGGCCCAGTTACATTTTAGTGTGTGAGAATGAATAGGTCTTCTAGGATTCTGAGTATCATATACAAACAAACAAAAAACCACTTTTTTGATTGCTTGATCACATAGATTAATTTAAAGGAGAAATTTATTTTATTTTCACTTTGTTTTATGTATGTGACCAAAATGTTTCTTTGATCATAGACTCTAACCTCTCAAATTTTTCCAAAACCAAACCTAGTCCACGCCAGAATGGACCCAACGGGACCTCGTCAATTGGGGCATCTTTTGGACCTCCCCCCATTACTGGGAGGGGTTCTAGGTCTTTCGTTATTTCGCCATCAAAGATGAAACACTGCCACCATTATTGGCTCATCCTTTATTGGGGCATCCTTAGTTGGAAACCCTAGTCGGTCTCCCAACACCACACCGCACACCACTCCACCCATGACCCCTAGGGGGCAGAGGAGTGTGTCCCATTCAGGAATTCATCCGAATACATAGCAGGGTACGTCGCAGACCAACCCTCTTCCTAATCAGAACTTTCTGTTTTTGCAAATTTCAATGGCGTCAACCTCCCAGTCACATTTCTTAGCTTCGTTGAACCTGCCCGATTTAAATATGCTGATGAATGACCCCATCACAGAAAACCCTACATGGCTTCCCATGCTCACGAAGATCGCTTTGGATATTTCAAAATTCAAAGGAAAGCAAGTGGAAGACCTAGGTAATCATGTCATGACCTTCCACCTGTTGTGCTCATCGAATAATATCATTGACGAAACTATTCTATTGAGACTATTTCTATTGGGTGTGGAGCCTGATTATCTTGTTTATTTTATATCATAGCATTGGACCCCTTTACCTTAATGGGGCAGCAACACCGCCCATAATTAAACACTACCTGGGGGGGTCCAGGGGAGGTGGTTGCGACTTTATGGAACCCCCCCACCTGGCGGGGGATTTTGGGGGCAGTGCCCCCGAAGCTAAAAACAAATGTAAATTTGCCTTATAAAAGTATAGTAATTTTTAGTCAATCTGGGTCGTTCATTAGGTGGATGATCTAACTGTAGAATTTTTGTTTAGTTTAGGGTTTTTTTCCCTATAATGCAACCGCTTGCTATGTATGAGGGTATTGTATTGCGGCTATGTATTGAATGTGTATTCTCAGAGTGAGAAATAGATAGGGAGACTGTGAGAGAGAAAAAAGGATATTATAGCAGATCTGTTGTAGGTTGTATCTCTTCATTTTGTTGGATAATAGAAAGGAAGGACTAGCTGTTCGGGGTGGAAGTAGCTACAACTAGGTGAACCACGTATATCTATGTCTCTCTGCTTTTATGTGTTTTGTGTGCTTGTGTTTTCGCATATTTTATGTGTTTCAATGCTCTGTAATATATCATTTTCTAATAACTGGTATCGGAGCCGAAGGTCTATTTGACTGATAAGCTCACAAGAAAAAAGGGTTTCTAGTACGAGTGGGAGCAATGGCAGAAGATGGTAAGTTTAGGTCAAGCAATTTAACGGCCAAAACTTCCTGCTGTGGAATATGCAAATGGAAGAATATCTATATCAAAAAGATCTATACCTACCATTGAAAGGAAAAACAAAGAAGCCGATGGCTATGAAAGACACAAAATGGGAGATTCTAGATGAAAAGGAACTCAGAAAAGTACAGTTGTGCCTTGCAGTGTCAGTAGCCTTTAATATTTCGAAGGAAACAACAATAAAGAGTTTGATTAAGACGTCGGTGAAACTATATGAAAAACCCTCGGCCTCAAACAAGGTATTTCTTATGAAACATTTATTTAATATGAAGATGTTGGAAGGTGGATCTGTTGCAAACCATTTAAATTATTTTAATACAGTTACCAGTCAGTTAAGTTCTATAGGGGTAAACTTTGATGATGAAGTTAGGGCTCTTTTATTTATGTGCTCATTGCTAGTTTTCGGTGCTATCCTTAGCGAGGAAATGGGACAGAAAATCTCTAGTGAGACATCAGGTAATACTTTAAGTGCAGAGTCTAGGGGAAGAAAAATGGAAAGAGGAATGAGCTCAGGATATCGCAGTAAATCAAGGAAAGGAAGATCCAAGTCCAGATCGGGGATAGTGTGTTGGAAATGTGGGAGGGAAGGACACCTGAAGATAGATTGTAGATATCGGAAGAGAAAAGAAGGAGACGCATAGCAAGAAAAAAATTATGAAGAAAATGTGACAGGTGATGTGCTACAAGATGCTTTGATTCTTTCTTTTGAAAATGTTACTAATTCCTGGGTGGTAGATTCAGGGGCCTCATTCCATGCCACACCTGATAAGAAATATTTTCATGACTATGTTCAAGGAGATTTTGGACAAGTCCATTTGGGTGATGATAAACCTTGTAAAATTGTTGGAATGGGTAAAGTTCTTGTAAAACAATAGAATGGAAACCAATGGCTATTAAAGGAGGTAAGGCATGTCCCAGATCTGAATAAAAATATGATTTCAACAGGGCAGTTTGGCAGTGAAGGTTGTGTGACAACTTTCAAAGATAAAACTTGGAAGGTCACCAAAGGAGCCCTGGTAATAACAAAAGGCGAAAAGGTTGGTACATTGCATTTATGCAATGGTATTTCTAACTCTGTTAATGCTTTAACTTCCAAAGGAGCAGATGAAAAATTATGGCATCATAGGCTTGGACACATGAGTGAGAAGTGGATGAAGATTCTTCACTCAAGAAATTTGTTGCCGGGTTTGAAGAATGTTGATTTGGATTTCTGTGAGAATTTTATTTATGGAAAACAAAAGAGAGTCAAATTTCTCAGAGTTGGGAAAGAAAAGAAGAGAAAAAAATTAGAGCTTGTGCATACAGATGTATGAGGACTTGCTCATGCATCATCTCTCGGTGTCTCTCGTTATTATGTTACTTTTATTGATGATGCAACTAGAAATACTTAGATTTATTGTATTCAGAATAAATCTGATGTATTTGATATTTTCAAGAAATGGAAAGCTTTGGTTGAGATTGAGACAGGAAATAAGTTGAAGTGTCTCAGATTAGACAATGGAGGTGAATATTGCAACAAAGAGTTTGATATGTACTATTTAGAGCATGGAATTTGCAGAGAGAAGACAGTTCCAAGAACACCACAAGAAAATGGTGTGTCAGAAAGGATGAACAGAACAATCATGGAGCGTGCAAGGTGCATAATATTGCATGCATGATTGCCTTTACAATTTTGGGTAGCTGATGTATATATTTTCGTTTATCTAATAAACAAAGGTCCTTCAAGTTCCTTAGATGGTGGTATTCCAGAGGAAGCATGAACAGGTAAAAAGGTAAGCTACTCTTTTTGAAAGCCTTTTGGTTGTGAGGCCTTTGTCCATATTAATAAAGAAAATAGAGCAAAGCTTGAGGCAAAATCAAAGAAATGTACATTTATTGGATATGGTGTTAATGATTTTGGTTATGGCTTATATGATTAAGAAAAACACAAAATCATCAGGAGAAGAGATGTAATATTCAATGAAAAGGTCTTGTATAAGAATCAGTTGCAGGAAAAGAATCAGGAAAAAGAAAACAAAGAATACACAGTTCTTGATGAGATCACAGAAAAAGTAAAGGTGCCTGAAAATAACAATAATCAACAGCCACAATAACAACAACCACCAAAATAGCAACAGGCACCTCAAACACCTGAAAGTGGTGTCAGAAGATCTATCAGGATAAGTAGACCCCCTAAACGATACTCTGCTTCATTATATTATTTATTGTTGACTGATTCTGGTGAACCCAAATTTTATGAAGAAGCAATGTAGGTTGAAAGAAGAAAGAAGTGGGAGCTAGCCATGGAAGAAGATATGGACTCCTTATTGCATAAATAGACTTGGGTTTCTTGCAGGTAAAACTACATTTCATAATAAATGGGTTTACAGGCTGAAGGAAGAAGATGGAGGAAAACAGAGGTAGAAAGCTAGACTTGTGGTGAAGGGGTTTGCACAGAAGAAAGGTATTGATTTTGATGAAATATTTTCTCCTGTTGTTAAGATGACTTCAATGAGAACTATTTTAAGTCTTGTAGCAGTAGAATATTTACATCTTGAACAGTTAGATGTAAAGACAACATTTCTCCATGGAGATTTGGAGGAAGAGATCTATATGGAGCAACTAGAAGGATATGAGGTCAAAGGGAAAGAAAATTGAGTGTGCAGGTTAAAGAAGAGCTTGTATGGCTTAAAACAGGCTCCAAGGCAGTGGCATCTAAAATTTGACAGGTGTATGTCTGAACACGGTTATACTAGATGTCACTCTGATCATTTTGTTTATCTGAAAAAGAAAAATGATGGAAAATATATTATATTGTTATTGTATGTAGATGACATGCCTATTGCAGGGTCTAACATGCAAGAAATAGATGTGCTCAAAAGAAAATTGGAAAATTTATTTGCAATGAGGATTTAGGAGCTGCAAAACAAATCCCTAGTATGAGAATAACTAGAGATAGGAAAAATCGCAAATTAACACAGTCTCAGAATGAGTACATACAAAAGGTGTTGAAAATATTTAATATGCAGAATGCAAAACCAGTTAGTACACCTTTTGCTAGCCATTTCAAACTTAGTGAGGAGATGTGCCCCAAGACACAAGAAGAAATCGATTATATGTCTAAAGTTCCATATGCATCAGCAGTTGGAAGCTTAATGTATGCAATGGTCTGCACAAGGCCTGATATTGAACATGCAATGGGAGTTGTAACCAGGTACATAAACAATCTAGGAAAAGAACATTGGATGGTAGTAAAATGGATTCTTAGATATTTGAGAGGTACCACAAATCAAGCATTATGCTTTGGTGGTTCAAACATTGCTCTACAGGGATATGTTGATGCATATATGGCATGTGTTAGTATGAATCTTTTGTCAAAGTGTACGAAAAAATACCACTTTAGCTACGCATAACTTATAGCCCTAACATCAAATATGGCTGCCAATATCTTCAGATCTACAGCTAGTTGATCAAGACAAGTGTTGCAAAAAACCAGATCTATGCATATAGAGACATTAAGCAGTAAAAATGAGGTTTTTCTCCATACATCCAATTGACAAGACAAGAACAATTTTTGAAAGAATTTTTTGTAGTAGGGGCACCTGGGCGAAAAACAAGAAGGTGTTTCCAATTCTCCTTAATGGGATGGGTTCTTGGAAGTCCTCAGCACTTCAGATCTAGCATTTCTCTCTCTTGTTGGTGTAGAAAACCCAGACAAAGATAGAACTCAAAGGGAGCTCACACAACAAATAATGGAAAATATGACAATGATAATGGCTCAAACTCAGACCAAGAGTTTAGATCCAGAGTCATCTAATAGGCAACAAAAGGTGAAGAATGGTAGGAAAAACCCTCCTATTTATAACAAAATATTGGGTCATTCTAGATCTTGGTGTATGATTAAAATAACATCAACCAAATCTAGATCCACCTTTTATGGAATATTTTATTATATTTGAAGGAGGGAAAAAGTATTTGACTTGGGTCAAATACCTTTATTTGTGAATAATAAATAAATAAATGATTTATTTATCATTTTAAGGAGGTGGTTAAAAGATAATCAAATAAATAATGATTTATTTAATTATTTATGGGTGATTCAGTCATATTTAACAAGGAATATTATTTAAATAAGGTTTAAATAATTATTCCTAGAAAATAATAAGATAAATAAAGATTTATCTAATTAATTTCTTTGTTTGGGTTAAACATGACCAGGAAAATCAAACAAATATAGGTTTGTTTAATATTTCCTTTTGGGGATTCCTGTTTAGACCATAAACAACCTAATAAATGTGTTTTATTAAGTTATTTTTCATAGTGAAGGCAATTTTACTTAGGGTAAAATTGGTCTTACATGGTGTACTTGGGTCCATCTAATGATAGTAGGTTAGATGGCCAAAAAATGGTACACTTCCCTCTAGACCAGTCTTCTGGAATGAATGAGTTGATGTCGACAGAAGGAGGTCCGCCATAGGTGAGGTAATGAGAGATCCTCAACTAACGCACGAGAGAAAATAGTAGAGCGACTGACAGACTAATACCAATGATGATGATGAAATGGAGGGGACTGAGTAGCGAATGGACAACTTCCCTTGTTAGAGCATAAAGGGCATGAATGACATGGCAATGACTGACACAATATCATGAGGGATAGGGGACAGTGGGATTGAAGGCCATAATGTGCGACACAAGAGAGGGATCAAGCAATGAAGGATGGAGGACTATAGCGGGGTACAAAGGGACTCGGGATAGACTCCATGAATGCGATGATGACTCAACTTGGATGCTCTAAAAAAGGGCGACTCGATGGTGCTGCCACACGGAAAAGAGCCCATGGGGGACCCGAAAAACATGAGTACAAGATGATACCTCATGACGAAAATCGACACAAACAAAGACAAGTATGGAGGCAAAGTGGTGCCCCAAGTACAAGTGTTGTAAGTGAGGAAATTTGATTTTTGGGGGAGGTGAAGTGACCCATCTTGGACAAAATGTGTCCTGGTGAAGTATCAAATCACAAAAAACTAACAGATACCCATTTGAGGGCTCGGTGAGAGCTTTCCAACAGTGTAGACGGTTTGTCAAACAGATCTACGGTATGGTCGCAGCATGTGAAAGAAGAAAAAAGGGTTCTCTTTTAATAAGGCAGTTTTCCCTCCAAATCCACTCATTTGCTAGCATTGCAGTGGTGAATGTAGAGAGCAGAGAAGGCCCTAAATCTTGCAGCGAGCGTAGCGGAAAAACCGACCGTTGGAATCGAGATCCGTTAGTTGCAGGTAAGAGGCCTAACCTTACTCTTTCATTTTGATGGATTGAAAGTTCAGTTTAGGGCCCAAAATCTTAGTAACAGACCCTCTTTGATCTCTATGGCCGGGTCGCACTTTTTGGGCCAAAATCTGTGACCTGGGAAGTAGGTTTTGAGCAAAAAAGTGCGACCTATCCCAGGATTTGGCAGAAAAGTGCGACCTGAAGATGGAGGGGATTTGAGTGCTGTTTTAGGGTCGAGATTTTGGTTTTTGTGGATGGTTGCAGTGTTTCCTATCTTTATGCTGACAAAGATGATGTTTTTGTGCAGATATGGCAGATATACGGGTCAACTGGAGAGAGAGAGACATGGGTACATTGCGGTCAGAGATCCAGGCGGATCAGGGTGTCCATCGTGTACTGGCCAGGTTTGGGGTTCTGAAGTTTGTGGAGAACCCTCTGATGATAGCTGGGGAGCCCTTGTTGGCCCGAATTGTCAGTTATTGGGATCCAGATCATGAGGTCTTTATAGTGCAGGGGCACAGGATCGAATTGACAGTCCAGGATTTGTATTTCCTGAAGGGTCTCCCACCACTTGGGATGGTGGGAAACACGCAGCCAGTGTTACCGCAGGGGTGGCATATCATGGAGTTTGTGGAGCGACATTGCCGACCGGGTCTCCAAGTCAAAGGGACTCGAATACCGATCGGGGACCTAGAGAGATTAGAGACCCGTGCGGTGGCCGCAGCGGTGCTGCAGATCTTGGGCAACCAGGCGCTCCATCACATCACTGGGGGGCAGATGATGATTATGGAGAGTGTGTTGAGTGGGACCTACTATGGGTGGGCCCAAATGATGTTGGTGTCGTTAAAACGACAGCTGTCGCTTTGCAAGCGGCAAGTGAACCATGATTGCTCGTATGGGACTTTATTGTGTTCCTTCTTTTTTGAGAAGATCCCGACCTTACGACCTCATATACAGCTCCTAGATGGGGGCCCTAGAGAGCCCAGGATGCGCCGGTGGGGGCGGCTACTGTGCAGAGGAGGAGGAGGGGCGGTCGGATGAGTGTTTCGACCTGAGTTCTTTGCCCATTGGGATCAGATGTCGTTATACATAGACGACTATCCCTATAGTGGGATGAGTTATTGTGGGGATCCGGACCTACCACTTCCGCCTGGTCGAGTATGGGGACCTGATGGTAAGTGACAAGTAACTACTCTTTTTTGGGCATGTTAAAGTTAGTGAATAGTAGATAGGGTACTGATTCATGTACTTTTGGTATGCAGATATAGCTCTGGTAAAACCGGCCGGATATATGGGATGACCGGCAGCATCTGGAGCTGCAGGTCAGAGTGGGTCGAGAGCAGTGCATAATGAGGATGCGGCTACCCTGCTGGAGGACATCCGCCGTAGATGTGAGAGGTTACTGACCGGAGTGTCAGAGCGCGGGTGGCAAGACTTAGACGACCAGTACATAGAGCCATGTATTGGTCTACCCTCGGAATGGCGAGGTGTCATGCGGTGCATGGCGATGGCCGGTCAGGGGATTCATGATCTACAGGTTACAGGAGCAGAGCCATTGGCTCGGGATCCACCAGATAATGATTAGGTGTGGGACAGGTGGTGCCCCCTAGTGTGTATGTAGGGACAGATGGTGTCCCCAGTTTTGAGTTTTTTGTAACATGCTATGGGCATGTCATATGTATCAGAGTAGATGGACTCTAAACACATGCTTTGCGACACATATGATGGATATGCATCTTTTTTAATGATTATGAATGTTATTGTCTTTTATGAAATGCGTGTGATAAATGCCAATCTAGAACGTGGTTTGCAATGCTATCTACATAGTGATTATGTTCTCGAGGTACATGGTTGAAAGTTATGGTTTCAAATTCACGTATCAAGAGTTTCACTCGTAAATATCGTCTAAACAGTACATGATTACGCACACAATAGACACCATTTAGTTGCATGACAAGAAGCAGGGAATCTAAATGAACATGCAGATGGCGGATGCGATGAGAGAGGGCATCGGCTAAGAGACCACGCACTGCATCATATTCAGCCTGATTGTTGGTGGCAGTACCAATGCAGACCCCATTTGAGAGAACAAGGGCATGCAAGGGGGTAAAAATGGCACAACCTGCCGAGGCTAGATTCTGGGAGTAATGACTTGCACCATCGACGTAACCGCTATAGGGTGGGGATGGGAGGTCCTACGGAATAGTGTCACAAGACAAAAAATGAGGGGAGGAGGAACAATGACGGCAGCGTGAGTGTATAGTAGACATCGAGCGGCAACTGCGGGAGGGAGTGTAATGGGCAAGATGGCTATGATGCATATACAAACTAGATGGTGGTATATGAGGGCTATAGGAGGGGTGGCTGGGACTCGGGCTGCAGAGGTCAACATAGATACGGGTGGTGTTATCCCATGTATGGGTGGGAAGGATGAGGTCAAGGGCGGAAAAGGTTCCCAAGGAGGCATCCTGACGGGAAAAGAGGGGATGACGAGTGGAAGGGAAACCACATGACGCAGCAAAGATACCTAAATCATCTGTAGAGGAAGAAAGGCTCACATACGGATCGTCACGGGGAATGACAGAAGAACAGAGAAACAAATGGTCAAATGTTGTTGAGCTCAGGGTGGTCGCTGAAGGGGGGTCAAGAGAAACAACAGGGGAGGATTCAAAGGGAATGTTCTCCAAGGGTCTCACAGAGGATGATAGGTAGAGAATGGTGGTAGTAGACTCTGTCATCTGGACATCAGGGGTGGGAATGTCAACAGGAGCAGGGGGATCCTCAAGCTGACCTGAAGCATACTGCGCAAGTATGGGAGAGGCGGATTGATTTTGTTCAACCTCATACTCTCGAACTACTTCTAAAGAGGCGCGGTAATGCTTCAGGTGAGGACAATGGTGGGATTAATGGCCATGGACCCCGCACCAAGCACAAGGTTTGCTGGTGAGAATAGTTTTTGGGCTCTTGGTTACGGAAGAGGACGGAAGAGAGGGGTCAGGGACCGTAGATTTAGGGAAGGCGACTTTAACCATGGGTTGAATGCGGGGCAATTCAGGACAAGTATGGGTGGCGTGATCGACGACATCACACAAGGCACAAGGCTTTGCGGGCAGAGGAGGAGCCGGGTCAGTCGGGGTGACCTTGTCTTTGGATGCCCCCTTGCGAGCTTTTCCTTTCTTATCTAGAGCTGTCACTAGAGGGGTAGGGTCCTGGGGAGGTGCGGGGGGCATGGTGGCAATGGAGGAAGCGAGGGGGACCGGTTGAACCGGTGTCAAAGCAAGATAAGGTTTGGGGTGACCAGGTGGGGTAGCGGCTAGAGGGTCAAGGTACCAGACGGGTATGCCTAGGGTCAGGTTAGGGAGAGAGAGGGTGGCCATGACAGGGACCATATAGACTCCGGGAGGGGGAGCCAGGAAAGGTATCTGACCAGCGGGATAATGACCAGGAGGGACGGCTTCGAGATGGTTGAGGCCTGGGGGAACCGACCCAGGAGGATAGAGGGGTTCAGGGATACCAGCTGTAGGAGAAGGACCAGAAGGAGGAGGTCTAGCTAGCTAAGATGAATGGCTAGGAGCAGGTTGTGGTGGGTGAGGTTGAGTCTGAGGTTGCTGACTAGACGAAGCGGGTCGCTTAAGGGTAGCCCGAGACGATTGCATCATGCAAAAATTCAATAAGCTGGGATCAGAGATAGGAGGAGGAGGGAGACTAGGGAAAATTCCAAGAAAAGAGAAGTCTTTGTAGACACCGGGAGAGACACTAGTCAAGGAATCGACGATTTTCTTATTGGCTACAGAAGAGATGGTCGTCTCAGGGGAGGTCTGAGACTTTGGCTCATGATAAGTCAACTGGTCGATGGTGACTATCTTTCCATTGTGAGGAAAAGACATCTTGCGAAAGACCGCGGATGGGACAGCAGACATGGCATAGGTGTAGCTACGCCCCAATAGAATGTTGTAATCTAGAGGGGCGTCAATGACTTCGACGTCAACGCAAACAGTCTTGCCCGCAAGGGTGATAGGACAATTACGGAAGAGGCTAATGCATTGGGAGGTGTGGCCATCCCACGCTTGAAGGGTGATCGTGGAAGGGGCCAACTCAGGAGATCCGAGTTGCTTCCAAACCGAAGCGAACATCACGCAGGTGGATGCCCCCTCATCAATTATACACCGGGAAACGTTAGCGTTCCGGATTTTGACTGGGATTTGGAAGGCGACGGAAGCAGGAAGAGGAGGATGTTCCGATTGGTGGGCATCGAAAACAATCATTTGGTCATCAACAGGATCTATAGCGCCCATGGAAGATAGTAGAGCCTTCTTTTGGGAAGGACACGATTGGAGGAGTTCCAATGTGGAAATGGCAGCAGGAGACTGCGCCAAATCATCTACTATGCTATACAAATGAGCAGCTCGACCAGAAGCAGCATTTCGGTGTAATGGTCCCTTAGGAAGCTTGGTATGAACCTCAACTTTGGGTTGAGGGATATATAAGGGACCATTGGGTGTCAAAAGAGGCTCTGTAGAACCTGAAGAAGGGGACTCGGGGTAAAACTGAACGGAAGGCTTGGGGTACTAGTGAAGCTGAGTTTGAAGGTTAAGGTCGCCACTCAACCTTTCCCTTTTGGTTCCTCCGATTACCAGATCCTCATGATGAACTCTGATCCATCTCCAACCGTGTGGGCAGCCACGAATCCTTGCTGGGGGAAACGATCGGTAAACACAACCGATTGAGTAGAGGCCACATTAGCAGGAGCATGAGGAGAGGCATTTTGTCCATGCAATGTGGCTTGAGACTCCCACATCTGCCGCATCTGTGGTAGAAGGGGGCAATCGTGAGTGTAATGACCGTAAACACCACAACACGAACAAGGCTTATTTGTGCGAATAGGCCAGTCCGGCTTGGGTTGAGTGCCCTGTTGCTGGTTAGCAGTGTTAGGGGCAGTACCTTGAGGATTGGGTCCACGAGTACCAGGGGTAGATTGATTTTGATTGCCTCTCCACCTTCTTTGAGAGGAAGGGGGATTAGTCGTGCCCTGCTGTGCAAAGACTTGCTCTGGAGGGGGCTGTAGGTGCTGGTGCTGGGGTTGAGAAGGCAAGGGAGGTGGAAGTGCATATGCTGGAGGAGCTGGAACACCAGGCTGCGGGTAAGGATAATGGTTAGGTTGGGAAAAATTTAGGTAAGCAGAAGGTTGGGCAAAAGGATGAGGCATGCCGTATCCTGGATACATGCTACCTGGAGGGGGAAAAGTGCTAGAGGTGCTGGCCCCTCCCTGAGGGAGACCATAGCCCATAGGAGGTTGAGCATACGGATGAGAAAGGGCTCCAACGATACCATCAGCAGAATGAGATGCCCCTGGGGCGTTAGTGCCACCGGGCCTGGGGAGGTCAGGAAGGACGGTATAAACATAACCAGACCGAGCATAGATCAGGTCATATTTCAAGGCTATTTGGAGGGCGGCTTCTTCGGTTTGAGGGAAATGGGAGGTGACATTTTTTCCAATGGGAGGTAAGAGAGTGTGAAGGAACCAGTCCATATAAACCCGATCTTCGAAGGGGGGAGCTCGACATAAGCTCCTTCTTCTCTGCCATTCCTGGACATGAGTGGAAAGGTGGGTCGAAGAAGTTTGCTTGAAAGAAGTCAAAAGCTCTGTACCATTGTCGTATTAGAGAGGGAGCTAGAAATAAGATAAAAAGGCTTGGGCAATGGTCACAAAGGTGGTATGGGAAGAGGTGGCCTGGTAAACATACCATTTAGAAGCTTCGTCGGTAAGTGTGCGTTGGAACAACCGAAGACGGATGGAATCATCAGTAATGGAATTGGAGGAACACCACATGTGGAAAGATCGGACATGGTTGGTTGGATCTTCTCCAGCAAGGCCTTCGAACTTAGGGATGTCAGAGGGGAGCTTGTTTGGCACAGCAGGCCAACCAACATCATGGCCGATAGGGTCATTGATCAACTAATTGAGATCGGGGAGGCTGAGGCCTGCCATGTAAGGGAGCAAAGATGTAGTCGAGGTAGTTCCTGTGGCGGTTCCGCTAGTAGTAGTCCCGGCATTAGGGCCGGGATTACCGCTAGCGTTAGGCCCTGGACCAGACATAGTGAAGGTGACAGGGGGAGAACCAGAAGTAAAAGGAGAACCCAATGAATTAGAAAAGGAGTCGGAGTGCGGACTCGGAGGGGGCTAACTCGTCGACGACGGGAGAGAGTAGGTCGACCGACCGGAAACTGAGGGTGAAGGCCAAGAAGTCTCCGGGATGCGCGCCTTGGGGGCGCAATGGTGACAACACAAACACGGCACAAGGGGAAGAAGAATGATCAAGAAAGGCAGGGAGGTGCAGAATCAAGAGAGTACAATGTCGAAACAAGGGCAGATAGGTGCAGTGTCAATTGATTTTAAAGTCTTTGCCTGGCGGTGTAAAGTAGGCTCTTCTTCGCTTAGGGTGAGTGTGTGGCATGTGTTAATTTTAATTTTTAAACCCTTTTCGTTTTGAGAGCAAGAGAAAAAGTGTGCTGCGTAACTGAAAATAATGCTGCAGAGAACAGTATATAATGCTGAAATAACAAAAAATTAACAGCTAATCAATGCATCGATCTAACCCAAAAAGGTGGGGCTCTCAAAACTAGTCTAACAGAGGGAAAAAATCTAGTCAAAACACACGAAAAAGAGGCCAATAGATCTAGGGTCGAAAGGGACAGGGATCTAAAGGAGAAATCTGCTGAAAAGAGGGGCAGAACACAGCCAAGAGGCAGAGGCAAGGTGGCTGGACAAAAGGAGGAAATCAGTAAAAAGCAGAAGGGGCAAGGAGGAGGCCCTAAAGGTAGATCCAAACAAATCTTTAGGAGGTGATTTGAAAGGGAGAAGGGCTGATTAAAAGAGATCGGAAAAGGAGGTATTAGATCTGGAAAAGGGGGGGCTGAAACTCTGAAAAAACAGACACCTGAAACAAATAAAAAATCTTCCACCAAAAGTGGAGGGTACTAAAGCCCTAGGGGGCTATGTTCCCACTTAGATGAGAAAAAAAGATCAGAAACAGGTTGAAATGGGCTGAGACAGAGGCTGGAAAACCCTGACAGAAGCTTCAGAAAAACCCAGAAAAATTGCAGAAAAATAGTAGAAAAATTGGCAGGTCGCAGGTTCTGACGTGTTTTCTGTGCAGGTCGCAGATAAGGGGCTGAAAAGTGTGACCTGGAGGTCCAGGTCGCAGTTTTTGGGCTGAAAAGTGCGACCTAAAGCTCCGGGTGTCCCAGCGACAGATTTCTGGAAAAGTTGTTGTCTCAGTTGCGGCTGATGTCTGTCACCTGCGCAATAGGGCCAGAAACACACGAAAGTTAGAAATTTTAATGTTTTAGGGTTTTATAGGTAAAAAAAACATGAAAATAGGAAAAAAAAAAGCTGAAAAGAAACCCTAGGGTCTGAAGTAGCTGGATATGTAGGAATATAAAAAACGACAGCGGTCATAATTGAAAACCCGTGTGGAGTCGCCAGTTGTTAGTATGAATCTTTTGTCGAAATGTACGAAAAAATACCACTTTAGCTATGCATAACTAATAGCCCTAACATCAAACATGGCTGCTAATATCTTCAGATCTGTAGTTAGTTGATCAAGACAAGTGCTGCAAAAACCAGATCTATGCATAAAAAGACGTTAAGCAGTAAAACCAAGGTTTTGCTCCATATATCCAATAGACAAGGCAAGAACAATATTTTTGAAAGAATTTTTGTATTAAGGGCACCTGGGAGGAAAAAAAGAAGGATTTTCCAATTCTCCTCAATGGGATGGGTTCTTGGAAGTCCTTAGCACTTCAGATCTAGCATTTCTCTCTCTTGTTGGTGTAGAAAATCCAGACAAAGATAAAACTCAAAGGAAGCTCAAACAACAAATAATGGAAAATATGACAATGATAATGGCTCAAATTCAGACCAAGAGTATAGATCCAGAGTGATCTAATTGGCAACAAAAGGTGAATAATGATAGGAAAAACCCTCCTATTTATAACAAAATATTGGGTCATTCAAGATCTTGGTGTATGATTAAAATAATATTAACCAAATCTAGATCCACCTTTTATGGAATATTTTATTATATTTGTTGGAGGGAAAAAGTATTTGACATGGGTCAAATTCCTTTATTTGTCAATAATAAATAAATAAATGATTTATTTAATTATTTATGGGTGATTTAGTCATATTTAACAAGGAATTAAATTATTCCTAGAAAATAATAAGATAAATAAAGATATATCTAATTAATTTCTTTGTTTTGGGTTAAACATGACCAGGAATAATAATTAAATTATTGTTTAATTAATTATTCCTTGAGGAAAATCAAACAAATATAAGTTTGTTTAATATTTCCATTTGGGGTTTCCTGTTTAGACCATAAACAACATAATAAATGTGTTTTATTAAGTTATTTTACATAGTGAAAGCAATTTTACTTAGGGTAAAATTGGTCTTACATGGTGTACTTGGATCCATCTAATGATAATAGGTTATATGACCAAAAAATGGTGTAACAGTAGGCTGGCTTGTATCAGAAGGAGAATCGGTTTTTCTTTCCCATGATGATGGATGCTACTCTTTTCACGATATAGAAAATTCAGAGGTGTGGAGGTTTTAATTATTGTACTTAATTTTGGGGTTTATGGGTGTTATAATTTATACATTTTGGGATTTTCTATTAGAAATAGGGAAAATCCTAGGGGTTAGATTATTCTCATGGTTTAAATTTCTATATTTGAAATAAAATTCACCAATTTCTATTTAAAAAAATGATTTGCCTAAATATTTGATGTAGTTTAAATAGGATGTAGTTCATTTCAAAAACTGTTGGAATTTTCTAGAAACTATGATTGGGATTTCAAGAATATTTATGCACTCTTTAAATTTTCCCTTAACATAAAGGGCAGTTGATGTATGAGTAATACTCAGTATTGTTTTTTTTCCAATCTCCAGGTGAAGGCTGAATGTAAAGCTCCATAGGGGCTTACCCCAAACATGTGGGGTGATTGCTGGTTGATCAAAGCAGCTAGTTCAGATGGTCGCTTTGGTAAATAAGTTGTGGCAGCATCTGCGGGTTGTACATTGGACTCAGGTTTCTGTTCATGGGACTTTTATAATAAAGAAATTATGGCATTCCATACTGAATCAGAGGTCTTCACTTCAACGTCCAGTACCATCTCTCCAGTTTTGGCAGAGAGGGATATCTTGGGGAGAAATTTTGGCTTTGCAAATGTTGTGCCAGAGAATCAACATTGGTGGTACAGGCCAGTGGGCCTCTTATGGTATCTACTACCAGTGCCAAAAAGACAGTTAATATTTATGATATTCGTGATGGAGATCCTGTGATTTAAATGTGTTTGTTTTGAAAGTTTAGGTTTCATAGTAAATCATCAATGGGCTCTGAAATAAGGCACATTGAAATCTTGGATACATGTTTCATGCCAAAATCAGTTGTATCTTCCATAAATACACAATATTGGACCACTCTGTATAAATCTTCTTCTCAGACAATATTACATCTCCCTCATTATACAAGTGGTGTTCTTACATGCATAGCAAAGGCATTGTTTTGGCAATCATTTTATAAGTCACTAGATATTGTGGGTACAAGGATCTAGGGTCTCCACATGAAACCGTGTTGCCCGAAGACTCACTCTGCCTTGGGTACAAGGATCTAGGGTCTCCACATGAAACTGTGTTTCCCGGAGACTCACTCTACATGTTCTTAAATTTGTAAACATAGTAGTATGCCAATTCTTCTTTCATTTTGTATGCATAAGACGATTTTTTGTCAAAGTCCATAATTGTTTTTAAGTTTTATCCATCCCAGTTTTTTTGTGAATGCATAGGTTTTTGGCTCAACACAGATATGTTATATCTTTGTACTTTTCCTTTACTAACTATTTGAAATTTCTAGTTATATTTAGAGGTGTCTTTTAAGGGATGAGGGGATTTACTTGGATTTAGTGTTGCCCACTCTCAATAGAGGCTTACAGTAAACTATGACACATTGTGATGTATATCAGTGGTAGTTGGGGCAGCAACAAAATCAGTTTCATGCTTCAGTAGATTTATTCTTCTTGGAAATATTTCAGCTGACAAAAAAAAGGGAATGAAACACGCAACCAGTCCCCTTCCTTTTATTGGACCACCTGCTTTCTTTTTATGAGAGCATCTACAAGCTAAATTTACTAGAAGTGCTCAAAAGTGAGTTTGGTTATTTGGAAAATTCCAACTATTCTTCGCCCTCAACAATGTTTAAATACTTCATAGGCATGTTAACCCCTCCTAGACTGTGTTGCGTAAGTGGGTTTTGCAGAATTTTATGCACTTAGGGTTAGACTCAAATTTTGAAATTTGATGTAATTAGGATTATGTTAAAGTGCTGGCCAAATTGGTAAAATTGATACTCAGCCATAGCTGAAAGGCAGTAATATGCAGTGGAGTCATTCTATGAAATGATTCAATTTGGCATGTGAATCTCACATCTAAGGGCCATTAAAATCCCATGGATGGAGACTGATCAGGATTCAACATTGTTGTTACTATTATTGGAGTTGGGTATGGCACAAGTACAATAAAAATACTGGCAACAAAAGTAACATCATAGATTCAGAATCTTAATCTATATATTAAATGAGCATTAGAATGTAACTTGATTTCAGTAAAATCTCTAACAGGTTTGTTCTAAATCGGACCTGAAATGCTCACTCATAAATATGTTTGAGGCTTGAGGTTGTATGACATTGCAACAATTGACTTGTTGAGTACATGATGACATTAGGTCATTGTGAAACTGAATATATGCTACTTCGGTATGAAGATTGATTGCACAAACTATGGTTTCTAAATAATGTTTCCAATGAAACCTGAAATGGCTCTTGTTACGTTGAAAACGTCTGTCATCTTTAATATACTATCAATTTGAGTGACAAGGGTAGCTAAACCACATGAAAATGCTTCGAAGATGTTGCAGATGCATGGAAGCTCTGGAAATTTAGCCCCTCACTATGTTATCGGATGCAGGGGCATTAGGCCCAAGACAAATTTTGTACATAAATAAATGTAAAGGGGGGTCTCGTGTTTTATTTCCCTATGAAATTATCCATAGTTGAGCTAATTTATTTAATTTGTAGAGAAAATGTAACTGCTCGAATGATTAATGGGCACCTGAAGAGATAATCAGTTTCAGAAGTTAAGCTAATTCTAGGAGTTCATCTCTGTCTGTCAGAGAGTTAGTCTCAGAGTTAGGAATTTGAAGAGTTTGTGAGTCATCGAGAAATTCGAATCGATTCATTGTAATTGATATAAAAATAAACCTCCGTGACAGAGTCGATAGACCTGCACAGAAGACCTGCAAAGAGAACTACATAGAGCTGCATAGGGAAGAGGAGGCCATTGTATCGAAGATCTAGCCGAGGACTAGGAGACTGTAAAAAATTTCATTTATATAAGGAATCTGTTAGTATTATATGTGCGTTGATTGAGTAAGTTTTCTGTGTGTGAATATATGTACGCATCCTGGTGAAAGATAATTGAAATCCCATGGTAATTAAGAAACCCTATGATGAGGTTATGCGCATATAGACTGGTTGAGTTCTCGGTGGAACACGAGCTAATGACTCAGGACTTATGAGCATTGGTGAATTCCACAGATAACTGTGTCAAACAGTTGGGGAATTTCTCTATAATCAGTTGTGTGAACAGAGGGTGAATTAGGTTAATGACATTCCTGTGCGCCTGTGGTAGAGCAAGGAGATGCTGTGCTCTAACCTCTGTGAGCTAGGTAAAACCTCCTAATGAGTGTTGTGAATGTGTAGGCGATTGAATGAACCAAGGGCCGGTGTATCGATTTTCAGAGTCGATACTAACCTTGTCAGAACCATAAGACATAAACCGTGGCATATGTAATGTGTCGTCTCTCCTCGAAATGGTCGTGCCCAAGTTCGTTTGGTATGGCCGTGCAAAGGATGAACAACGAGGTAGAGTTCAATGGTAGTAAGGCGTTGGTAAGCGGACGGAACTTGGAGTAAGAGTAGTCGGAACCTTGAGGACCGCACAGTAAAGACGGGTTTCTGGCATATCGCACCGCCTTTGTACGGTAAGTGGTATTCCCCATTTGGACATGATCAATGTCATAGGCCGACATGTGGCCTTGAGAAGTTTTGAAAACCCACTCTCATCATGAGTTAACGATCGTGTACCTAACTTGCGCGATATCCAGTTGGATCGTTGGATCGTCAAGGCCAGAGCAACGTATTATCCACCGTTGGATGTGGAAGGGCCGCTAGCGCTAGGCCCCACGCGTATATACGTCGACTATTGTTGTCCTAACTAAGGTTCAATGGAGGTATTAATATTTCACAGTAGAATTATGTTCATAACAATTGGAACGCCCACAATTCATAACAAATGTTGGAGATTTACTGTCCTATTTTAAAGTTTCATTTTTTTTTTTTAAATTTAACCCGCCGTCGATCTACCGACGCTTCGTAAGCGTCAGTCTTCTGACGTTTTGAACGATTTCCACTTTCATTGGTCTTGCGACATCCACCGATATTGCGACAGTTATTCTTGGCATCGGTATTGCGACGCTTCTAGAAACCATCAGTCTTGCGACACTTTTGTACAACGTCGGAATTGTGACAGTTTAGAAATTTCAGAAGAGTGACAGTATAAAGACGTCGGAAGAGTGACGCTCAGAACGTCGGACCACATTTTGTCGGAATTGTGACAGTTCTTCCTAGCGTCGGTATTGCGACGTTTCTAGAAAGCGTCGGTCTTTCGACACTTTTGCAATGCGTCAGTCTTGTGACACTTTTTTAGGGCGTCAGAATCACGATAGTTTGAAAACGTTGGGGGAGTGATAGTATAAAGACGTCGGAAAAGCGACGTTCAAAACGTCAGACCACATTTCGTCGGAATTGCAACACTATACAAACGTCGGAAGAGTGACGGTTTGGTAAACGTCAGAAGATCGACGCTTGTTTGGAAGCGACGGAAAAGGTGTCGGTATTGCGACACTTTGTCAAGGCGTCGGAATTGCGACGTTATGACAAACCACGGTTTTTCCATCCTCGAACTGTCGCTCTTGTGACAACTATGTGTCGGAATAGTGACCAAGTTGCCGTTGGAAATTGGGCCAAATTTACTAGTGTGTTTTTCTAGATGAGCACTACATCTAGGGAAGAACGTTTTATCCATAATCTATAATTCCACATAACAAATTGGTGACTCCACTAGGGAGTTTACCCTTCATCCTTAGTGTATTTGCCTCTAATTTTCTCTGTTTATTCACCCAATAGCATTTACTCACAAAGATTAGGATTTTTGAAATCCAAATTTGCATTAGAAGTGTGTTAAACAATTGTATTTTTCCTTATAAATTGCGCCCAATGCACTATTGGACAGGACACATTGCTTTGCATAGAACTGCCTCCCTTTCAAACCTGCGTTGCAATGGACTGTCTCTCCTTAGAGACTGCGTTGCCTCCTAAAACCATCCAAATTCCATTGAATTTGTCATTGCAGTTTGTTTTCATTTTGTTGTTTGTTGTGTTTTAAAGAGCCTGATACCTCAGATTGACCAGTGACCTTATCTACCTCTTCCTCCTTTGAAAAAAAGTTTATTTAAAGTTTATTTAAAGCGCTTTTTTTATCATTTAAGAATTAATTTCAAAGTATTTTCATTGCTACATTAGATCCATTTTCTTTTGAAAAAGGAAATTGTCGTAAATTCTTCGTTTCCTGATAGGAGAAATTGTTGTTAAATTCCTCATTTTTCCTTCAAAAGAGAAATTGTTGTTTACATTCTTCATTTCTCAAAAATAAAATGCATTTGTTTTTATTGATTTGGTGCACTTAGTTTCTTTTCTGAATTCATAACATTTAAGGAACTGAAAATAAAAACCTGCATTTGCATGTAGTGGATTGTGTGTTTTGCAAAAGGATCAATTAGGAAAGCTGCATTTAGTTTGTGCTCTTTGATTTGTTCACTCTTTCCCTCTAGTAGCTAAGATTTTCATTGAAAAAACTAAAAGTGAAAGATTGCTTATCATTTTAGTTTTCATTTTAGGAATTTCCAAATACATCATCGCGGTGAACTTTGAAAGGAAAATTGATAAACAAGGTCAACTTAAAAATTATCTCAATTTACCTAACAAAGCATTGGAACCATAACGATAACATTTAGAAGGTCTAGGCTAGAGACGTGTTTCAACATCGTAAAACATAGAAACTTTCGTTAACTTGTCTACGATACATTCTTAGTGTGATACCTAACTCCACATACGTAAGTATATCGTAGCTCATCTACGTACTTTCGAGTATATCGAGCGGTGTTACAGTGTGAAAAGTATAAAGGGTTTCTCTCATTGTGCAGTTTTGGATCAGACAACGCTAATATGAACTTGGGTCTCCATGTACCTTCAGGTATATTTGAGAGGAAAACTTTAGGTTGCTATCTATCCATAAAGAACCGAGTCGGTTGCCTTGTAAATTGTGATACACCGAACACAAAATTAGGGGAGATTTCTTGCACGTACTTCTTGGTTCGCCAAGAGGTATTCTGCAGTTCACAGTTTCTTGGTAAACCTTGTTGCCTAGTAATACCCTTTTTTTTTGTTTTTTTTTTTGCTTAAAATAAATCAATAATCATGGAAGAACAAAATCCTTTCCCCCGTCATTCGTGTAGATTAGAATTAAAACCACCTTTACCACCAGAAGTTACTCTTGGTCGACGAAGGCGAAAACACTCTACTGAATCAAGTACTACCCGTACCTCTAGTGAAATATCATCTTCCCATATACCAAAGTTAGCTCAAGTTGTTTCTACACATCCCGATTTGTCTACTGTTGTTGAAATGGAGTCCTCATAGCTACTCGTGGTCATGATCCATCCAATCAGTGAGACCATACCTCCTGGACCTGACATTGTTTAACCGGAATTTTATCCAGATCCTATCTCCTATTTTCCAGAACATCTGAATACTGAAGTCGAACAACTAGAAGTCGTTGTTGCCTTAGTCATTCCACAAATTTCTATAGCCATTGAGTCTCCCATATCACACAGTCAACCACCTGAAATATAATTTGGGCCTGAAGGTGAAATACTTCCACCTGGTTTAATTGCAATTGAAGAAAACCCACAAGATGAGACACCTTTAACTCTAACCCATTTTGGGGAGGACCTTTACCTGTACGAGTCTTATACTCAATCATCACCATTTCCTTTTTTTGATCCTATTCCTATTCAAAATCTCATCGATCCAAAAGGGTATACCTTTGGTCAAGTAACCATGCTTGAACCAACATCTTCGGTTGGGCCATCTGTTCCAATTACATCATCACCTGTTCTCGCTACCATGTCGATGTTTACAACTTCACCAAAGTCATATTTTCATGGTCGTCCTATGGTTCCATCATGTTATAAATCTTTATCTAGAATTTTCTCTGGTGCATCTTCAATTATATGGACTTTACCAATGTCATCATCTGGTATTATAACTGGTAAACCTATAGTGATTACTAAATGAATTGATTCTTTATACACATCATTAGGGAAATATCAAGCCGGTCCTTCTGGGTATATTCCTTCAAGTACCATATCAACTGGACTCCCAACATTTGGAGAACAATATTTTTCGTATTATTATCCTCCTCATGCTAGGGGGGGACATTTGGTCACCCACTATGATAGTACTCCATCACTTTTTGGTCAACCAAATGTCGAAATGAATCTTTTTCAATGGAAACCCACTCTGCTTATCCAACCACAAACGGTTCTACAATCGTATCAACCAATTCAGCCTGTTACACCCACATCATTTCCACTTGTTAATACATCATTACCCCTATTACAGAATCAAAATGTTGTACAACAACCTTATCAAGTGGGTCCTTCAACTCAATAACCTCAAATATTGGGTCCACAGACTCCCAATCCTTCAGTTAATTTACAACAACCTGTATCTGGAATCATTTATTCACAAGTTGGTCTACCATTTTATGGGATGTCACAACCACAACCTGGTTATACCTATCAACCAAATCCAATTTATTCTAATTTGGGTTATAACATTGGTGGAAAAAACCCTTGGTAGCCTCAGGCACAAATACCTCAGACTTCATTTCAATAAGTATCATATCCAGGTTTTGATCAACATAATCCTCAAGCGTTTTCTTTTCAAAACAATCCCTATCTGGGTTACCAACAGAAGATTCCTTATGCTTGTGCTCAAAGGCTTGTTGCTCAAGAAATTCCATCTTACCCTGGCTATGCTCAACCTAACCTTAATAAACAGTTGCCCTTTGTTGCAACTTTAGAGTTACTAGATTTAAACCAGTTAACCAATGATCCAATCAACTATGCTCCTTGGTGGCTGGTGATACCTCACAAATTACCCTAGGATATTCCTAAGCTCAATGGAAACCCTAGGGAATACCCATCGACTCATGTTATGACTTATAATTTATGGTGTTCATAAAATTCCCTAAATGATGATTATGTTCGACTATGTCTTTTCTAGTGTACACTCACGGGTTCGGCTACAAAATGATATGTTGAGTTACTTAGAGCTTCTTTTGATAATTTCACTACCCTAGCTACTATCTTTTTGACTCACTTCCAGTTACCCATCCAATATGAAACTGGAACGAAACTCTTGAAAAATTTCAAATAGACTAATGCTACTCACCTTTCTGATCATATTCATGAGTGGCGTCATCGTCGTAGAATTGTTAAGACATTTGTTCCTGATCAGCTCCTTGCTAAGTGGTTCATTAAGTCCCTGTTACCATCTATAACTGAGGATGTGGCTAAGGGTGGCATCGTCACAGAAGAGAAATTTATCGCTCGTGCCAAATATTTAGACTCGATTTATACTCAGTCTGGCACGCTCTATGAAAAAATTCTTAACGCACCGAGATCTAATTTTATTGTTCCTCCTCAATTAAAGGACTCTCATGCCATAGACGGCTTGATTGGCACTACAAGAACACATCATACTACTGCATCTGATCTTGCACCTTCTTCCAAAGTTGATGTTATGTCGTTTGACAAGGGAAAAAGTGACAAGAAACCCAAAAGTAAGAAAAAGGGGAAATATAAGAAAAAAACAAACTTCTAATCGCAGGAAAGATCATCTGATCAATCTTCTGGACCTAGGAAACCTCGTTATCCATGCATAATCTGGAATGAGGAACACTTTTTTCAGGATTGTCCTCACCACACTGAAGTCTCAAAGATCATTAAGACTTACAATGCGTCAGCTCTGTTGACAAATCCGTTTCTGAATCCAGACACAAATTTGGTTGCTACGGATCGAGCTTCTAGTTCCCAAGTACTTATGTTATCTGTCACAAAACCTTCAACAGATATTTTTGTGTCAACGCATAATAAATATTATGGTAGTCAGGCCACTGATCAACCTACTACCTCGACTACGAATCTGTCTACAGAATCAGTACCGCCTACTGCTATTCCTAAATTGATGATCAAGCCACAAAAGGTAGTAATTCACAAATCGACATATAATCCTCGAGCAAGAGCTGCTCAAAATTATAATATAGTTAAATATTTGGTTCAATCCCCTTCAACTATGTCTGCTCTTGAGGTATTACAAAATTGTCCCTCCCAAAAATAGGCTTTACTATCGGCTATTGGTGGAATTGATCTGATTGATTCTAATCTTGTCATCTTTAATCATACGGGCTATGTGTGGCAACTACCAACAGAATTGGCATTATCCATACAAGTAAATTTTCTCAATCACCTTGTTCATTGTACTATTATTGATGAGGGAGCATCTACCTGTATTATGTCTCTAAATTGTTGGAAGTCACTTGGCTCGCCACGCTTATCACAATCATCAACGACATTGAAGGCTTTTGATGGACGTGCATATAAGCCTTATGGTATTATTAATAACCTGCATGTTTAACTAGGGGAAAAAACAATGAATGTTGATGTCGAGGTTGTTGACGGACCCCTTGACTATAATAATCTACTTGGAAGGCCATGGGTATATGCAATGACTGCAATTGTTTCTACATATTTTATAATGATTGCCTTTCCATATAAAGGTAATATCACATTCATTAATCAACTATCCTTCTTTGCCTCCACTTTGCAGGTAACTGGAAGTGTTCCATTCATTCACGCACCCTAACTAGCACTTCAAAACATTGGTGTAGAACTTTTAAAGGATTCCACTCTCATGGGAACCTTTGCATTACCGCCGCCAGCGACGTCGGCAGAAATTGAAATTATAGAGACCTGCTACATGATCTCTTCCACTCCATTTGGCTTAAGGGATAGTACCGATGATTCTGAAATTGTTACGTTGGATGAGTTTATGTTGCCCAACCCTATCGAGATGGCATAGCAATCAATCTATCTGGCTTGGGCAGAAAATCCGAAATCAACGTCACCGATTGTTTGGGTTGATCGTTCCTTAGAATTTGGTACTCCATCTGACCCATTTTCCTCAATTTTCTTGACACATGAGAATATTTTGGAAGCCATGATGTCAGAAGGAGAACCATGGGAAGATTATCATCATCCTTCCCATCTTCCTGATTATGAAGAAAATCATTTTAGTGAACTATATCACCCTTCAATCAAAAATTTCTTTTTGAATTCTTTACTTATTAATGCAATCGATTCCGAGTGAAATCTGTCAAATATTGAAGAAACCATTTCTATCGATATTTTGACCAAACCTGGCATTGTAGAAAATATTCATGTCAGTGTATCTTGTTCTCCATTAGAAATCAAATCATATCGCTCTCTATTCCATGAATTCCATGATGTATTTTCTTAGTCTTACGAGGAAATGCCAGGCATAGATACTAGTGTTGTTGAACACACTATTAATATGTATCCTGATGTCAAACCGGTGCATCAATGGCTTCATCCTATTCATCCAAAGAAAGTCGCTACCATAAAAGCAGAAGTTGAAAAATTTTTGTGTGCTGGTTTCATTTACCCTGTTCCGCTAACTGAGTGGGCTTCCAATATCGTTCTTGTCATGAAAAAACAAGGAACCATTAGAGTGTGCATTGATTATTGGGACTTCATAATTGCTTGTCCAAAAGACAACTATCCTACTCCCTTTATCGACCAAATTATTGACAATTGTGCTGTATGTGAAACATTTTCATTCATTGATGGATTTTCCAGCTACAATCAAATCAATATCAGAGGATCAACATAAGACAATAGTCATCTGTCCCTGGGGCACATTTGCTTATAGGAAACTAAAGTTTGGTTTAAAGAATGCTAGGGTAACTTTTCAGAGAGCAATGGACTATGCTTTCAATGACATCAAGCACGTTGTTCAACCTTATCTAGATGATTTTCCAGTGAATTCACGAAATTAGATTGATCACCCGATGCATTTGATAGCCATCTTCTTACACTACTAACACTACAAAATATGCCTCAATTCACATAAATGTGTGTTTTTTTTTGGTTCTGGTCATTTGCTTGGATTCGTAGTCTCAAAAGAAGGAATTCAAAATCAACCCATTGAAGGTTCAGGCCATTTTTTATTTTCCTACACCATCAAATTTACTTCATATATAGAAACTTCAAGGAAAGGCTAACTTCCTAATAAGGTTCATTCCAAAATACGCCGAAATGGCTAAAGGATTTACTCGACTCTTGAAAAAGGGGGTTCCCTTCCATTGGGAAAAGGTTGCGCAAGCTTCTTTTGTTGCTATCAAGGGCACTCTTGTCTGAGCGTCATTAATGTATCCCCCTAATTATCAAAATAATTATTTCCTATATATCATCATGGATGAAACGACCATTGCTATGGTTTTGGTCCAAGTAGAAGATTGAATTGAACATCTGATCTATTATTTGAGTCATAATCTCAATGATACAGAAGTTAAGTATTCATTCATGGAAAAGCTTGCCTTGGAAGCTGTTCAAGCTGTCCAAATATTTCACCACTATATCCTGCTCTAAAAGACCATTCTCATTTCAAATTTCAACCCCATGACTCATATCTTATCACGTCAATTGCTGGGGGAAAAATATTCAAAATGGATTGTCATTTTATCAGAATTTTATTTGGAATTCATCAAATCCAAGTCAAAGAAGTCTTTAGTTTTGGCTGAGCTTCTCTGTGACCTTCCCTCTGATAGTATTGCAACTATGTCGAAAACATCAATTCCTGATTAGTCTCTATTTATGATCAGATCATCTGATCCTTGGTATGGATATTTCATCATTTATCTCCAAACTCAAACTTTTTGACCTGATACCTCTTGCTCTGAACAACGACGTATTCGATACCAAGCCAAAGATTATCTGATTGTCGACAATACACTTTATCATCATGGTGTCAATACCATTTTAAGTAAGTGCCTCACTCATGAGGAGGCCACAAAGGCTTTAAATTATTGTCATGATGGGGCTTGTAGTGGACATTTATCTAGATATGGTACCATGCAGAAGATACTTTGCACTGGTTACTTTTGGCCTACAATTTTTCGAGACTGCATCCTCACCGTCAGAAGTTGTCATGCGTGCGAGATTTTTTATCGTAAAATCGCCAATGACCATCACCAATGCATCTTGTTGTCTTTGTGGGACCATTTTCGAAATGGGGTATTGACTTCATGACCTGTAACCCTCGTTTGTCCGAGGGGCATGGTTATATTATTGTCGTAGTCGACTACTTTACCAAATGGGCCGAAGCAGTGCCTATATTCAACAACAAAGGATAGATAGCTGCATTTTTTTCTTTAATCATGTTATTTCACGGTCTGGGGTCCCATAGGTTATAGTTACAGATCATGGGAAGAATTTTCGCAACCACATGATGACTGAATTAACTTTCAAGTTAGGATTATCACATGATAATTCTACTCCTTATTATCCACAATCAAATCGAAAAGTTGAGGCTATCAGCAAGATTATTAAATGTATGCTTCAATGAATGATAGAAGTTCATAAAATAAAATGGAATTTGATCCTGTACTTGGGCTTGTGGGAATATCGAACCTCGGTGAGAAATGCAACCGGATTTACTCCCTTTCAATTGGTGTATGGTCCGGAAGCTATCTTACCAATCCAATGTGAAATATCATCGTTAAAACTCGAAATCGACTTGTTACTTGACATCTCAGAAGGAGAAGCGCATCTTTTTAACCTCATCCATCTTGATGAAATGCGTGTGAAGCCCAATTGGCCAACGAAGCACATAAGATACATATAAAGGCGCAATACGACAAAAATGTCCAGCCTTGCATTTTCTTAGAGGGTGACTTGGTCCAACTTTATGATCAAGAAGATGATGTAATAGGTATAGGAAAATTTGAGCCATTATGGCATGGCCCCTATATTTTCAAAAGAGTTCTTGCTAAGGGTGCCTATGAGTTAGTTGATTACGATGGAATTCCATTGGCACAACCTAGAAATGGGTTATATCTCAAACGTTACTATGCTTATTCATGAGCGTAGTAATTTTTTGTATTATATTGTATATATATGTTGTTGATTTGCATTCATTGTCTTAGTTTTTTTTTAGAGTTTTCTTGATGTTATTAATCCACTCTACATTTCATCACAAATGTCTGAATCTTTGGAACCATTTTTTGGATATGATGATGGTGCTAGTCGTAGTACGTAGAATCTATCCTCTGTAGCGTGGGCCATTTTCGCTCCGAACTTTGAGTTAGTGAGTTTTCAAGGGATTTGTATCGGTATATCGATGAACAATATCTCTGAGTATAGTGCGTTGATAAAACTTATCTCTGATGCCATTTCATTTGGTATTAACCACATTATCATAAGGTTAGACTCACAACTTGTGGTATTACAACTTACTCAACACTACATAGATTTTTCCTAAGAGTTCAACTTCTGGAAAGAAACTTTGATTTTATTCAATATCAACACATTTACAGAAATTTGAACACATTAAATGATTCTTTAGCTAATCAAGTTTTAGACGGACATTTGCAACACATGTAAAGAAAACATTCACATCATTGAATAGGATTGCACAATAAACATAATAAAAACACTGAAATCAAATAGAAAGATAGTTATAGATTTTACAAAAATTTGTGCCAAAGACACATTGGTCATCTGACCTCAAAATGTATGAAAAATGTCAAAAGTAAACTAGTGGTGCTCTTGTTAACATGCTATAGATCTAGCTATCCTATGTAGCAACCACATCCAACTTTTAGGAACACCTATAGTGTGATTTTGTAGTCTCATGGGTAACTCTTCGATCTGGTAATCCAAAATACCGAAGGTCAACCCCTCTATGTGATGCCGAAGCTTAACCAGAGTCTCAGCCATATCAAGATCCTGAAGAATTGCTCTCCTGACAGCCCTCTCTTCTGACTCATCTACTACATGCTCTGGTTCCTCCACTAGTTGAACTTGACCGACATCTGCATTACATCAAAAATTTAGTTTAGTCTTGGGAAAACATCAAAAAAAAAAAAAAAATTTGTATAAACCTTAGGAAAATAAAAAACATGGTCAAAAAATTCTTACCCATTGCACCCCACTAAGCACCTTTTGGTAAAGCTAAATTTGGATCTTCTCGGAAATCAATTCCTACATATGCATACTCATCGATGAAAACAATCTATCGCCGGAACCAGGCAAAGAATGTAGTCGAAAACACAATGGTCAATTGGCCTGCATGCCTACCCATTAGTTATACCCATCTCTGCATCCGTGGATCTCTGGGATTAGACAAATCCAGTGTCACATGTTGTGGTCGCATCAGTGGAATCCGTTCTAAGGTGAAGGATATGAGGATCGAACAATAATTGAAGTTCTTCTTCCTTCCTCCCTTTGCTTTGTTCAGTTGTTCGTTTATCTGAGAAAGTACATCTTTAAAGCAGTTGAATATTGTTGGCTCCATAAACTCTAGCGCGTATTGCATATACGATCTATTCGCTACATGTAGTGTAACGGTGCCAGCAAGTTTTGCGATCATGAAAAGGAGATTTCTCAAAGGCAAATCTATAACATCCTGAATATTTATCTTTCCATATTTTCTTGGCTCTGCCCCAGGATAACAATGTTGAAAAACATAATCTCTCACATTATCTCCTCCAACTATAGACCCTGAGAGTGAAATAGGCAAGCCTCTCCTCAAAAAACGTGTAAGAAAGAATACATCCTCAACTGCTATGGGAACCACTTGGTTCTTAATATGAAATGCCTTGATAGTGGATCCCATGCTCAAACTAATAACTCCAAGATTTATATTTTTTTCCTCATCCCTGACAATTAGAAGTACTTTAACAGTCCACAATCTCTTAGGGCTCTTACTATGCCCGGATCATTTACGGAAATCATATCTTTTTCTTCATTCTCTCTTTCCCTCCATGTAATCGTCATTGTAATACGATGAAAACCTGAAATGCAACCATAAGAACCATTAGATTCCATTAAATGAAAAAAAATGGGCAAATTTTGGGCAGAATGAAAAAAACAAAAATGTAGATTGCACCCAACGCAAGCTCTAGCAAGAGACAGTGCATTGTATATGCAATTAGCCTTCAATTTAACTGCTATGCAACACACTTTTTGATATCCAAGGGTGAGTTTCCCTCTTTTGGAGCAGAATTTACCCTAGGGTCCCCAAAACCCTAAAAATTTACAATTAATGGAAATGAAATGACTACTGAATGAAAGAGAGGGTTCATATCACTAACCTGGATCAAATGGAAACAAAATCCGCCCACAGAAATGATCACAATCAATTTCTGAAGTTTGGGGGAAAAATCAGGTTCAGAGCTCCACAATTCAAATCGTAACTATGGAATGGTAAAAATGAATAGTAAAACACTTTTTAATAGTCATTTAATTGTTTGAAAATCATATTTATTGCTATGACTATGGTTTTATTATGCTTTTATCATGAAACAGGTATTTTTAATCCATTTGATGTTGCTCTGGATAGGTCTTACAACTGATGAACAGATTAGTCATGCAGATTTATTTCAAAGAATGATTTGACCACAAAGCATACATTTTCTCCTTATTTTTCAAGCTTTGTTAAAAATGAAAAAGGATTTGAAGAAAACTTTTATCTCTTTTTCAAGCTTCGATAACAGTGAAAAAGGAACCCCTAGACTCTTCTTTCAGCTCTTTTTAGACTCCAATAATGTGAAAATATTTCTGAGCACTTGTCTTTTTGAGCTCGTAAAAGTAAATGAACTGATATCTACTCAGTATAAGTTTAACCCTTTTATAGATTGAGATAGATTATTTACGAAAAAGGAATACCTTGGTCAAACATGACTAAAGAGGTTCTCTTAGATATTATTTTACAATTTTTTGGATCTGAGCGAAAAATTTATGAAAAAGGACTTATGGAGTTTTCTTTCATCCTCTTTTTAAAACTCTCTAAATATCAAAAAGGATCGGGCTATCACTGTCATTAATCTCGTTAAAACATAAAAAAACAATGGGCTTTTCGATCATGTCAAGAATCGAGTTTCATTCATCACTATACTCGTTAAATTATTAAATAGCGATACATTATTCTCCCAAAGGGTTGAATTATAAATCAAGCAAATGTTATCCTCCTCAAGCTTGTTAAAAAATAAAGAGGTACTGGTCGAAAAATGACTGGGGAAAATTTGGGAAAGTGAACAGAAATTTTTACGGTAGCAGGTCGCTTATGAACATCACACTTCACTCCATCACTGTGATTTTTTGGGTTGGGTAATATTCTTGACGGTTCATTCAGGCCTATGGTTCATCATACCTTCACTTCGGTTTTGGGTCAATACTGGCAACTCATCTCAGTGTCGTCTATATGTTCAAGAGAAGTCATCTAGTAAATACTCATCCTTTTGCAATACTCATAAACCTTCATTCTCATGATAGTCATCCCTGAGCATCGATATATCAAGTCATACATTTGTCTCCGAAATTAGTAATTACCGTTTCGCAATAAGGTGGCTTCCTATCGATGACAAATCACTATCAAGGAAGTTCAGCTAGAAATATTGTATTCCATTACCATGAGGATTGTTACAGCATTGACAAGATCCTCGCTTACAAACTTTTGACCAAAAGATTTTGTTTGGCGTTTGACATCAAATCATCTATTCATGCCTTACAAAATGTAATGTAGTAGCTTGAGGGCCATTGACATCAATGATGGTTCTCTCACATTTGTTAACAGCTCACATCATTGGTTGGTAATCAAACGATGTCTTTGCATGTTTGACTATGAATCATATATTTGCATGGTTAGACTTGTACTTGAATGATCGAGTGAACGAGATAAGAAGACCCCGGATCTAGTTTCAGCCATCCGGGCTACGATTTCAGGATTTTTGTACACATCATCTATATGGTGACCTTACAAACAGATCATCGTCCGAACATGGGCCTATATCTGTAGGCATGTCTGTATTGGGCAACATTCCAATGTAGACGACTTTCTGAATTATGTACATGTTATTAGAAAGTTTATGTGATGAGTATGGGAATGCCTTCCCTCAGTAATTATGATCAAGAGGATATATCATGATGTAATGTATTGTAAGATTGATGCAGGTCGCCACTCTGCTTCATCTCCAGCCCATCATAGTGTAAAGTGTTAGTATGAATCCTTTGTCGAAGTGTATGAAAAAATACCACTTTAGCTACGCATAACTAATAGCCCTAACATCAAATATGGCTGCCAATATCTTCAGATCTGCAGTTAGTTGATCAAGACAAGTGCTGCAAAAACCAGATCTATGCATAGAAAGACATTAAGCTATAAAAAGAATGTTTTGCTCCATATATCCAATAGACAAGACAAGAACAATTTTTGAAAGAATTTTTTGTATTAAGGGCACCTGGGAGGAAAAAAAGAAGATATTTCCAATTCTCCTCAATGGGATGGGTTCTTGGAAGTCCTCAACACTTCAGATCTAACATTTCTCTCTCCTGTTGGTGTAGAAAACCCAGACAAAGATAGAACTCAAAGGGAGCTCACACAGCAAATAATGGAAAATATGACAATGATAATGGCTCAAAGTCGGACCAAGAGTATAGATCCAGAGTGATCTAATAGGCAACAAAAGGTGAAGAATGGTAGGAGAAACCCTCCTATTTATAACAAAATATTGGGTCATTCTAGATCTTGGTGCATGATTAAAATAACATTAACCAAATCTAGATCCACCTTTTATGGATTATTTTATTATATTTGTTGGAGGGAAAAGGTATTTGACTTGGGTCAAATCCCTTTATTTGTAAGTAATAAATAAATAAATGATTTATTTATCATTTTAAGGAAGTGGTTGGATGATAATCAAATAAGTAATGATTTATTTAATTATTTATGGGTGATTTAGTCATATTTAACAAGGAATATTATTTAAATAAGGTTTAAATAATTATTCCTAGAAAATAATAAGATAAATAAAGACTTATCTAATTAATTTCTTTGTTTTGGGTTAAACATGACCAAGAAAATCAAACAAATATAGGTTTGTTTAATATTTCCTTTTGGGGTTTCCTGTTTAGACCATAAACAACCTAGTAAATGTGTTTTATTAAGTTATTTTACATAGTGAAGGCAATTTTACTTAGGGTAAAATTGGTCTTACATGGTGTAATTGGGTCCATCTAATAATAGTGGGTTAGATGACCAAAAAATGGTGTAACAGATTGCCCCCCAGCGTGCGAGTGTTAGGAGCAAATCGTATGACCGAAGTACGTTGTAAGAACTCAATCACCAGACATCAAAAGGGAAGTCAGAGAGAGAAATGTAAGGTAGACTAATGTGCTGAAGAACTAGACCCTGAGGAGATGAGACTTACAGGTGCAACAAGTCTCTTTTTATAAGAGGTTACCTATGCTAAAGGCGGCAGGGGAGGCATACCTATGCCCGCCGAGACAAAGTACAAAAGAATAGTGTGTCCAATAAACAAGGGACCGAACCATAAAGTACAATCGGCATAAACATGAGCCAGAGTTGGGTTTTTGTGTTTGGTTACAGTATTCCCTATCTGTAGGCTGAAAAAGATGATGTTTTTGTGCAGATATGGTAGATATACAGGTGAACTGGAGAGAGAGAGACCTGGGTACATTACGGGCAGAGATCCAGGAAGATCAGGGTGTCTGTCGTGTGTTGGCCAGGTTTTGGGTTTTGAATTTTTTGGAGAACCCTTTGATGAGAGCTGGAGAGCCCTTGTTGGCTCGGATTATCAGTTATTGGGATCCAAAGCATGAGGTCTTTGTAGTGCAGGGGCACAGGATCGAACTGATAGTCCAGGATGTGTATTTCCTGACAGGTCTCCCACCACTTGGGATGGTGGGAAATATGCAGCCAGTGTTACCGCGGGGGCGGAACATCATGGAGTTTGTGGTGCGGCATTGTTGACCGGGTCTCCAAGTCAAAGGGACACGGATACCGATCGGGGACCTAGAGAGACTGGAGACCCGGGCAGTGGCCGCAGCGGTGCTGCGAATCCTAGGCAACCAGGTGTTCCATCACATCACTGGGGGGTAGATGATGATCGTAGAGAGTGTGTTGAGTGGGACCTACTATGGGTGGGCCCAAATGATGTTGGTGTCATTAAAATGATATCTGTCGCTTTGCAAGCGGCAAGTGAACCACGATTGCTCGTATGGGACTTTATTGTGTTCCTTATTTTTTAAGAATATCCTGACCTTACGACCTCATATACAGCTCCTAGATGGGGGCCCTAGAGAGCCCAGGATGCATCGGTGGGGGCGGCTACTGTGCAGAGGAGGAGGAGGGGCGGTCGGACGAGTGTTTCAACCTGAGTTCTTTGCCCATTGGGATCAGATGTCGTTATACATAGACGACTATCCCTATAGTGGGATGAGTTATTGTGGGGATCCAGACCTACCACTTCCGCCTGGTCGAGTATGGGGACTTGATGGTAAGTGATAAGTAACTATTCTTTTTTGGGCATGTTAAAGTTAGTGAATAGCAGATAGGGTACTGATTCATGTACTTTTGGTATGCAGATATAGCTCCAGTAAAACCGGCCAGATATATGGGATGACCGGCAGCATCTGGAGTTGCAGGTCCGTTTGGGTCGAGAGCAGCGCATAATGAGGATGCGACCGCTCTTCTGGAGGACATCCGCCGTAGATGCGAGAGGTTGTTGACCGGAGTGTCAGAGCGCAGGTGGCAAGAATTAGACGACCAATACATAGAGCCATGTATTGGTCTACCCTCGGAATGGCGAGGTGTCATGTGGCGCATGACGATGGCCGATCAGGGGATACGTGATCTACGGGCTGCAGGAGCAGAGCCATTGGCTCGGGATCTACTAGATAGTGATTAGGTGTGGGGCATGTTGTGCCCCCTAGTGTGTATGTAGGGGGCAGGTGGTGCCCCCAATTTTGAGTTTTTTGTAACATGCTATGGGCATGTCATATGTATCAGAGTAGATGGACTCTAAACACATGTTTTGCGACACATATTATGGATATGCATCTTGTTTAATGATTATTAATGTATTTTCTTGTATAAAATGCGTGTGATAAGTGCCAATCTAGAACATGGTTTGCAATGCTATCTACATAATGATTTTGTTCTCGAGGTACATGGGTAAAAGTTATGGTTTCAAACTCACGTATCAAGAGTTTCACTCATAAATATCGTCTAAACAGCACAATATTATGCACACGATAGACACCATTTAGTTGCATGACAAGAAGTAGGGAATCTAAACGAACATGCAGATGGAGGATGCGATGAGAGAGGGCATCGACTAAGAGACCACACACTGCATCATATTCGGCCTGATTATTGGTGGCAGGACCAATGCATACCTCGTTGGAGAGAACAAGGGCATGCAAGGGGGTGAAAATGGCCCAACCTGCCGAGGCTAGATTCCGGGAGTAACGACTTGCACCATCAGCGTAACCGATATAGGGTGAGGACAGGAGGTCCTGCGGAATAGTGTTACAAGACAACAAATGGGGGGAGGAGGGACAATGACGGTAGCGTGAGTGTATAGAAGACATCGAGTGGCAACTGCGGGAGGGAGTGCGATGAGAAGGATGGCTATGACTCATATACAAACTAGAGGGTGGTATATGAGGGCTATAGGAGGTATGGCAGGGACTCGGGCTGCAGAGGTCAACAGAGATATGGGTGGAGTTATCTCGTGTATGGGCGGAAAAGAGGGGGTCAAAGGTGGAAAAGACACCACATGACGCGGAAAATTTACCTAAATCATCGGTAGGGGAAGAAATTCTCGCATACGGATCGTCATGGGGAATGACAGAAAAACAGGGAAACAAATGGTTAAAAGATGGGGAGCCCAGGGTGGTCGCTGAAGGGGGGTCAAGAGAAACAACAGGGGAGGATTCAAGGGGAATGTGCTCCAAGGGTCTCACAGAGGATGATAGGTAGAGGATGGTGGTAGTAGACTCCGTCATTTGGACATCAGGGGGGGGGATGTCAATGGGAGCGGGGGGATCCTCAAGCTGTCCTGAAGCATACTGCGCAAGTATGGGAGAGGCAGACTGAATTTGTTCAACCTCATACTCTCGAACTACTTCTAAAGAGGCACGGTATTGCGTCAGGTGAGGAAAATGGTGGGAATAATGGCCATGGACACCGCACAAAGCACAGGGTTTGCTGGTGCGAATAGTTTTCAGGTTCTTGGTTATGGACGAGGATGGGAGAGAGGGATCAGGGACCGTAGACTCAGGGAACGCGACTTTAACCATGGGTTGAATGCGGGGCAATTCAGGACAAGTATGGGTGGCGTGACCGACGAAATCACACAAGGCACAAGGCTTTGTGGGCGGAGGAGGAACCGAGTCAGTCGGGGTGACCTTGTCTTTGGATGCCCCCTTGCGAGCTTTGCCTTTCTTTCCTGGAGCTGTCACCACAGGGGTAGGGTCCTGGGGAGGTGCAGGGGGAATGGTAGCAATGGAGGAAGCGAGAGGGACCGGTTGAACCAGTGTCAAAGCAAGATAGGGTTTGGGGTGACCAGGAGAGGTAGCGGCTGGAGGGTCAAGGTACCAGACGGGTATACCCGGGGTCAGGTTAGGGAGAGAGAGGGTGGCCATGACGAGGACCGAATAGACTCCGAGAGGGGGAGCCAGGAAAGGTATTTGACCAGCGGGGTAATGACCAGGAGGGACGGCTCCGAGATGGTTAAGGCCTGGGGAAACCAATCCAAGGGGATAAAGGGGTTCAGGGATACCAGCTATAGGAGAAGGGCTAGAAGGAGGAGGTCTGGCTGGCGGAGATGAAGGGCTAGGAGCGGGTTGCGGTGAGCGAGGTTGCATCTGAGGTTGCTGACTAGCCGAGGCGGGTCGCTTAAGGGTAGCCCGAGAAGATTGCATCATTCAAACATTCGATAAGCTAGGATCAGAGATAGGAGGAAGAGGGAGACCAGGAAAAGTTCCAAGCAAAGAGGAGTCTTTATAGACGCCGGGAGAGACAATGGTCAAGGAATCAACGGTTTTCTTATTGGCTACAGAAGAGATGGTCGTCTCAGGGGAGGTCTGAGACTTTGGCTCATGATAAGTCAACTGGTCGATGGTGACTATCTTTCCATTGTGAGGAAAAGACATCTTGCGAAAAACCGCAGATGGGACAGCAGACATGGCATAGCTGTAGCTTCGCCCCAATAGAATGTTGTAGTTTAGAGGGGCGTCGATGACTTCGACGTCAACACAAACAGTCTTACCGGCAAGGGTGATAGGACAATTACGAAAAAGGCCAATGGGCTGGGAGGCATGGTCGTCCCACGCTCGAAGGGTGATCGTGGAAGGGGCCAAGTCAGGAGATCTGAGTTGCTTCCAAACCGAAGCAGACATCACACAGGTGGATGCCCCCTCATCAATTATACAGCGAGAAATGTTGGCATTCTGAATTTTGACTGGGATTTGGAAGGCGACGGAAGCAGGAAGAGGAGGATGTTGTGATTGATGGGTGTCGAAAACAATCATTTGGTCATCAGCAGGATCTACAGCGCCCACGGCAGATAATAGAGCCTTCTTTTGGGAAGGGCACGACTGTAGGAGTTCCAATGTGGAAATGGCAGCAGGAGATTGCGCCAAATCATCTACTATGCTATACGAATGAGCATCTCAACCAGAAGCAACGTTTCGACGTAATGGTCCCTTAGGAATCTTGGTCTGAACCTCAACTTTGGGTTGAGGGATATGTAAGGGGCCATTGGATGTCGAAAGAGGCTCTGTAGAACTGGAAGAAGGGGACTCAGGGGCAGACTGAGCGGGAGGCTTGGGGTACTGGCGAGACCGAATTTGAAGGTGAAGGTCGACGGTTGGGGATGGATCAGATTTCATCATGAGAATCTGGTAATCGGAGGAACCAGAAGGGGAAGGTTGAGTGGCGACCTGTCTGTCAGGTGGTTGGGCAGCCACGAATCCTTGCTGAGGGAAAGGATCAGTAAACACAGCTGGTTGAGTAGTGGCCACATTAGGGGGAGCATGAGGGGAGGCATGTTGTCCTCGAAATGTGGCTTGAGACTCCCACATCTGCTGCATCTGTGGTAAGAGGGGACAATCGTGGGTGTAATGACCATAAACACCGCAACACGAATAGGGATTATTTGTGCGAAGAGGCCTGTCTGGCTTGGGCTGAGTGCCATGTTGCTGGTTAGCAGTGTTAGGGTCAATACCTTGAGGATTGGGTCCACGAGTACCAGGGGCAGATTGGTTTGGATTGCCTCTCCGCCTTCTTTGAGAAGAAGGGGGATTAGTCGTGCCCTGCTGTGAAAATACTTGCCCTGGAGGGGGCTGTAGGTGTTGTTGCGGGGTTGGAGGAGGCAAGGGAGGTGGAAGCGCATATTCTGGAGGAGCTGGCACACCAGGCTGCGGATAAGGGTAATGGTTAGGTTGGGAAACATTGAGGTAAGCAGGAGGTTGGGCAAAAGGATGAGGCATGCCATATCCTGGATACATGCTACCTGGAGGGGGAAAAGTGCTAGAGGTGCTGGCCCCTCCCTGAGGGAGACCATAGCCCATAGGAGGTTGTGCATACGGATGAGAAAGGGCTCCAACGATACCGTTGGCAAAATGAGATGCCCCTGGGGCGTTAGCACCTCCGGGCCTGGGGAGGTCAGGAAGGACGGTATAAACATAACCAGACTGAGCGTAGATCAGGTCATATTTCAAGGCTATTTGGAGGGCGGCTTCTTCGGTTTGAGGGAAATGGGAGGCGACATCTTTGCCAATGGGAGCTAAGAGAGTGCGAAGGAACCAGTCCATATAAACCCGATCTTCAAAGGGGGGAGCTCGACATAAGCTCCATCTTCATCTCCATTCCTGGACATGAGTGGAAAGGCGTGTCGAAGAGGTTTTCTTGAAAGAGGTCAAAAGCTCCGTACCAGTATCGTATCGGAGAGGGAGCTGGAAATAAGATAAAAAGGCTTAGGAAATGGTCGCAAAGGTGGTATGGGAAGAGGTGGCTTGGTCAACATACCATTTAGAAGCTTCGCCGGTAAGCGTGTGTTGGAACAACCGAAGACGGATGGAGTCATCGGTAATGGAATTGGAGGAACACCACATGTGGAAAGATCGGACATGGTTGGTTGGATCTTCTCCATCAAGGCCTTCAAACTTAGGGATGTCAGAGGGGAGCTTGGTTGGCATAGCAGGCCAACCAACATCGTGGCAGATAGGGTCATTGATCAACTGATTGAAATCGGGGAGGCTGAGGCCTGCGATGTACGGTAGTAAGGGTGCGGCCGAGGTAGGTCCTGTGGTGGTTCCGCTAGTAGTAGTTCCGGCATTAGGGCCGGGATTACCGCTAGCGTTAGGCCCTGGACCAGACATAGTGAAGGTGACAGGGGGAGAACCAGAAGTAAAAGGAGAACCCAATGAATCAGAAAAGGAGTCGGAGTGCAGACTCGGAGGAGGACTGGCTCGACGACGGCGGGACAGAGCAGGTCGATTGACCGGAAACTGAGGGTGAAGGCCAAGAAGTCTCCGGGAGGCGCGCCTTGGGGGCACAATGGTGACAACACAAACACAGCATGAGGGGAAGAAGAATGACCGAAAAAGGTAGGGAGGTGCAGAATCAAGTGATTACAATGTCGAAACAAGGGAAAAAAAGGTACAGTGTCAATTGATTTTAAAGTCTTTTCCTGGCGGTGTAAACCAGGCTCTTCTTCACTTAGGGTGAGTGTGTGGCGTGTGTTAATTTTAATTTTTAAACCCTTTTCGTTTTGAGAGCAAGAGAAAAAGTGTGCTGCGTAACTGAAAATAATGCTGCAAAAATAGTATATAATGCTGAAATAACAGAAAATTAACAGCTACTATTGCATCGATTCAACCCAAAAAGGCGGGTCTCTCAAAACTAATCTAAAAGAGGAAAAAAATCTAGTCAAAACACACTAAAAATAGGCCAATAGATCTAGGGTCGAAAGGGACAGGGATCTAAAGGAGAAAGCTGCTGAAAAGAGGTGCAGATCACAGCCAAGAGGCAGAGGCAAGGTGGCTGGAAAAAAGGAGGAAATCAGCAAAAAATAGAAAGGACAGGGAGTAGGTCCTAAAGGGAGGTCCAAAAAAAACTACAAGAGGTGGTTTGAAAGGAAGAAGATCTGATTTAAAGGGATCTGAGAAGGAGGTGGCAGATCTGAAAAAGGGAAGGCTGAAACTCGGAAAAAATCAGACACCTGAAACATCGAAAACTCTTCCACCAAAAGTGGAGGGTATTGAAGCCCTAGGGGGCTAGGTTCCCACTTAGATGAGAAAAACAGATCAGAAACAGGTCCAAACGGGCGGAGACAGAGGCTGGAAAACCTTGACAGAAGCTTCAGCAAAACCCAGAAAAATTGCAGAAAAACAACAAAAAAAAGCATAGGTTGCAGGTTCTGACCTATTTTCCTATTCAGGTCGCAGAAAAGGGGCTGAAAAGTGTGACCTGGAGTCCAGGTCACAGTTTTTGGGCTGAAAAGTGCGACCTCCAAATCCGGTTGTCCTGGCGGCAGATTTGCGGAAAAGTTGTCGTCTCAGTTGCGGCTGATGTCTGTCACCTGCGCAATAGGGCCAGAAACACGCAGAAGTTAGAAATTTTAATGTTTTAGGGTTTTATAGGTGAAAAAAAACATGAAAATAGGAAAAACAAAAAGCTGAAAAGAAACCCTAGGGTCTGAAGTAGCTGGATATGCAGGAATATGAAAAACGACAGCGGTCGTGATTGAAAACCCGTGTGGAGTCGCCAATTGTTAGTATGAATCCTTTGTCGAAGTGTACGAAAAAAGACCACTTTAGCTACGCATAACTAATAGCCCTAACATCAAAAGTGGCTGCCAATATCTTCAGATCTGCAGTTAGTTGATCAAGAAAAGAGTTGCAAAAAACCAGATCTATGCATAGAAAGACATTAAGCAGTAAAAAGAAGGGTTTGCTCCATATATCCAATAGACAAGACAAGAACAATTTTTGAAAGAATTTTTTGTATTAAGGGCACCTGGGAGGAAAACAAGAAGATGTTTCCAATTATCCTCAATGGGATGGGTTCTTGGAAGTCCTCAGCACTTCAGATCTAGCATTTCTCTCTCCTGTTGGTGTAGAAAACCTAGACAAAGATAGAACTCAAAGGGAGCTCACACAGCAAATAATGGAAAATATGACAATGATAATGGCTCAAAGTCGGACCAAGAGTTTAGATCCAGAGTGATCTAATAGGCAACAAAAGGTGAAGAATGGTAGGAAAAACCCTCCTATTTATAACAAAATATTGGGTCATTCTAGATCTTGGTGCATGATTAAAATAACATTAACCAAATCTAGATCCACCTTTTATGGAATATTTTATTATATCTGTTGGAGGGAAAAGGTATTTGACTTGGGTCAAATCCCTTTATTTGTAAGTACTAAATAAATAAATGATTTATTTAATTATTTATGGGTGATTTAGTCATATTTAACAAGGAATATTATTTAAATAAGGTTTAAATAATTATTCCTAGAAAATAATAAGATAAATAAAGATTTATCTAATTAATTTCTTTGTTTTGGGTTAAACATGACCAAGAAAATCAAACAAATATAGGTTTGTTTAATATTTCATTTTGGGGTTTCCTGTTTAGACCATAAACAACCTAATAAATGTGTTTTATTAAGTTATTTTACATAGTGAAGGCAATTTTACTTAGGGTAAAATTAGTCTTACATGATGTACTTGGGTCCATCTAATGATAGTGGGTTAGATGACCAAAAAATGGTGTAACATAAAGCATCTCAATCAAAATATTGTTATTATTATTCTTGTTACACCATTTTTTGGTCATCTAACCTATTATCATTAGATGGACCCAAGTACACCATGTAAGACCAATTTTACCCTAAGTAAAATTGCTTTCACTATGTAAAATAACTTAGTAAACCACATTTATTACGTTGTTTATGGTCTAAATAGGAAACCCCAAAAGGAAATATTAAACAAACCTATATTTGTTTGATTTTCCTCATGGAATAATTAATTAAACCATAATTTAATTATTATTCCTAGTCATGTTTAACCCAAAACAAAGAAATTAATTAGATAAACCTTTATTTATCTTATTATTTTTTAGGAATAATTATTTAAATCTTATTTAGATAATATTCCTTGTTAAATATGACCAAATCACCCACAAATAATTAAATAAATCATTATTTATTTGATTATCTTTCAACCACTTCCTTAAAAAAGATAAATAAATCATTTATTTATTTATTTTTGACAAATAAAGGGATTTGACCCAAGTCAAATACTTTTTCCCTCCAACAAATATAATAAAATATTCCATAAAAGGTGGATCTAGATTTGGTTAACATTATTTTAATCATACACCAAGATCTAGAATGACCCAATATTTTGTTATAAATAGGAGGGTTTTCCTACCATTCTTCACCTTTTGTTGCCTATTAGATCACTCTGGATCTATACACTTGGTCACATTCTACATTATTTGCTGTGTGAGCTCCCTTTGAGTTCTATCTTTGTCTGGGTTTTCTACACCAACAAGAGAGAGAGATTCTAGATCTGAAGTGCTGAGGACTTCCAAGAACCCATCCCATTGAGGAGAATTGGAAACATCTTCTTGTTTTCCTTCCAGGTGCCCTTAATACAAAAAATTCTTTCAAAAATTGTTCTTGTCTTGTCTATTGGATAGATGGAGCAAACCCTTCTTTTTACTGCTTAATGTCTTTCTATGCATAGATCTGGTTTTTTGCAGCTCTTGTCTTGATCAACTAACTGCAGATCTGAAGATATTGGCAGCCATATTTGATGTTAGGGCTATTAGTTATGCGTAGCTGAAGTGGTATTTTTTCGTACACTTCGACAAAGGATTCATAGTAACAATTGGCGACTCCACACGGGTTTTCAATTACGACCGCTGTCGTTTTTCATATTCCTGCATATCCAACTACTTCAGACCCTAGGGTTTCTTTTCAGCTTTTTCTTTTCCTATTTTCATGTTGTTTTTCACCTATAAAACCCTAAAACATTAAAATTTCTAACTTCCGCATGTTTCTAGCCCTATTGCGCAGGTGACAGACATCAGCCGCAACTGAGACGACAACTTTTCTGAAAATCTGCCGCCGAGACAACCTGAGTTGGAGGTCGCACTTTTCAGTCCAAAAACTGCGACCTGGACTCCAGGTCGCACTTTTCAACCTCTTTTCTGCGACCTGAACAGGAAAACAGGTCAAAACCTGCGACCTGTGCTTTTTTCTACTGTTTTTCTGCAATTTTTTTGGCTTTTGCTGAAGCTTCTATCAGGGTTTTCCAGCCTCTGTCTCCGCCCATTTAGACCTGTTTCTGATATGTTTTGCTCATCTAAGTGGGAAACTAGCCCCCCAGGGCTTCAGTACCCTCCACTTTTGGTGGAAGAGTTTTAACTGTTTCAGCTGTCTGTTTTTTCAGAGTTTCAGCCTTCCCTTTTTCAGATCTGATACCTCATTCTCAGATCCCTTTAAATCAACTCTTCTTCCTTTCAAATCACCTCTTGTAGTTTTTTTTGGACCTCCCTTTAGGACCTCCTCCCTATCCTTTCCACTTTTTTATGATTTCCTCCTTTTTTCCAGCCACCTTGCCTCTGCCTCTTGGCTGTGATCTGCACCTCTTTTCAGCAGCTTTCTCCTTTAGATCCCTGTCCCTTTTGACCCTATATCTATTGGCCTCTTTTTAGTGTGTTTTGACTAGATTTTTTCCCTCTTTTAGATTAGTTTTGAGAGACCCGCCTTTTTGGGTTGAAGCGATGCAATAGTAGCTGTTAATTTTCTGTCATTTCAGCATTATATATTGTTTTTGAAGCATTATTTTCAGTTACGCAGCACACTTTTTCTCTTGCTCTCAAAACGAAAAGGGTTTAAAATTAAAATTAACGCACACCACACACTCACCCTAAGAGAAGAAGAGCCTGGTTTATACCGCCTGGTAAAGACTTTAAAATCAATTGACACTGCACGTTTTTTACCTTGTTTCGACATTGTAATCACTTGATTCTGCACCTCCCTGCCTCTGTCGGTCGTTCTTCTTCCCCTCGTGCCGTGTTTTTGTTGCGATCATTACGCCCCCAAGGCGCGCTTCCCAGAGAATTCTTGGCCTTCACCCTCAGTTTCCGGTCGATTGACCTGCTCCGTCCCGCCATCGTCGAGCCAGTCCTCCTCTGAGTCCGCATTCTGACTCCTCTTCTGATTCATTGGGTTCTCCTTTTATTTCTGGTTCTCCCCCTTTCACCTTCACTATGTCTGGTCCAGGGCCTAATGCTAGCGGAGCTCCCGGCCCTAATGTCGGAACTACTACTAGCGGAACCGCCACAGGAACTACCTCGGCCGCACCCTTGCTACCGTACATCGCAGGCCTCAGCCTCCCCGATTTCAATCAGTTGATCAATGACCGTATCCGCCACGATGTTGGTTGGCCTGCTATGCCAACCAAGCTCCCCTCCGACATCCCTAAGTTCGAAGGCCTTGCTGGAGAAGATCCAACCAACCATGTCCGATCTTTCCACATGTGCTGTTCCTCCAATTCCATTACCGATGATTCCATCCGTCTTCGGTTGTTCCAACGCATGCTTACCACCTTTGCGACCATTTCCCAAGCCTTTTTATCTTATTTCCAGCTCCCTCTCCGATACAATACTGGTACAGAGCTTTCGACTTCTTTCAAGAAAACCTCTTCAACCCGCCTTTCCACTCATGTTCAGGAATGGCGAAGAAGACGAAGCTTATGTCGAGCTCCCCCCTTCGAAGATCGAGTTTATATGGACTGGTTCCTTCGCATTCTCTTAGCTCCCATCGGCAAAGATGTCGCCTCCCATTTCCCTCAAACCAAAGAAGCTGCCCTCCAAATAGCCTTGAAATATGACCTGATCTATGCTCAGTCTGGTTATGTTTATACCATCCTTCCTGACCTCCCTAGGCCCAAAGGTGCTAATGCCCCGAGGGAATCTCATTCTGCCGACGGTATTGTTGGAGCCCTTTCTCATCCGTATGCTCAACCTCCTATGGGCTATGGTCTCCCTCAGGGAGGGGCCAACACCTCTAGCACTTTTCCCCCTCCAGGTAGCATGTATCCAGGATACGGCATGCCTCATCCTTTTTCCCAACCTCCTGCTTACCTCAATGTTGCCCAACCTAACCATTATCCTTATCCACAGCCTGGTGCGCCAACTCCTCCAGCATTTGCGCTTCCATCTCCCTTGCCTCCTCCAACCCCGCCACAACACCTACAGCCCCCTCCAGGGCAAGTATTTGCACAGCAGGGCGCAACTAATCCCCCTTCTTCTCAAAGAAGGCGGAGAGGCAATCCAAACCAATCTGCCCCTGGTACTCGTGGACCCAATCCTCAAGGTCTTGACCCTAACACTGCTAACCAGCAACAGGGCACTCAGCCCAAGCGGGACAGGCCTCTTCGCACAAATAAGCCTTGTTCATGTTGCGGTGTTTATGGTCATTACACCCACAATTGTCCCCTCCTACCATAGATGCAGAAGATGTGGGAGTCTCAAGCCACATTGCGAGGAAAACATGCCTCCCCTCATGCTCCCCCTAATGTGGCCACTACTCAGCCAGCTGTGTTTACTGATACTTTCCCTTAGCAAGGATTCGTGGCTACCCAACCACCCGACGGACAAGTCACCACTCAACCTTGCCCTTCTGGTTCCTCCGATTACCAGATCCTCATGACGAACTCTAATCCATCCCCTACCGTCGACCTTCACCTTCAAACTCGGTCTCGCCAGTACCCCAAGTCTCCTGCTCAGTCTGCCCTCGAGTCCCCTTCTTCAGGTTCTACAGAGCCTCTTTCGACATCCAATGGCCCCTTACATATCCCTCAAGCCAAAGTTGAGGTTCATACCAAGATTCCTAAGGGACCATTACGTCGAAATGCTACTTTTGGTCGAGCTACTCTTTCGTATAGCATAGTAGATGATTTGGCGCAATCTCCTGCTGCCATTTCCACATTGGAACTCCTCCAATCATGCCCTTCCCAAAAGAAGGCTCTGCTATCTACCGTGGGCACTGTAGATCCTGCTGATGACCAAATGATTGTTTTCGATGCCCATCAATCAGAACATCCTCCTCTTCCTGCTTCCATCGCCTTCCAAATCCCAGTCAAGATCCGGAATGCCAATGTTTCTCGGTGTATAATTGATGAGGGGGCATCCACTTGTGTGATGTCTGCTTCGGTTTGGAAGCAACTCGGATCTCCTGAGTTAGCCCCTTCCACGATCACCCTTCGAGTGTGGGACGGCCACGCCTCCCAGCCCATTGGCCTTTTCCGTAATTTTCCTATCACCCTTGCCAGTAAGACCGTTTGCGTTGACGTTGAAGTCATTGACGCCCCTCTATAATACAACATTCTATTGGGGCGAAGCTACACCTATGCCATGTCTGTTGTCCCATCCGCGGTTTTTCACAAGATGTATTTTCCTCACAATGGAAAGATAGTCACCATTGACCAGTTGACTTACCATGAGCCACCGTCTCAGACCTCCCCGGAGACGACCATCTCTTTTGTAGCCAATAAGCAAAGCATCGATTCCTTGACCAGTGTCTCCCCCAGCATCTACAAAGATTCCTCCCTGCTTGGAACTTTTCATGGTCTCCCTCCTCCTCCTCTCTCTGATCCCAGCTTATCGAATGTTTGCATGATGCAATCGTCTCGGGATGTCCTTAAGCAACCCACCTCGGCTAGTCAGCAACCTCAGATGCAACCTTGCCCACCGCAACCCGCTCCTATCCCTTCATCTCCGCCAGCCGGAAATTCTCCTTCTGGCCCTTCTCCTACAACTGGTATCCCTGAACCCCTTTATCCCCCTGGATCGGTTCCCCCGGGCCTTAACCATATCGGAGCCGTCCTTCCTGGTCATTATCCCGCTGGTCAGATACCTTTCCTGGCTCCCCCTACCGGAGTCTATACGGTCCCCGTCATGGCCACCCTCTCTATCCCTAACCTGACCCTGGGCATACCCGTCTGGTACCTTGACCCTCCAGTCGCTATCCCACCCGGTCACCACAAACCCTACCTTGCTTTGACACTGGTTCAACTGGTCCCCCTCGCTTCCTCCGTTACCACCAGGCCCCCCGCACCTCCCCCGGACCCTGCCCCCGTGGTGACAGCCCCCAGAAAGAAAGGCAAAGCTCATAAGGGGGCAACCAATCAGGACCAAGCCGCCCCGACAAACCCTACCCCTCCTCGACCGCTAAAGCACGCTATCCAGTGCACTTTGTGCGATATTGTCGGTCATGCCACCCATACGTGTCCTGAATTGCCGCACCTCAAGATCCTGGTCAAAGAGACGTTTCCCGACTCTGATATCCCTGAAGTCTACGTCACTATCCCGGATTCTATCCCGAAACTCAAAACCTTGCACACAAATCACCCTTGTGCTTTGTGCGACTTCCATGGCCATTACACCCACCTCTGTCCCTGCCTTGACGAGTATCGTTCCTCCTTAGACACATACCGCCAATTCAAGGCTACGCACGACAAGATACCTTCTCACTTTTCTGTGAGTTCTACTTCGATAGGACCAGAGGATATTCCTACTCCCATTCACATTCCTCCTCCCGCTATCAAACCAACAGAGCCTTCGCTCACCATTTTGTACCTATCGTCATCCTTGAGAGATAATTCACCTAACCTTCGACCTGCAGCCACTCTCGGTTCCCCCTTAGTCGACCTTGGATCTGTTGACGTTGCACATGTGAGCCCTTCTCCACAAGATGAATAGTCACACATCACTACATCATTGGGTGATCCTCCTTCCTCCAATCTTCTCATCTTCCAGTCCGATGAAGACATTATGGAAGCCATGACCAACCCTGACTTTCCGTGGGATGATATGCACCATCGCGCATACTTCCTCCCACAGTAGTCCAATGACCAATATGCTATGGAAACCAAAGAATTCATTCCCAATGCAGTCGATTGGTTCAAAAATCCCATCCTTGCACCTGATGCTTTCGAAGAAGGAAACATGGCCAACATCTCTCCGACCATTAAAATTGACATTTCGGTCAAACCAGGAATCGAAGAATATATCACCTTGGGCGCCCAATGCACCCCGGAAGAAATCAAAGCTTACACTAAGCTTTTCAAAGAATTCCGCGATATTTTCGCCTGGTCCTACTCCGAAATGCCTGGGCTCGATCCCACCATCGTCGAGCATCATATCGACACGTGGCCCGATGCCAACCCAGTCCGGAAAAAGTTGAGACCCATTAATCCTTCTAGACGTGATGCTATCAAAGCTGAAATCGATAAGCTCAAGCAGGCTGGTTTCATTTATCCTATTGAATACACCACTTGGGTGTCCAACCCGGTTCCCGTCCTCAAGAAACAAGGCACCATCCATGTCTGCACGGACTTTCGCGACTTGAACAAAGCTTGTCCCAAAGAAAACTTCCCCACACCATTTATTGACCAAATCATTGATGAGTGTGTGGGGCATGAGGTTCTATCCTTTATGGATGGTTTCTCCGGATACAACCAAATCGTTATCCGTCCTGCTGACCAAATTAAAACTGCGTTCATCAGTCCGTGGGGAAATTTTTCTTACCAGGTCATGCCATTTGGCCTTAAAAACGCCGATGCCACTTTTCAACGGGCCATGTCTTATTGTTTCCATGACTTAGCTCATATTATCCTTGCTTATTTAGACGACCTCACTGCGCGTTCTAAGCATCGGGCGCAGCACCTCCACAATCTGTGTACCGTCTTTCTTTGATGTCACAAGTATAATATCCGCCTTAACTCGTTGAAATGCGTCTTTTGCGTTCCGGCCGGTCGTCTCTTAGGCTTTATAGTGTTTAAGGATGGTATCACTCTTGACCCTTTGAAAGTTCAAGCCATTCTTGAACTTCCCCTTCCACGTACCCTACGCCAACTCCAAAGTCTCCAAGGCAAAGCTAATTTTCTTCGTCGGTTCGTCCCTGACTATGCCACCACCGCACATGGGTTCCTTAGACTCCTCCGATCCAATATCCCATTTGTTTGGGATACCTATGCTCATGAGTCTTTTGATGCCCTCAAGCAGGCTCTCACATCCGCTCCCTTGATCTGCCCTCCCGACTTTGATCGGGACTTCATCCTGTACATCTCCGCTTCCACCTATTCGGTCGCTGGAGTCCTTATCCAGGAAGATGACAATGGTATCGAGCATGTGATCTACTACATCAGTAAGAACCTAGTAGGGCCTCCTGTTTCCTACTCACATGAAGAAAAACTAGCACTGGTTGTTGTGTTCTCAGTCCAAAAACTTCGTCATTACATCCTCATGTGTTCCACCAAGGTTGTGACTAATTCCAACCCCATGGATTTCCTATTGAGTCGCCGCATCCTCACTGGGAAGTACGCCCGTTGGGTCGTCATCCTTCAAGAATTCGACCTCAAATTTGTCACACCAAAAAGTAAGAAAGGTTTAGCCCTTGCTGAACTCCTTTCTGAATTACCTACCGGAACACAAGATCCTCCAGTTAATGATGATTTCCCTGATGAGCACTTATTCGCCATTACTTTGGACGATCCTTGGTACGGCGATATCCTCACTTACTTGCGAACCCAAAAGTTCGCTCTTCACCTTGATTGTGACGCTCGACGACGTATCCGACACCAGGCTCCTCGCTACCTTCTTATCGGTGACGACCTCTATCGTCGTGGTATAGATACTGTCCTTCGTCGTTGTCTCACACACACTGAAGCTGAAAAAGTCCTCAATGGCTGCCATAGCAGCACTTGCGGTGGCCACCTCTCCGGTCTTGCTACTGCCCAAAAAGTCATGCGCGCTGGGTATTTCTGGCCTTCCCTCTTTAGTGATTGCATTGAAGCAGTCAAACACTGTTCCAATTGCCAACATTTCACCCCTAAGGCACGAGCTCCCCCAACTCCCCTCCATCTAGTCATCTCAACTAGTCCCTTTTGTAAATGGGCCATCGACTTTATGGAGTGGCACCCGCCCTCCGCTAGTAACCATAAATATATCATCATGGCGGTCGACTATTTCACAAAATGGGCCGAGGCTATGCCAACATTTAACAACACCGTAGCTACCGCATCCCTCTTTTTCTTTAACCACGTTATCGCTTGATTCAGGGTTCCGAAACAACTGGTCTCTGACCACGGCCGACATTTTGAAGATGAGATATGGCATGAGCTATCCTCACTATTGGGTTTTGAGCACCAATATTCCTCCTCCTATTACCCCCAAGGTAATGGCCAAGTTGAAGCAGTCAACAAAATCCTCAAGACTATGCTTCAATGAACGGTGAATAAGCACAAAACCAACTGGCATCTTATGCTCTTCACTACTTTGTGGGCCTATCGAACTTCTGTTAAAACCGCCACCGGGTTTACTCCTTTCCACCTCGTTTTTGGAGAGGAGGTAGTCTTACCGATCGAGTGTGAAATCCCTTCCCTGCATCTGGCCGTTGAACTTCTCCCTAATACCCAACCTCTAGAACAACGACTTATCATGCTTGAGCACGCCTCTGAAGACCGTCGTGTTGCCTTGCAAACCATGGAGGCAGCCAAGAAATGCACCAAAGCTCAGTATGACAGAAAATTCCAGCCTCGTACTTTTCACGAAGGTGACCTTGTTCTAGTTTATGACCAGGACCATGATGTCCTTGGTCATGGGAAGTTTGACTCATTATGGCTAGGCCCTTACATCATCCGTAAGGATCTCGGTAAGGGGGCATACCTCTTAGAAGATTTCGAAGGCAATCCCCTTCCTAATCCTCGCAATGCACTCTATCTTAAGAAATATTACCCTTAGCATTTCCCTTCTGAAATGCATGTTTTATTTTCTTTTAGATAGCCAGCATATTTTTTGTTTTTGGGATTTGATACTTCACCAGGACACATTTTTTCCAAGACGGGTCACTTCCCCTCTCATTAAAATCGCATTTCTTCACTTACAACACTTGTACTTGGGGCACCACTTTGCCTCCTTACTTGTCTTTGTTCGTGTTGATTTTCATCGTGAGTTACCATCTTGTACTCATGTTTTCATGGTCCCCCATTGGACCTCTACTGTGTGGCAGCACCATCAAGTTGCCCTTGTTTAGAGCATCCAAGTGGAGTCATCATCACATTCATGGAGTCTATCCCGAGTCCCTTTGTACCCCGCTATAATCCTCCATCCCTCATTGCTTGGTTTCTCTCTTGTGTTGCACATTATGGCCTTCAGTCCCACTGTCCCTTATCCCTGATGATATTGTGTCAGTCGCTTCCATGTCATTCATTCCCTTTATGCTCTAGCAAGGGAAGTCGTCCATTCGCTACTCAGTCCCCTCCATTCCACCATCATCATTGGTATTAGTCTGTCTGTCGCTCTACTATTTTCTCTCATGCCTTAGTTGAGGATCTCTCATTGCCTCACCTATGGTAGACCTCCTTCTGTCGACATCAGCTCCTTCATTCCAGAAGACAGGTCTAGAGGGCGGTGTACCTTGGTTCCAGCTTCCACTCTTGTTCGGTGCCTCGGATCAGGCAAAGGGATCTCTCATTTCCCTTTGACTTGACTGTTTCTCCACTCCAGCTCCTTTCAGCATGATCGAGATCTGTATACTTGATGGTTCAGTGATGCAGCAGCAACTCTTGGTGATTCTCGGGTGTGTGTGAGATGTCTCAGCCCTCATGAGAGGATGGCCCTGTAGGTAGCCCCCCACATGCTTGGATGACCTCTTCATTGCAGCCCTTGATGCAGCTCAATATATTTGATGATGTCAGCCTTAGCCGCTTGCAGTAACTCTTTTATTTGCATGTATCAGTCAGATTTTGTGAGCCCTTCCCCGCTTATAGAGGGCATTTGGGTTGTATTTGTATCTTTTGTACTCAGATATTATTGAATAAGTCCTGGCTGTTATCCCAGGCACAGCATGTATGTGGGATCCCTCATTGTATTTTTATCTGGCTCATGTTTATGCCGGCTGTACTTTATGGTTCGGTCCCTTGTTTACTGGACACACGATTCTTTTGTACTTTGTCTCGGCGGGCATAGGTATGCCTCCCCCGCCGCCTTTAGCACAGGTACCCTCTCATAAAAAGAGACTTGTTGCACCTACAAGTCTCATCTCCTCAGAGTCTAGTTCTTCAGCACATTAGTCTACCTTACATTTCTCTCTCTGACTTCCCGCTTGATGTCTGGTGATTGAGTTCTTACAACGTACTTCGGTCATACGATTTGCTCCTAACACTCGCACGCTGGGGGGGCAATCTGTTACACCATATTTTTGGTCATATAACCTATTATCATTAGATGGACCCAAGTACACCATGTAAGACCAATTTACCCTAAGTAAAATTGCTTTCACTATGTAAAATAACTTAGTAAACCACATTTATTAAGTTGTTTATGGTCTAAACAGGAAAACCCAAAAGGAAATATTAAACAAACCTATATTTGTTTGATTTTCCTCATGGAATAATTAATTAAATCATAATTTAATTATTATTCCTAGTCATGTTTAACCCAAAACAAATAAATTAATTAGATAAACATTTATTTATCTTATTATTTTCTAGGAATAATTATTTAAATCTTATTTAGATAATATTCCTTGTTAAATATGACCAAATCATCCACAAATAATTAAATAAATCATTATTTATTTGATTATCCTTCAACCACTTCCTTAAAAAGATAAATAAATCATTTATTTATTTATTATTGATAAATAAAGGGATTTGACCCAAGTCAAATACTTTTTCCCTCCAACAAATATAATAAAATATTCCATAAAAGGTGGATCTAGATTTGGTTAACATTATTTTAACCATGCACCAAGATCTAGAATGACCCAATATTTTGTTATAAATAGGAGGGTTTTTCCTACCATTCTTCACCTTTTGTTGCCTATTAGATCACTCTGGATCTAGACTCTTGGTCTGACTTTGAGCCATTATCATTGTCATATTTTCCATTATTTTCTGTGTGAGCTTCCTTTGAGTTCTATCTTTGTCTGGGTTTTCTACACCAACAAGAGAGAGAAATGCTAGATCTGAAGTGCTGAGGACTTCCAAGAACCCATCCCATTGAGGAGAATTGGAAACTTCTTCTTGTTTTCCTCCCAGGTGCCCTTAATACAAAAATTCTTTCAAAAATTGTTCTTGTCTTGTCTATTGGATATATGGAGCAAACCCTTCTTTTTACTGCTTAATGTCTTTCTATGCATAGATATGGTTTTTTGCAGCTCTTGTCTTGATCAACTAACTGCAGATCTGAAGATATTGGCAGCCATATTTGATGTTAGGGCTATTAGTTATGCATAGATAAAGTGGTTTTTTTTCATACACTTCGACAAAGGATTCATACTAACAATTCTAACTTCATGCTTTAGGGGCCAATTATTATAGGTAAATTTTGGCACCATTCCCAATGACCTGGTTAATTGGACATCATCTCCAGGACCAATGAATAGGGTCTATCATCCCATATCATTTCAATTTTTATATGCCTTAAGACAAAGAACAAGACAAATCATCCATGACTTTCATCTCCAAAGGTTTCCAAGATTTGAAATTTATAATATATCATGTGAGAGCTCACCAACACTGCCTCTAAAGGGACTAAGTGCATTGCATATGCAAGTAGCCCCATTCAAGGGTGCTCTGAAAAGAACTTCCTGATATTCAAAGGTGCCTTGGTCACATTGGGAGAAAAATTCTCATTGTTACGGAATCTCCACTTGGCCAGTGCCTTCTAGAAGAGTTCACATGTGTCAAAATTTGAATCCATGTGTCGATTTGATACGTCTGAGACTGGGAACATGTCTTGCCTATTATTAGAAATTCATTGATTTTAAAACTACCTTAAGATCCTCTATAAATTGAGCATAGATCTTACTGTTTGAGAAGGAATGACTTGAGTAGAGAAATGTTGGTGGAATTTCAATTAAGGAGTTGATTTGAGTGACATGATGCTGGAGAGATGTGAATTGTGATGAAGCTAGGATGTTGCTGGAGATGGTGACACTAAATCAATCACTGGGTTGTAACCTCACCTTCTATCCATTAGTAAATATTGTTGCTTACTTTCTCACATATCTACCTGTATAAGCTCATGTGTTTCATATTATGAATTCTTATTTTATGCATATGGTTCATTTTTTATTGATTTTACTGAATAACTTGAATGGACATTTGCATTATTTCTATATTTTGCTATTTATCGTTCATATTTGTAGATAATATTTTGGCGACATAGCTCAGATTTGAAGCTACAACAAGAGCGACAGAAGGAGAATAGGAAGCGCTTGGACTCCAAGTAAGTTCTTTGATATTTTATATGTGTTTATTTATAGTTAGGAAAAGTAGTTGCAAATTATTTAACCTATTGTTCTAGATGAGCACTACATCTAGGGAATAATGTTTTATCCGTAATCCATAATTCCTCATAACACAATGTGGATCATCTCCAAGAAGAGGGTGGAAAACAAGTCCACACCCTACATCCATACCCACAGACTGGAGATAGAGAAGTACATGAACCAAGAAGAATGGGTGGCAGACAATATCCAGGAGGCTAAAGAGCAGGTTATCTCTACTTCAGCAATCCAAACAACAACTCCACAAGAGAGGAAGGCGACAGGAGTTCAATATGACAAAGGAAAGGAGCCTCAAAAGGAAATAGGAATTAAGAGGACCAGGGAGGATCAAACAGACATGGATATCGACTCCTCCACTAAGGAGTTCAAAATGAAATATAGGAAGAGAGCCAAGATCAGTATGGGCCTTGACCAAGGCAATGAGAAAAACCATCAAACTGTCATCACAATTGGCGATTCACCAAGTTCATCCTCAACAGGTGGCCAACTGATCTTCTCCACATCCTATGCCACTGTGCCATTCCAACAGCAGAACGTGCAAACTCCCACGTCTACTTCCACTACAGAACAAAAGGAGGAAGACATCTATGACACATTCAGGGAGATCAAGAGAAGGAATGAGGTTCTCAAGGTCAACACCTACAATAAATTTTGGAAACAAACAAGCAACTCCCAGAGTAGACTCCCATCAACCTTTGACTCTGATAAGGGAAGAATGAGGATGGAATTATTGGAGGCACAAGTTCCTCAACCCAAAGGTGCATCATAATACAAGAAGACATATTTTGAGTTTGATGTAAATAACATCCACCGAATAGACTAGATGGAGATGCACAAGCAGACTGAGGAAATAATCTCCTCTACCCTAACTAACACATCCATGAGCCTCTGAAAACTACAGGTGACTTTTTCCAACACACAGTCACAATTAAAGTTGGAAAAGGTTTGATCCATGGCCAAATATTCAAGGATAAAATATCTGGATAATTTAGTGATACATCTCGGGTACAATCCAACAAACGTAGCAGTGGACAAAAACCTTGTGAGGAGGAAGAAAGAAGACATAAATGGTTTGAGGAGGTAGCTTAAGATGCTAGTGATAGAAGACCCTATGGCCAAGGAGATAGAAGTGACTGAAACACAGAAAGCGGAAATGTTGCGGTTAATTGTTGAGCAAACAAAGCAAATCAAGAAAATGGACGATGAGATAGATAAAATTATCAAAGAAATACAGAAAGAAATAAGAGATGTAGTGAAGGGAGCAACAAAAGACATTAGGGGAATTTTGAGGTCTAAAATGGGCCTCCTAAGAAAAATGTACAACAAAAATAAACTTTATAACAACCAATAGGATTCAAGATGTTGATGTCAACCATGGGGGATGATTCACCATTTTTTAAGTAAAAGGGTAAAAATATTAAAAAATATTAAAATAATAAAACTAGTTTTTCAACTCGTATTTTCAACTTATCTCCCAAATTTTTTACTCAAATTTTGAGCAGGAGTATTCGTTGGATGCAAAATTTAATTGCTCATCCAAGGAGTACCCATGTTGCATACTTTTGATGGACCCTGCTACACAAAAAATGAGAAATACATTAAAAAACATGATTGCAATCACGTTTTTCATGTATTTCTCATTTTTCATGTAGCAGGACCCATCAAAAGTATGCAACATGGGTAATTCTTGGATGAGGAATTAAATTTTTCATCCAATGAGTACTCCTGCTCAAAATTTGAGTAAATAATTTGGGAGATAAGTTGAAAATATGAGTTGAAAAAGTAGTTTTTTTCTTTTCCCTCTAAAATTTGATGATGTAATCAAATCTTACTTTATTATTTCCACTATTATTTTATAATTTCCTTAGGAGGCCCATTTTAGACCTCAAAATTCCCCTAATGAGTAACTAAGGCCATGATTCCCCTACAAGCAGTTCCTCTCACAGTGATCCCAGTAGCCACAACATCCATAGAAGCACCAAGGGAAAGTACTAAGCCGCTAGTCAAAGGCAATGGATAACATGTATTTACAGTCAACAGAGATTAAAAGGATGCAAATTAAAATCACTAACCTACTGAAGCAACTCAAAGGGAAATACTTTTCCCATGCCATAGAGTTGCAGATTAGCAAAAAGATAAATGAGAGCTTGCAGAGGTCTCTTCAGGAGTCCTCAATTGGTTGCATGATGGGAAGGGTGAAACACATTATATGGTTGGATATAATTGAGTCTGTAAATGATATATGGTCCTCAATTTAGATAATTTTTTAACAAAGGGATCTAATTGATGTAGTGAAGGTTGCCATTGAGAAACAAATGAGGAACTTGGAGATAAGTCCCAAACTGCCAACAACATCATCAGATTCTTGAATTCCAAGAGTAACCATGAATTGGAGCAACTGGAAGTGGCTGACAGAACAACATCTATTCTTGAAGTTAAAAGGGTGTTGAATAAGAAGAGTTTGGTCACACAGCTAGAAGAGAGATGCCATCAGTTGGAGATTGGGGTGAGTAGGTTTTTCAACAAGATCGTGCTGGGTATGTGTTATATTCTTTCCACTTGGGTATGTGTTATATTGGTTCCTTAATTTCCACTGGATAGTCTGCGTCCATGGTTTTGTGCATGGTTTTGCACATGGTTTTTGGGTTCGATGGTTTTCGGCCCCTGGTATTTTTGTAGATCCGGTCAAGGGAACTACGGTTATGTTCTAATCCAGGGTTAATGGATTGGGGTTTATGTATGCTCCGGCATGTATATATATGTGTTGTAACACTAAAAGGAATATAATGAAAAATCAAGTTGGTCGTCCCGATTTGGGATCCAGGGGAAAATATCTGTGTTTATCTGTTTTATGTTTTATGCTCTCGCAATTGTCTATTTTCTGTTATAAGATTCGTGTGTAGATAATTTCTGTTCAGGGTTAAAACCTACAGATCGAGCCACTAAACAAAAGATGTTTTCCTTCCTTGTTTGCTATCAATGATAAAATGATGCCTCAGACTGATTATGTAGAGAGGCTCACAGATATCTCCGAGGACACATCCAAACTCACAAATCTAAAGAAAACCATGACTAGGAAATCATTCTATGAAGTCATCAGCAATGATGTCTTCATACAGCATGAGGTGAAACACATTTTTCAGTTGAAACCAACATTCATGAAGTACACCGAGACTCATGAAGTCTACATGAAGTTGAATAGGACCAAGATACCAACTCCAAAGAGTTGGGAAAATCTATGCAGGCTCCAAGAAGGATGACAACTTAGTTCAGTGATGAAGCTGGAATCTGAGTGAATTGTCCATGTCAACACATCCAATGTATCATATCTTCTAGCACAGTAGACCACCACAACTTTAGATAACATCTCCACAAGGATGTGAGGAAATTTCCAGGAGGGTCATTACAATGAAGGGACACTTCCACTTCTACTTTGAAAATCTGTCTAGAAGTAGTCACAATGCGTCCATGCATGAGACGCATAGACCCATTTTTCAGTTACTCTTATAGTAAACGAACCGATTTCCCTTCGATAACAGAAAGTTGGTGCAAATAGTTTAATCTAATTTTTCATTCTGTAACAAGGGTTGGACCCTGATTTTTTAAGCACTTTTCATTGCAAGTATTCGTACTTTCAAGTTGGAGCCTCAATAAAGAGATCATTCTGCAATATTCATGTGTTTTGTTGTCCTGGTGATGTTTTTCATTATTCATGTTTAATGTTTTCCCACTGTAATCTTTTCATGTGTTTCATTTATAATTATATTTGTAAAGCATGAAGGTTAGATTAAGATTTTTTGTTTTAGAGTACCTTAATTCTAACTTCTTTTACAATTTCAATATTTTATTTTGATGTATGGTTTAATAATTCTTAGTTTCTCTTAAGTCATTACCAAAAGAATTTTTCTCAATCCCATAATTCCACTCAGCTATAAACACCAGTATTCACAGCTATATTGCCTTGCATTTTCTCTGGAATTTGATGTGTACACCCAACCTATTTTGACTCCATAGCCCAATGGAAATTGTTTAGAATAAACCCCCCTTAAATCCAACCACGAACAATAAAACAAAAATAACTCCTGCACTCAATTTAACTAGCCTAATATTAGTAAACTCAAACAAATATAAATCTTATAGAGAGATCCCTCTCCAAGTCTAGGAGGGCTAGATCCCGAGCTTCAAGCGATTTTGATGTTGTTCTTTATAATTTAGTCTTGCCAATCTTATAAATTATAGAGTGATAACATATTGGCGAACATACTGGGGACATAACTAAAAATTTTCAATTTTCAGCCAAATTCAGCAAACCCCAGCTAAAAAGCATTGAATGATACAACTTTCTTTTAAAGATTGGTTTCTTTCAATATTCAATAATCATTTTTCCTGTGATTTTGAGCTAATTTCTAGCTCCCAAAAGAATATCCACCAGATCCCATCCAAATCCAAATCCTCCTCCAATCGTAGATAATATTGAGGAAACTTCCCATAACAGAAATTCCAACCAGTAGCAGGGTTCTTAATAGATTTAACTCCTTACCTGATAGCTTTGTCACTTTACAAGACATTCAATTTGATTTGTTGTTCAAAATAGGTCTGTTCAGTACCAAATCTCAGAATTGGACTGACCTTACAGTTTTTGGTCCATCCATTTTTCATACCTCTACCCACCATTTGTCTTCCTCCACCACCTCCACTAATCATGGCAGCTAGATATGCCCCATTGGTGCTGCCAGTACATTTTCCTCCTATGCCCCAAGACTACTAGTCCAAGATTCCCCAGTTTAACAGCACTAGTCCTATTACCGCCCAACAACACATTGATAAGGTGAATGATTGTTTCGACCTACATGAAATTGATGACGACATTGTCACATTGAGGATGTTTGACCAAAGTTTAGGGGGTGAATCTAGAAAATGGTTTAGAGTTTTAACTCCTAATAGTATTCATGGTCTCCTTGCTTTCCACCAAGAATTTATAAACCAATAGGAAGTCTAGAAAAACCCACTGCAAATCTTATCATAATATGAAACTATTAATACATCCTAGAAGAGAGTGTGCAAGACTACTGTACTAGATTTAACAGACTATAAAACGCACTCCCTACTAACATGAGACCACCCTAAGGGATAATTTTTCTTCAATTCTCGAATGGATTTGACCCAGACATAGCCTATCAGCTTAGGGAAAGAGACTCATCAACTTTGGAGGAAATGCAAAAAGATGTGAGTGTAGAAGCCAATTTGTTAGCAAAAAGGGCTATGATGAGGACTCAGAGGAGGGTCACAATAAGAGAAGAACCCATCGCCTCTACATCTGATGCCATGATTGAAAATTTGATGAGGAATTTGGAAAGGATGATGGAGAGGATGAGTTTGAATGAAATAGTAGTAACTCGAGAATGTCAGTTTAAAAATTCATGATAAAATACTTCATAAAACCATGTTGGATTCCGATGCCTCACACAACCTTATGCCCCAAGCTGTCATGGAAAAACTCAACGTCAAAATCACTAGACCCTACAGGGATTTATACTCTTTTGATTCTAGAAAAGTTAAGTGCCTAGGCTTGATCAAGGACCTCTATGTCACGCTAGCTCAAATACTTGAAAAGAGTTTAGTGATGGATATTGTTGTGGCAGATAATCCCCCAAAATATGGAATGCTTTTATCTCGCACATGGGGGGAAAAATTGCAAGGAACTCTGCAACTAGACATGACTTATGCTACCATTCCTATTTTTGGTCAATCGAGAAAACTTTATAGAGAAACATTGATGAAGTACATGGTAAGTAGCCAAGAAAATCCTCACAATTACCCTTTGTACTATGTTCACACTAACCTGGATTCTTTCATTTTGTATAATGATGGAATCACTGATTCACAGATTTCCCAAGTAGAAAATGATCCCACATAAAACACTGATAGTCAAACCCAAATAGAGAAACTAGTTCCAGCAAATGAACCTCTTTGGAACATGATTTTTGATGGCTCATGTGGCAAAGTTGGCTCAGGGGCAAGCATTTGGGTGTCTAACACAGGAGATAATAGTGCACAGGGTCATTCATACAAATTGAATTTTCAGTGCACAAACAACATTGTTGAATATGAAGCTTTGCTTTTGGGATTACAAATGTTGAAAAAAATAGGGAAAAAAGGATCTCGATACATGGTCACTATGAGCTAGTCGTTAAACAGGTTAAAGGACTATATGCAGCCAAACACCCTAGACTGAGAGCCTATAGAAATGATGTCCTTGATTTTTTGAGGACCTTTGAAGAATATGATTTGGCAGTCATTCCCCAAAACTAGAATATCCTAACGAATGGCCTGGATTTTTTAGCAAGTACCTATAAACTGCCTCACCCAAAAAAACAACACACAATTGAGGTCAAACATCGTCCTTCTATGCCAGGTAACATGAGATACTGGCAAGTTTTTTGAAGTGATAAACAAATCAAAAGCTTCATGCAATTTAAAGATGAATGTGAAGGCAGTAATGTGGATATGGATTGTGAGGAAGGCACCCTTACTGATGCACAAAATATTGAAGAAGAACAAACTGTTGTTCCAGAAAACGTTGTTTTAGAGGTAAACACCAATGTAAATATCCCAACTAACAAAACTTTACATAATACAAAAAATCATAACGACCTTGAAAAGGAATAATTTGAAATACTCCAACTCAAAGGAAATAAGCTGCCTAGAGGGCTTGTCCATTTAGAGGAGTTATTCAACTTTAATGATGTGGCCAGAAAATCCAAAATGGAACCAACTGGAATGGACATTGAGGAATGTAATATAGGCACAGAAAAAAACCCCAAAATCATCAAACTATCTAAATCACTTCCTACTATTAAAAAGAAGAAATATATAGCCTTAGTGAAAGAATTTATTGATGTGTTTTCATGGAGTTATGAGGATTTGAAATCCTATGATACTAGCATCATTCAACACAAGATTCCAATTAAAGAAAATCAAAATCCATTCAGATATAAATTGCAAAGAATAAATCCTATTTTAATGCCTTTATTTGGGAAAGAGATCAAGAAGATGTATGAAGCAAAAATCATAGTGCCACTCAGGTACTCCCAATGGGTTTCCAATATTGTCCCAACTAGGAAGAAAAAAGGTGAAATTAAACTCTGCATTAACTTCAGAAACCTTAATAAGGTATCTCTTAAGGTTAAATACCCCTTACCTAAGATGGATCACATATTGCAAAGGGTAGTGGGTTCTAGTAGGATATATTTGTTAGATGGTTTCTCTGGTTACAATCAAGTGTTATTGCACCCTAATGACCAAGATAAGACAGTTGTTATAACTCCTTGGGGGACTTTCATGTATGTGAAAATGTGCTTTGGACTAATAAATTTTGGAGCTACCTTTCAAAGGGCCATGGAAATTGCATTTGCTGATGACATTGGCCACTTTATTGTGATTTATTTGGATGACATCACTATGTTTTCTAAAACCGATGAAGAAAATTTAACACATTTGAGAAGAGTTTTTGAAAAATGCAGAAAATTTGGACTCTCCCTAAATTCTAAAAATACATTGCTTGGATTAGAATAAGGAAAATTTTTAGGTCATATAATCTCTAAGGATGGGATTAGAATTGACCCTAGAAGAACTGAAGGAATATTGAAAACTAGTCATCCCAAAAATTTGAAAGAACTCCAATCCTTCATTGGTAAATTCAACTTCCTAAGGAGATTTATACCTAACTTGGCAGAAGTTTTAAGGAACATCACTAACATGCTAAAGAAGGGATTAGAAATAAATTGGACCATAGAAACAAAACATTCTTTTGACTTGGTCAAGTTAGCATTGACAAAGGCCCCAGTACTAATAAGTCCAGATTTCACTAAAGATTTCATGATTTTTTCTTTTGCCTCGGAACATACTATTGTTGTTGTTTTGTTACAGAAAAAAAGTGAAGGACAAGAAAAAACAATAGCCTTTTTTCTCAAGGCATTAAGAGATGCATCTCTGAAATATATTATCATGTAAAAATAGGATTTTTCATTGGTTAAAGCACTGAAAGATTTTAGAGTCTATATTTTACATTCACATGTCATTGCTTATGTTCCAAATGCAGTTGTCAAAGAAATTATAACGCAAAACGGTCCTGATGGAAAAAGAGGGAAATGGATTGTAGTGATCCTAGAGTACGATTTGGAAATCAAGCCTACCAAGTTGATCAAAGGCCAATGACTAGTTGAATTGATGGCAGAATCCAATTTTCACGCACTAGACATCAACATAATACATGCATTAGATGATCAAGAGGAACTGGAAATTCCACTGATTGATGAAGCATTCTTGAATTCTCCATGGTATGGTGATATTTTTTATGTACTGTCTAATCTGAATACTCCTCCTGGTTTATCTAAAACAAAGGATAGGTTTCTAAAACTCAAAGTTGTTAAATTCTGCATTTTGGAAAACTTTTTGTATTAGAAAGATATTGGAGGTGTTTTTCTTAAAAATTTGTTGAAGGATGATGAAGATAGAGTAATGCAGGAGTTCCATGGGGGTGACCGTGGTAGCCATATCTACTAGAAAACCACTGCTAAAAAAATCATGAGAGTTGGTTTTTATTGGCCCACCATTTTTCCTGATGTCCATAAGATGGTTACTGCTTGTCATAAATGTCAAATATTTGAAGGAAAGAGGAAGCTACTTCCCTTACCCCTAAAACCTATTTCTGTAGAAAGCCCTTTTGGGCAGTGGGGATTATACTTCATAGGAGAAATTCGCCCTCCATCTTGTACCCAACATAAATGGATCCTCACTGCTACAAATTATTTCGCCAAATGGATAGAGGCCACCCCTTCTAGAAATTCCATTGACTTTGACATTATAAAATTCCTAGAAACCAACATCCTTTCTAGATTTGGTTTTCATACAGACAATTTTGTGGCCTTCAGATCCAAAAATATGGTTGATTTTTGCCACATATATCATATAACATTGGGGAATTCAACAACCTACTACCCTCAAGGTAATCGACTGGCTGAATCTTCAAATAAAAGCCTGGTGAACATCATTAAAAGCTTCTGGAGGAGAATAAGAAATCATGGCACAATAAGTTGATCAATGCTTTGTGGGATGATAGGCTCACCACAAAGAAATAAATTGGCATGTCTCCATACCAATTGGTTTATGGAATGGATGCAGTGTTTCTTCTTTGGGAGTTCCAGTAATGAAGATAATCCAAGAGGTCCAAGCTGAGCCAAATGACGTTCAAAGGAGGATTAATGATACAAGTCAGCTACAGCAGTCCAGAGAATAATTTTACAATAGAACCCAAGTGATGCAAGAGAATATCAAAATATCTTTGATAAGAGAACCAAGGCCAATAATTTCAGTCTAGGTGACAAGCTTCTAAAATGGGATTCCAGAAGAGAGGATAAATGCAAGCATGAAAATTTTGATAAAATTTGGCAAGGGCCATACATCATTCATGCTTTCAGGGGAAATAACACTTATTTTCTCAAAGATTTGGATGGTACAGAAGTATCTGGAGGTCCTGTCAATGGCAGGATGCTAAAACATTATTTATTCTAAAGCTCAGGTTAAATTTTCATCATTGTAAATACCATCGTCTCACAGTTTTCAATAATTCATTGGACGAAGTTGAAGCTTGAAGTGAAGGCCCTAAGCCTAGTTCAATGAGCAGATATAACAACAGAAAAGAAATCAGTTAAACAAGAAATAAAATCAGTTAAAAATGTTGCACAAAAAAGAGCATCCAAGGCTATTGGTCTCAAGTTCTTGACACTTCTCTTCGAGAAGCACCATCCCCAGATGGAGCCACTATTAGTACCCTATAATGTATAGGATCTCAAGGTGACTGGATACTTCAAATTTCATGCGAGGTTTTCATTATTGAAAGGATTTTCAAAATTCAAATGATTTCAAATAAAAAGAAAGAAAAGAGGGTATAAGAATAGAGAAAAAGTAATAAGAGAAAAAAAGGAAAAAAGAAAGAATAACCCCAAAAAAGAAACAAAACTAAAAGTGTTGCAAGTTCAAATGCCACTACTCATTAGATAGGTCTGTCCAGTCATACAGTTTAATCGTGATTGGATAGTTTTCAATTTCTGTTGATAGGTTAGAGAATAAAGATTTTCCAAACTCTTTAATCTTGGCTTATCAGTAGATAGGTAGAAAATGAGATTGGTTCCACAACTTAATATGAACCAATAGGAGAAATAAGGGATAGGGGTTAGGTTATAATTTTAAAAGAAAATGTTCAGGGTCTACAAGTCTAAATTCATCCTACAAAGGAAGAAAAAATGTTAGATGAGTAGCTCAGTTAGGCAGGTATGCAGAGGAGGAAGAGGAAAAAGGAAAAGGCGAAATGGGGACTTCAAAATCCTTTGAGGGGAAATATATTTTATCATAAGCCCATGCAAGTCCCTCCAAGCACCAAATTGCAGTTCGTATTGGCCAAATCGAAAAAATCCCTTGCCATTCATTCATTTCACAAAATCCTCTGATCACCACTAAATTGCCTGATTTTTTATTTGCGATGTCAGCGGTTCCCACCTCCTTACCACGTCACCCCCTCTCCTCACACTTCGCACTTCACAAGTTTAAAAGGATAGCGCTAACGAATATGGTAAAGCCTGCGATCTGCAAGCTACGAGGAGTCCCACCTTCCCTGCCACGTCACCTCCCCCTCCCCACACTTCACACTTCACAAGTCTAAACGTTTACCTCCATTTATTATAGCTAAACCCGCCGATGTGTGATTTGCAATAAGTTGTGGGCCCATTATTCCACGTCACCCCCTCTCCTCACACTTTGCACTTCGCAATATTTAAGGTTTACCTCCATTTCTCATAACTAAATCCTCTGACATGAAATTTGTGATAGCCGGTGGGTCCCACCTCCTTTCCATGACACCCCCTCTACACTAAACACCTCCCACCTTACCCTCCATCTCCGCCCCTCACCTCACCATTGAAAACCCTTAATTCATTTCGACCCCCCTTCAGCTGCCGGACGTTGACAAAGGTGGGGTGGGGGGGGGTCTAAACTGGGTGGTATCCATTACCACCTACCACTCCATGTGCCACACTCCCACCATTTTGTACCCATCATCTCTATTACCGCTTATGACCTTAGCCCCCCTCCAAAAATCTATTTCCGTTGTCCTCCAAACCGCTACCACCCTATGACCATTGCCAATGCTTTCGCACCACGTCCTCCATCACCTGTCCACTTCACCCCGTCACATCCCCTCCCACCAATAGCACCGTTGCTCCATGAATGGTCAGGTCGTTATCCAATGGACCCCCGCCAACTCAATTGTTACCCTCTAGCCACATGTTAAAACAATAATTCGCCGTAGCGCCAAATTTTGTGTTGTTGTTGCTATTGAATTGCTACAAGTTGTGATATTTACAGACAACTGCAGAAAAGATCACGACTAGCCACCTTGGCCAAAGGCTAAATTGCATATCAAAGAAGGAACAACCAATGCTCTATGAAGCCTGGTTGCAGTTCTTGTTTCATCTAATTCACTCCTGATCTCGAAACCCTTCGGTCTTAACCCTTCCTTAGTATCAATTCATATTGTTTCCCCCTTATCTATTCCCCTCCTCTTGCAGCCCATTCTCCATTGCAGGTGAAACAAAGAGTGAAAAATAAAATCATGCCTCCCAAGGAAGATCAACAGCCTTTCAATCCCATGGTCTACCCCCAGGTAGACTTAGACCATATTCCCCTGGCTGACAGTGACTACAAGATTCATGAGACATAGTCATACCTTGACATTTTCGATGTCTACTGTTGGCTCGAGGATAAGCTCCTTGATGAAGCAGATGGTATAATCATGTGGAAGAAAAAGCTTCCACATTACATATTCCATACAACCCATAGCTTCCCTGACATAATTAGGAAATATCAGTCTTGCTAAGACATTAAACAAAGAGCCATAGTGAAATCTGCAGGAGATATTTTGTGTTATATAAATGCCCCATCCATTCAAGAGATGTTGCAGGCCCCCATTGTTGGGAACACTATCCCTTTTTCATATGAAGCCCTTATAGGACTATACCAACGATTAGATTTTTCGAGCAAGGCCAAAACATTGAATATTTTCATGAGTCCCAATGCACCAATTCCTACCACAAATCCCCCATATCCATCATCCACCTTCCTAGAAAGGACCAAGCACATTGTCACTACCCTATCTTATTTTTTAGGTTATCATAATGATTAGTGGATAGATGAATCCATAATTGGTTTCTTGTCTATCCTCTCTGCAGATGCCAAGCCCACTATTATGTTCAACTATGCTTATTTCCTTATTGATGCAATCCACGATCAATTCTTGAAATTTCAAACAGAAGTGGTATTCAAATACACCTATATGTTGGTGTACAGGTTTACCTTTTTTCAATCCAGCAAGTTTGAATTCAACATGATAAAGCAAGGTGAAGACTCTCAATCCCAATCTGTCATTTTTTGGACAACTCTATTGAGAAAGGAGAGGGAAGACTATTCATACAAGAGCTTTGTAGACCTATTTTTTCATCCAGAAATCAGTGCACTCAGCAGCACCACAGAGCCCAGGGTTAGTGAGGAAATCAAGAAAGTGATGTAGTTGACAGAGCAGATCAGGACAACAGACTAGTATCTCTACCAAAACTACACAGAGATCAGGGCTTATGGCAGTGAATTGGCCCCCTATAAACTACCCAAATACCTCTCCATGAGGATCTTTTCCCTTGAGTATATCAGAAAAATTATAGATGTTGGTGAGGTGCATTTTGTTTTGGCCAAGCAAAAGTCACAATTCAGGATCAAATCCCAAATCGACCCATTCATCTGTAACAGAAGGGAAGTTGGGGGAGAGGCAGATAAAATACTAAAAGAGATGAAATTCACACGCAGTTTCACCTGGTCCTATGATCCAATGGGGATCATATCCAAAAAGAAGGTGGAAAACAAGTCCACACCCTACATCCATACCCAAAAAATGGAGATAGAGAAGTACATGAGCCAAGAAGAATGGGCAGCAGACAATCTCCAGGAGGCTGAAGAGCAGGTCGTCTCTACTTCAGGAATCCAAACACCAACTCCACAAGAGAGGAAGGCAGCAAGAGTTGAAGATGACAAAGGAAAGGAGCCTCAAAAGGAAATAGGAAGTAAGAGGACCAGGGGGGCTCAAACCGACATGGACATCTATTCTTCCACGAAGGAGTTCAAAATGAAATATAGGAAGAGAGCTAGGACCAGTATGGGCCTTGACCAAGGTAATGAGAAAAACCAGCAAATTGTCATCATAATTGGGGATTCACCAATTTCATCCTCATCAGGTGGCCACCCGATCTTCTCCACATCCTTTGCCACCGTGCCATTCTAACAGCAGAACGTGCAAACTCCCACATCTAGTTCCACTATAGGAAAAAAGGAGAAAGAAATCTATGACACATTCAGGGAGATCAGGAGAAGGAATGAGGCTCTCAAGACCAACACCTACAATAAATTTTGGAAACAAAAAAGTAGCTCTGAGAGTAGACTCCTTTCAGCCTTTGACTCTAAGAAGGGAAGAATGAGGATGACATTCTTGAAGGCACAATTTCCTCAACCCAAAGGTGCAGCAGACTACAAGAAGATATCTTTTGAGTTTGATGCAAAGAACATACACCCAGTAGACCAGATGGAGATGCATAATAATACTGGGGAAATGATCTCCTCCACCCCAAATAACACATCCATGAGCCTCTCAAAAATACAGGTGAATTTGTCCAACGCACGGTCACAATTAAAGTTTGAAAAGGTCTTCGCCATGGCCAAAGATTAAAGAATAAAATCTCTAGAAAATTTAGCGATATAGCTTGGATACAATCCATCAAACATAGCAGTGGCCAAAACCCTTGTGACGTGGAAGAATGTAGACATAGCTGCTTTGAGGAGGCAGCTTAAGATGCTAGTGACAGAAGTCCCTATGGTCAAGGAGATAGAAGCGACTGAAACATAGACAATAGAAATGTTGTAGTTAATTGTTGAACAAATAGATCAGATCAAGAAATGGAGGATGAGATGGATAAAATGATCAAAGAAAGATAGAAAGAAATTAAATATTTAGTGAAGGAAGAAACAAAAGAATAAGCTAAGGCCATGATTTCCTTACAAGAAGTTCCTCTCCCAGTAATCCCAACAACCACAACATCCATAGAAGCACCAGGGGAAAGTACTAAGAAGCCAGTTAAGGCAATGGAGAACATGTCTTTACAGTCAACAGAGATTAAAAGGCTACGAAATCAACTTAGTGACCCACTGGAGAAACTCAAAGGGAAAGACTGCGCCCATGCAACATAGTTGCAGATTAGAAAAAAGCTAAATGAGAGCTTGAAGAAGTCTCTTCAGGAGTCCTCAATTGGCTGCATGATGGGAAGGGTGAAACAAATTATATGGTTGGATATAATTTAGTCTGTATATGATATATGGCCCTCAATTCAGATAATTTTTTAACAAAGGGATCTAATTGATGTAGTGAAGGTTTCCATTTAGAAAAAAAATGAGGAACTTGGAGATAAGCCCCAAACTGCCAACAACATCATCAGATTCCTGAATTCGAAGAGTAGCCATGAATTGGAGCAACTGGAAGTGGCTGATAGAAAAACATATGTTCTTGAATTTAAAATGGTGTTGAATAAAAGGATTCTTGTCACACAGCTAGAAGAGAGATGCCATCACTTGGAGATTGGGGTGAGTAGTTTTTTCAACAGGATCGAGCCATTGAACAAAAGAGGTTTTCCTTCCTTGTTTGTTATCAATGATAAAATGATGCCCATGACTGATTATGTAGAGAGGCTCATAGAGATCTCCGAGGACACATCCAAGCTCACAAATATGAAGAACACCATGACTAGGAAATAATTCTATGAAGTCATCAACAACAATGTCTTCATACAACATGAGGTGAAACACATTTTTCAGTTGAAACCAACATTTCTGAAGTACACCGAGACTGCTGAAGTCTACACGAAGTTGAACAGGACCAAGATCCTGAATCCAAAGAGTTTGGAAAATATATGCAAACTCTAGGAAGGATGAAAACTCAGTTTAGTGATGAAGCTGGCAGCTTAGTGAATTGTCAGTGTTAGCACATGCAGTGTATAAGATCCGCCAGCATAGCAGACTACCACGGCATTAGATAATAGTTCCACAAGGATGTCAGGCACCTACCAAGAGGGTTGTTACAATGAAGGGACACTTCCACTTTTACTTCGGACATCTATCTAGAAACAGTCATAATGCATCCATGCATGAGATGCGCAAACCCATTTTCAGTTACTCTTATAGTAAACAAACCAATTTCCCTTTGATAACGGCAAGCCAGTGCAAATAGTTTAAATCTAAGTTTTCATTTTGTAAGAAGGTTTGGACCCTGGTTTTGTAAGCACTTTTCTTTGCAAGTATTCGTACTTTCAAGCTAGAGCCTTGATAAAGAGATCATTCTGCAAGATTCATGTGTTGTGTTGTCCTGGTGATGTTTTTCCTTATTCATGTTTAATGTTTTCCCACTGTAATATTTCCATGTGTTTCATTTATAATTCTATTTGTAAAGAAGGAAGGTTAGATTAAGATTTGTTGTTTCAGAGTACCTTAATTCTGACTACTTTTAAAATTTCAATATTTTCTTCTTATGTATGGTTTAATAATTCTTAGTTGCTCTTAAGTCATTACAGAAAGCACTTTTATCCATCCCATAATTCCACTCATCTATAGACACCAGTGTTCGCAGCTAGACTACCTTACATTTTCTCTGGAATTTGATGTGTACACCCAACCTATTTTGACTCCATAGCCTAATGCAATTTTTTTAGAGTAAAACCCCCTTAAATCCAACCACGAAAAATCAAACAAAAACAACTCCCGCACTCAATTTAACTAGCTTAATATCAATAAACTCAAACAAATCTAAATATTATAGAGAGATACCTCTCTGAGTCTAGGAGGGATAGATCCTGGGCTTCAAGCGGTTTTGATGTTGTTACTTATAATTTAATCTTTCAAATCTTATAAATTATAGAGTGATAACAGGGTGTAAAATTATTTTTTTGAGGCATTATAGAACCCAATACTGATAGCAATGCTTCAATATTCCCTTGGAATCACTTCAATTTCTTTTTCAAACAAAAGTTATGCAATTTTAAAAAACAAATACACACATTTTTCTTTCTTTTAGGAGATCGATATTGAAATAGTTGTAACTCTGTAATTTAGGATCTCCAAGATATTAAATTCAGTCCTATAGTATCCCTCTAAGTCTTCTTTCAAATGCCATGGGTCAGACCTAATTTGGATTCTTCAAGAAAAATTTATGCCCAATCTCCCACAATGACCTAATTATGGATTGGTTTAGCAGAGTGGACTTGTAAAACGTGCCACATGTCATTATTTCGTCCTTTGGCTCTGAAATTGATACAGAGGAAACCAAATTTCATTTAATTTGAGCCACTTTTTACATAATTCCAACCCGATGCTCAGAGAGAATGTTATGACGATTTTCCCAATGTCACCTCTCTGAGATGAAATTTGGGAGCCTGCAAAAATGCTAACTTCCACAGATCATGTCTCTGAATATGTTGTGAACCAAGATTTGAAATTTTTACAGGAAGTTCCTCACAATTTCCTCAAAAAGGGATTTTTGTTTTTAGCTTTGGAACCTTCGTAAAAAAAAATTATAATGAAAATTCCTCAATGACCTATTTGAAGCAATGAAACCCTAGAATCCAAAGCTCTGATACCAAATGTTATGAAAGCAACTCACAAAATAGAAGAAAAGTGAGATCAACGACTTAGAATATCAGCCTCTTCAAAGGGGCAACCTCATTTACATTACATAAATGAACAATTCTAGGATGATACAAATGACAAACCCTCCTTTCTATATGTAGGAGTCCAATGGGTCACAATATAATCCTAGCTGACATAATTGAACAATTCTTGGATGATACAAATGAAAAAAACTCATTTCTATATATATGAATCTAATGGATCACAATATAATCCTAGAATCCAAAGCTCTGATACCAAATGTTATGAAACTAGCTCAGAAAATAGAAGAAAATAGAGATCAACGACTTAAAAATTAGCCTCTTGAAAGGGGCAACCTCCTTTACATTACATAAATGAACAATTCTTGTATGGTACAAATGACAAAAACTCCTTTCTATATATAGGAGTCCAATGGGTCACAATATATTCCTAGAATCCAAAGCGCTGATACCAAATTTTATGAAACCAACTCACAAAATAGAAGAAAAGAGAGATCAACAACTTAGAAATTAGCCTCTTTGAAGGGGCAACCTCCTTTACATTACATAAATGAACAATTCTTGGATGATACAAATGAAAAAACCTCCTTTCTATATATAGGAGTCCAATGGGTCACAATATAATCCTAGTCGACATAACAATGACAAAGTAAAGGCACCATAATAACAATAGTGGGCTTCTATGGGCCACGATAATAACAACATGGGGACTAAATGGGCACAAAAATAACAATAACAGGGCTATACTAACAATAAAAATAAGGGTATACACTAGTATTATAGGGACCTAACACATACAAGGAAACATAGGACGACTAAACTACACCAAAAGGATGGATATTAAGATGACATGGAAGACTCTAACACTATGATCAAACCCTTTGGAGGATGTAGGTGAAGTACAATGAAGAGTTGAAGATAGAGCATCAAAGAGAAGGGCTTGTCATTGTTATACTACAATGAAGTCTTATGTCACCCTCGCCAAATTCATGGCTTCTCAAAGTGTCACCATAAGATTGATATGATGTTAATTTATTTTTCCATAGTTGGTGGAACATAATATTGTATTAAAAAAAAAGATGAGAAATGTATTTTTCCAAGGGTCACGCATGGAATGTGAAAAGTCATTAGAAATTCCTAGAGTCACATAGAAGCTCAAAGGTCACATAGGATTTCAAAAAGTAACATGGGAAGCTCAAGTGTCATGATGGAGGTGAAGAGTCACAAAGGAGGTGGAGAGCCACCTCATTTGTTATAAATATACCCTCATATATCAAGCAAAGGAATTTTTGTCTTTTCTTCTAAAGCTAGGCAGAGGAGAGAAGGTTAGTCTTTTGAGGAGGAAGTTGTGGCTTAATATCTCACTATCTTGGGACTTTCACTTAATGATTTGAAGCTATTGGAGCCGATACGCTTTCATGCATGTGTCACGAAGGATTGTATGACTATTATTTCATTGCTTGTGATGTATTTTTATGTTTTTACATACTAATGAAAATGAACTATTTCGTTGGCTTTAGTATCCATCTTTGAATTATGCGTTTCTTACTTTCATGATTGTTGTTTCTTTGTGAACTATTTCACAAGATAATTAATGATTCTTTTAGATATATGCATGTGTCTTTATTAGGATAGTCCTATTACTTTTCTCTTAAAGACTCACTTTCTCTTCCCTTCCATGAAAGAATATTTATACACTTTTCAATTGAATACTTCACAAGGAAAACTCACTTTTTCATCTCGAAAGTATATGCATTCTCTCTTGTGTTTTTTATTGCAGCCAAGGAAAATCATCAAGAATATGGAAATTGATTCTATTTCCTATATGGGGCTCCTACTCCAAATGGCGTGAGGTCTTATTGGAACTTCATATTGGGTAGACCCACTGTATGTTGGCAGTTTCCAACACCATCAACATTCTGGAACTAGAAGGAGCACAACCCTTTATGGCTAATAGTTCCACACATTCACAGAAAGAACCTTCTATTCCATGTAGCAATTTTCATGTGTTTTGAACCTCCATTATACATAAACCATTTGCTTTCTTTTCTTTGAGCATATTGATCAATTCCACATTCCTTTTATTTTTTTGCTTCCTTTCCCACATCTTTGTTCATTTTTCTCTATGCTTAGTAATATATTCTTCCTTGTTTTTCTTAGAAACCATAATGTGTCACTTAAACAATCACATGCCTTGTGCCCATAGTTATTGCACTTTTAACATTCAGCATGATCCACAAGGTGATAAAATGGGTTGTATCTTCTAACGCCACCTTCATTATTATTTTTTCTGACAAAACCATTATTTGAGGTCTTATAATACCCTTTGTTTCTATTTCTCCCAGTCATTTCTTACATAAGATCTACAATTTATTGCTTTATAACCAAAATTACTAAAAGAAAAGGAATAGAAAAAGAATATATTTTGATATTGATATGTGAAAGGCCTTCTTGGTGGAGAAAATCTTATGAATTCATTCTCGTTTATATTATGAGAAACATTAAGTCTTTATTTATATTAATCTCCTTTCCTAGTGTTTCTTTCATTTCTCAAGGAAATGATTTTTTCTTCTAGCTTTTTACAATTTTCTTTTATTTCAAATAGCTTATATATACTTCTTTTATCATCTTTTCCTCTTCTAATTTTATATTTAGGATGGAAAATATTGTTTAATCAATATCATAATCCTTTTTCTTCTCATATTTCTACAACAACTCTTTATTATTTTTTATTTTTCCTCTGAGTTGATCTATTTCTTCTAGAGCGCTAACAAGTTCCACTTCAAGGTTTGCTTTTCCATAAATATCATTATCATATTAATATTTTTTATCTTCTTTATTGTCTTCAACTTATTTCTCAATAGTTTTTTCATCCATGGCTATGAAAAGAAGTTATTATTTGTCAATATTAGATGCATATTCATCACTCTCTTCTGAGGAGCTACTATTTTCTCTTGAAAAAAAAACCTTTCTTCTTGGAATAATTTACCTCTATTTCATGCTCTTCTTCATCATTATTGTCCTCACAATTTGCATATGGAAATTTGGCAGAAAAATGTCCTATTCTACAACAATTAAAAATTTTGATGGTAGCTTACCTTTCTATTTTTTGTATCCTCTTTTCAACTTTCTTATAGACTATGATTCTTCTGTGTATTATTCATTGTTGGAAAAATCATTGGATTTAAGTTATTATATCTTCTTTGAGACTCTGAAATCCGCTTCCTTCAAAGTTGAATTTCCCTTTTATGAACTCATTTCATATGCAGTGAGAATTCCATGTAGCTCATCCATTTTCAAATTTTATAGATCCTTCATTTCGTCAATAGTAATATATTTACATCAAATCTTATGGGGATATATATCAACACCTTTTGTAAAATAATTGGTTCCTTAACTTCTTCACCAAGTCCTATAATAGTATTGACAATTTCATCCACATAAAGGAATTAGGCTACAATATATTATTCATCATTCATCTTCAATATTTCAAAATATTTTATAGGGGTTTGAAGCTTTTCCCTCTTCACCTTTTCATATAATTCATATTTTTTTTGAAGTTTTTCCCAAATGTCCTTCGTAGATTCACAATCCATTACTTTGAAAAAATATTATTCTAATATGCCACATAAGATGGAATTCATGGATTTTGCATTATTTACACAAGCATTGTTATCATGTTCATTAAATGGAGGAGTTTTTGTGGCTTTATAAACATCCACTATAGATTTTAAAATGTCAAAACCAAGAGACATTATATAAGTCTGCATTCTTATCCTCCAAAAGGAATAATGTGTTCCATCAAATAATGGAGCTATACTTATGAAAGAGACTTCATGAATGGCCATGGTCCCTCCGAGATCTTCGTTCCAATGGTTGGAATAATTATAAAGGAATCAAATTTGATCCCAATTATTGGATTCCTAATTACACTAAGGGAAAGGATGGTGGTTATTGGGGGAGGTGGGGAATTAGCATAATAAAATTTCTTACTTTTTAAACATTTGTGAACCATAACCAAACAAAATCACATATGGGACACAAGATATAATTGAAAACTTATTTATAATAGACATTTTTAGGCACTAACCTAATATTACAAACTTTGTAGGCTAAAATCTACAAGGGACACCAATCCCCCCATGATGTAACATTTGTAGGAACCAACATATAGAATACTCCAATCCTCCCTACTGTAATATTTGTAGGCACCAACCTACAGAAGAAACTAATCCCCTCTATTGAAATATTTTTAGGAACCAACCTACATGGGATGAAAATCCCCTCTAATGTAAGATTTACAAGCATCAACATACAAGAGATATCAATCTCATCTGATACAATGTTTGTAGGCACTAAATAATAGGAGACGCCAATATCTATTACTACAAATATTCATAAGTACCAACCTACTTCATTGAATCTACTTCCTACTGCTTCCTTCAGTAGGTATATTATTTTATTATGCATTCACGAGGTCTACTTGTTGCTTCTGCCTTCACCATGTCTAGTTACTTATTTTTCCTTCACCATTTTTATTATTTTCTTATGCCTTCATCATATTTTCTTACGGTTACTTCCTTCTATTGGAATATTGAACAATATTGAAGGGGGGTGAATCAATATTAACAATTTTCAACTTAAAAAACTTGTAAATTCATCCATAGATATAAAGAAAAGCACATAAATATACCAAGAACATGTGTTTTTATGAAGAATCCCAAAGCAGGAGAAAATCACAAAAATATTTTCTTAATATATATAAATAGTACACTCAAATTTATCATCACGAACTGAAAGGAAGAACCATCTCCTTGGTTTATCAACATCAACTAAAAGGAAGCACCAACTCCTTGGTTTATCAACACAAAAGCTTCTACAAGAAGCAATATTAATCAAGCAAAGTATCTCTTAGAAGATACTCTATCCTTCACACAAGCACTCAGTTTCCCAAACATGGCCTTATTAGAAGAAAAACTTACCTCAACAAATGATCCTTGAACTTGGCATCAAACTAGGATTGAAACCTTCAAAAAGTGTGCAAAAATCCTTCCTTGCGAGGTCTCTCCAAATAAGAAACTCTTCACTTCTTGTTTATGAGGTATAAACCTTAGTATTCCTTGTTTCCTTCGCTTGCTTGAACATATTCAAATTTTTCTTGAGCAAATGAATCAAAATTTTCCTTATTGCACTTATTATAGTGAATTTGGTGTCTAAACTAGGCCAAATTGTCCACTAGCTGCGGTATTCATGTTCGCTGGTTGGGCCAAATTGTCCATTGGTTGGACTAGCTTATGCAACTAGCATAATGTATAGTCAATATTCGAAAAAATCATTTCTCCTAAACTATGAGAATTTATAGGGAGTTCCATATATTGTTGGAAAGGTGTTAGAATAATATTTCTAGCCACATATGTTATTATTCCATTTGATCTAGGTAAATGAAGTAAAAATGCATTCAAAGATAGGGTATCTAAGTGGGGCATCAAAAATCCAAAAAATTATTTCTCTTGAAAAGTGAGGAGTTAGAGAAAGTGTCATATATCATTGGAAAGGTCTCAGAATCACTAGAAAATTTGGCCCAATTTCCGATGACCACTTCATCGCTATTCCCACACATAGTTGTCGCAAGAGCGACAGTTCGAGGCTGGACAAAACGTGGTTAGCCATTACGTCGCAATTCCAACACTTCTCCAAAGTGTCGCAATACCGACACATTTTCTGACGTTTCCAAACAACCATCGCTCTTTCGACGTTTTCCAAACTGTCGCTCTTCTGACGTGTGAAAATGGTCGCAATTCTGATGATATGTGGTCTGATGTTTTTAACGTCACTCTTTCGACGTTCGCAAACTGTCGCTCTTCCGACGTGTGTAAAATGTCGTAATTCCGATGATATGTGGTCCGATGTTTTTAACGTCACTCTTCTGACACTTATTAAGGTGTCGTAATACCAACACTATGCAAAAGTGTCGCAAGACCGACGCTGTGCCAGACTGTCGCAATATCGACGCATTGCAAAAGCGTCGCAAGACCGACGCCAGGAAGAAGTGTCGCAATATCGACAAACAATTGAACGTCGCAATACCGACGCGTATAAGGCATCGCAAGACCAACACTTATTAAAGCCTTCGCAAGACCAACACTGTGCCAGAGTGTCGCAATATCGACGCATTACAAAAGCGTCGCAAGACCGACGCTAGGAAGAAGTGTTGCAATACGGACGTACAATTGAACGTTGCAAGACCAACGCGTATAAGGCATTGCAAGACCGACGCTTATAAGGTGTCGAAAGACCGATGCTTATAAAGCGTCGGTATACTGACGACGGGTTAAATTTAAAAAAAAATAAAAAAAATTACCAAGCTGGTGATGTCTATGAATATGGAATCATTTTTATCTCAAAGAAAGGTTCATGTTTGTCATCAAAATCAATTTTGATTGCTTCAGTTTCTTTCCGAGAAAATTTAAGTGACAATTTAGTTTCTTTGCAAATAGTATATATTCAAATATCAGATGAAAATATTCACCATTTTTTGAAGTCTCAAACATTGACACTTATTCTTCCAATTTTTAATTTCGGGGAGATGATTATTTCCTTCTGACTAGTAAAAAAGAGAAGGAATAAGGTTAAAATCATTCACTAGGTGATATCCACTAGAAATATGGCTTCGAGAAGGAAGAATACACTTATAAATCTTTATTGATAATGCACTCTAGCAATTTTAGATCTTGAAAAGTTGATTTGTAAGAAGGTTTGGAGAGATAAACAAGTTTCAATTATAAGCTCATCGTGTGAAGGTACTCCAAGTTGGGTTTGTGAAAGTCCTAATATTGTCGAGGAAACCCAAGAATAATCTTCAAAGGCATTTATATTTCTTGAAAAAATGTATTGCTCTAAAAACAACGACTTTACTTGAAAATTTTTAAGTTATGAAAGATTATTTATTTTTGTTTTTTATTCAAAGACTCAAATTGAATTTAAAAAATATTCTTCTTTTGTTTATTCCAAATCATCCAAAGAATGAGATATTAAAGATATAAAAAATCCATTGGACGTAACAGGCCCAATAGTAAATAAAAAACCAATTATTCCACATAATATAGTGGCCGCTCAAAATTCAAATGATCTAGTTGTTGCATGATATGCACCCCTAATATTTATTGCAAATCCACATGAAATTCCCCAAGGATACTGACAACAATAAATTGAATCCAGGCACTAAGGAGAGCTGGTCTCTCTTTTCCCATTTTTTTTTATTAACTAAGGGAGCTTTCTTTAACTTCTTCTTTCAGATTCATTAATCAAATTCACGGAATTTGATAAATGAATTTCTATGGTCTAATGATACATAGTTTTTCAAATACCAAGACCTTTGGTAATTTAAATAAAATACCCGAAGCTATATTTCTCCTTAATATAACCCTTGGTCCCTTAATAGAGTGGTTTAATATATGACCTGAACCCACTTCAGCATATGGTATTAAAATATACACGTGGATGCTTCACCTTCTAAACAAATCTATAAGGTTTGTATGCAATATAATGAACCACAGTTATAACTTCCGACGAAACTTCCCTTTGGACAGTACCTAAGCTTCAACCTTAGGGTAATAAAATGTATTAAAACCTGACACCAATGTAACCTGATGCCCAGCTCTTTCGACCCTAACTCTAAACCTTATAACAAAGATTAGAACAACTTTGGGTTATATCATTACTACCCCGATTGCACTACCAACACAACATTTTTCACATATATTGCGCCCACAAGCCCACACTTCAACGTGAAATTGAATGGTTTTCAACACACAAAAAATGGACCATACCTTATTTATCTCTCATGCAACTTGTTGTGTGATTACCGTTCGATTGACCAGCCTCCAGATCGGATGACCTTCAACGATATCGCGTTTTTTTGCTCGCTTGAATTTAGCGCTCCAAAATAAATTGAAATGGGCAGTTAAGGACGAGTGGCGTGGCGCGATAATATTGGATCGGGTTTTTTTTTAGTGGGTTCGACTTCACCCAAAAGCAGTGCGAAACAAGCTGTTTTGGTTTCAGGAAACCACTTCTGGAATTTTCACAGTAACTAACCGGTTCCTTACTATGGTTAACACTGTTCTTCGACCTAATTCCTCGTTCATTTACTCTGGAGTTAAGCCTTAAACAATATCGCTCAACTAACAATAATACAAGGTTAATTACTCCAATGGCCAAGGTTATTGTTTCGACAGAGACACTCTATTAGTCGGCAACCAGAGGATGATAATGGTTTCACTCCTCGAGAGAATCCTATTTGGCCCTCTCCAAAACAGAATGAACACATTCAATTCGATCACCGAGACATAACATTGAAGAGAGGCAGAGAAGCTACGGGAATTTTACACAGTGTTACCCACATTATCCACATAAAAATACCTTCGGAATCACACAGAGACTGGGTATTTTCCTAATATCAATTGAATGCACAAAATTTACAAACGAAGGAATGAATCCTTCGGGAGATTGCCAATAACACACCAATATCCACAATTACTCAATTTTATTCGAACAGGTACTCAATGAGCCTGAAAATTCTTCAATAGAGACAATGCTTCTCAGTTCTGTAACTCACTACCAAATTCCCCCTTTTCAAATTATCTAGGGTTACAATTTATAATAAATTACATGACTCTTCGGTTCCTTTAAGGACCATTTTATTCCTTTAACATAAAATACTAATTACATAATATTCTAACAGTGGAAACTGAACAGATGGACATAAACCAAAACTATTAGACTTCTACAGTTACTGAGCTGACCCTAACTTTTCTAAATGCAGCAGACAGCTAAGGTATTGACACCTTTCTGCTACATTCTAAGTGATTTCAAACCCTTCTAGCCACAACATGTGGACAATCCTCCTACATTGTTGGCTAGTGTCTAATGCCCCTTCATCGGATACCTTAAAAACTTTCCAGGATACAATGGATAAGATAAAAAAAAATAATAGAAGGGATTTCAAATGGTTACATGAAACCCTTATATTTATGGAGCAATCCAAGTGTAGTTCAATAGCCAGCTCATAACAATTTTATCTATCCATCACATACACAAGATAGCTAAAATGAAACTTCCAACAACTCTTTGTTTTGCATAGATAATTGAAGCTTTTGGGGAAACCTTGTTATTGGTGCCCCGTCTTGTGCATATACTGCTCGAATTGATGCATAAGATTTTTGAAGCTCCAATTCTAATGGTTGAAGATGTACATTTGGGTCTCATACCACTTTTAAATTCTACCATAGTGCATACATGAGGCAATGTTAAGCTATTAGTACATCTCATTTGTTGGGGTTAATCAGTATATAATACTTTTATAAATGAATATCAGTTGGTCCCTTACTTGAATAAACCTGAACAAAACGAGAACTCTATCCAGTGTATTCTCCAACTCCTCCTCTAAAGTACCTTTGTTACTAGATTGAAGTTTCTCATCAAGAAATTTGAAAATAAGTTTTGCTGGTCGGTTCTGCAAACAAAGGCCATAATTCAGATAAATGAAAAAAAAATATATCTAATATTATGAATGCAATTGTCTGCCTAAAAACATTCTTTCATTACTTACCTTTAGTTTTTTTTGTCATTAATCCTTTCAAACTTTCTGTCTCACTTAATTTGATAATCAAGAGCACAAATTCAATGAACAATTTGTATAAACATAAAGAAAATGAGCATAAACATATAATAACTAACCTTTATAATTAAATCTGTATAAACAGAAAGAAAATGAGCATAAACATATAGTAACTAACCTACCTTAGATTTATCAGATATTGCTCAAAGGCATCCTTGATAGTATTAGAAAAGGCCTCACTCTTCAAAAAAATTTCTTCCCATATTGTATCAATTTGTGCTTTCAAGTCTAGAAGTGATGACACCATGTCCTCGTCTTTCATTTCATCCAATACAATGCCTTGCCCAGTAGCTTTAATGTATGCACCGAGAGCCAGCTGAAGCAGCTCAAGTGCACTCACCCTTTTAAAAAGAGAGTACATGCGCTGAAGGTATGGAATGTGATTGGCATCCATGGGCAAAGTAAATCCCTGGGGAAATCATGATTTGGCTACCCTGTTAAATACATATGAACCAATATATTTCTGAATTTAGAGAGGGGATTTGACTCCATCAGTAATAAAGAATGGGCTTCTATATCAATTTATTTCCACATAGAAGAGACCATAATGATTAATTACATAGAACATATAATCAACAAACAAATATGGGAATTTGAACAATTAACATGAATGAATTTCAGATAACTCAATGGAAAGATCCACATTCCCAATCTCCATCAATTTTTCCAAAAAATACATGTGATTTGAATGGTAAGGGTATTGTCGTCATCATTGTTTCTTTAGGTGAGACATTTCCCAACATGCAAATTGTATTTGGCACCTTCACACCTGTACTTATGGACATACTCCCTTTATAAATGCAAACTCTTTAATTTTCCCAGAATTAAAAATAAGAACAAAATCTCAACTGAGGGGTTTACACCAATCATGCAACCATTTTCAAGAACCTATTTGATTTTTCCTGGAAACGTGTGAAATGAAATGGAGCAGCAAAATTCAGTTTGCTATAAACACAGTACACATGAAAATAGAAACACTGAGGTGCACCCACTTTGATCAAAATAATATTATACATATTTTCTGGTGCATCAATAGAATAACACAACTCTCGCATAGTACATAAATCTTCCATAGAAAATGTTACCACATAACCATGACACACTGTGGCATGAAAAACTACATTTTCTATTTCCATTTCAAGTGCATTCAGCTTTGTAAAGACTTTGACCCGAAAAGGGTCACCATCAGAACAATGCCTGCAGGAAAATTACATAGATATGGTAAGAAATGCATAGTTTTGTTTCACTGCTCCAGTGAATAAATCTGTGAATTTGATCAATAATGGAAGTAGTAATCTGTGAATATCTGTGAATATACAAGGATGTCAAAGAAATGAAGGCCAAAACAGGGGACATGGAGCCGAATTCCAAAGAATTTTTTGAATTTTCAGAAGCTGCAGGTCAAGAACAGGGTAAAAGACTCATTGATAAGCTTCAAGAAGGATCTAGGAACTATAAGACAAAGCAAGGGAAAAGGATAGGGTTATATTTTATCCACAATACCATGATTGATTTGGGGAGCTAGAGAAGATTTTCGAGATTTTGTGTCAGTTTTGTGCCAAAAAAGGTTCCTTTATTGACCTTATTCTTAAGTCTTGGGATGAACATCTTTATGGTTTGTTTGCATATGAGAAGCTAAGGAACCTCTTGCTTCTTCCCTGCAGTTATATCCCTTCCTAGATGTCATTCTTACCTGTGTAAGTAATTCTAGCTAAGTAAGTAATTCTTACCTGTGTAAGTAATTCTTAATGTATGAATGCTAGCTATTGTAAAAACTAGACTTGAAGATCATCTTCTCTGTAGTAGCCATCATTGAAAGACATTATTGGAAGCCAAATCAATACTCTTGATAGATTCTCTTTCCTTTTACAAGCAAGTTATCCTCTATTCTCTATGTCTGCAATCTAAAAGTCTATATCCTAATTTGAGACTATGGTCTGAAGCATCTTTCCAAAAGTTCTGTAGGTTGAATCCTAAAGGAATCTAGAACCAAGACTGAAATAATAAATCCTACATCTCTTTGAAGCTAATCTCTCGACCAAGTTACAGAAACAAGCACCTATGATGACACCAAACAGTTACATGTGACTATACATGACATTCGATACAATATTCTTTGTGATTTATGGAAGAAGATGAAAGAATATCCAATGAAGTTTGAAACCTCTTAACCATATATTATAACTCGCTCTTGCTTAAGGTTTAAGGTCAAGTTTATGATAATCATCTTTACAAAATGATAAATATTTTATGGGCAAATGAAGTGATGCCTGGGCTACCTGCTCAACCCACAATTTCTTGTCTCTGTGCATATAAAAGAAATGCACTTCACATTTAGCCCAAATAATTTTAAATCTGGGCAACCATTAACATTGTGGAGGCTCATATCCTTTTAAGCCTATGGTTATTAAACCATACAATACACCCTCTTTCGCTTTTTAATTCAACTATTTGAATTTCACATAAACTCGCTTATAATCTTCCTTTCAACCCAACATTAACATTATAAGTGCCCAATATATTATATGCTCAAAGTCAACTTTTCATATAACCATGATAATGCCCGGCATACAATTTCGCTCCATACAAGGTTTGGCGGACATAATATATATATATATATATATATATCATTGCTTAAATTAATATTTGTCCTTGGGTTAAAACCTTGCATATCATAATACCTCTCTTTATGGTTTGAACCCCTTGGAGTTTATATCCAATCTTTACAAAACACATACAATGGATGTTTTCAATTGTATTCAATTAACCCTTAAAGCTCCACCTTTCCTTAAAACACTTAACTATTGTTTTAAACCCCCTTTCGGAATATTGCATCAAAGGATAATAACCAAAAGTTCAAAACTCCTTTTACACCCTTGACTATGACATTACCCTTGAATCGTATTAGTGCCTTTCGGCCTTCAAAATAACACAATAGCTCGACTCCTTTAATAACCACCGAAATTCGGACTTATAACTTTAATACCCATTAATTCTAACAACGCGACATTCTATTACATATTGTATTCCATGGAGCCCATGCATCCATTATCCAACTTTTCTAAATTAAATAAATATTTAATATTATTGAAACCGCTGGTTCATACCTTAATTTATTTGTCGTGCAACTTGCTGCATGATTACCATTGGATCTACTGCCTAGCAGATCGAACAGACTTCATCAAAATCACGTTTTTTCCTCATCAGACATTAGCGCTCCAGAAAAACATGATATGGGTGGTATTTAGCAGGTGACGTGTCCAAATATTGTTGGATCACGTTGGTAAAGGAAAAACCGCCTTTGGCCCAGATGTCGTGCGAAACCCATGGATTTGCCTCCCGAAACCACTTCTCCTAATTTGGTAATTAAACAGTGGTTAGCTCGGGTCTCACTACATTTTTAATACAATTCTTCGACTTAACTCCTCACATTAACGTTGTGGTTGAGTCTCAGTAATATCGCCTCACTAATGACAGTACAACACCATTTCCTCTAACTGTGATCGCTTCAATAGACAGGGGTTCTATCGCTATTCTTCGAATAGAAAGAGCATATCCTGCTACACTCACGGAACAAAATCGACTCTTTCACACAGGGTATATTCATCCAAATTACACACCGAGGACGTCATTTCGCCCTCCCAACAGAGCCACTATTCCCTTCTACAAACTTCCATACAGGGAAATCACATTCGAATCACTCGCAGAGAATATGAAATTCAAAGGCAGATAGAGAATAATACAGAGAGTTTATTATTCCTAATCATACACAGAGGTTTCCTAATCAAAGGAATGAGTCCTTCGGGAGATTTTCAATAACATACCCAGATATCAATAAGTCCACAATTTTATTAAACAAAGAGAGAAAAATCTCTCGAATTACTCTGCTACAGTCAAAATCCCCAAATTACAGAGTCTATTCACACAAATTTCGGTCAATCAAAGAATACAAAATTATGAATCCATTCTTATAATAAATTCAAATTACATAACCTTCCCTGGTCCTAGCCTAATCTTCAGGTTGAATTTTCAGAAGCTGCAGGTCAAGAACAGGGTAAAAGACTCATTGATAAGCTTCAAGAAGGATCCAGGAACTATAAGACAAAACAAGGGAAAAGGATAGGGTTATAGTTTATCCACAAGACCGTGATTGACTTGGGGAGCTAGAGAAGATTTTTGAGATTCTGTGTCAGTTTTGTGCCAAATAAGGTTCCTTTATTGACCTTATTCTTAATTCCTGGGATGAACATCTTTATGGTTGGTTTGCATATGAGAAGCTAATGAACCTCTTGCTTCTTCCCTGCAGTTATATCCCTTCCTAGATGTCATTCTTACCTGTGTAAGTAATTCTAGCTAAGTAAGTAATTCTTACCTGTGTAAGTAATTCTTAATGTATGAATGCTAGCTATTGTAACAAATAGACTTGAAGATCATCTTCTCTGTAGTAGCTATCATTGAAAGACGTTATTGGAAGCCAAATCAATACTCTTGATAGATTCTCTTTCCTTTTACTACTCTGCATAGCTTTTGAATTACGTACCTGTGTAAGTAATTCTTAATGTATGAATGCTAGCTATTGTAACAAATAGAATTGAAGATCATCTTCTCTGTAGTAGCCATCATTGAAAGATGTTATTGGAAGCCAAAGAAATACTCTTGATAGATTCTCGTTCCTCCTACTACTCTGCATAGCTCTTCAACTTTGAACCCCTACACTATCTTTCAGGCTTACATTTATACACAGTGAGGACCTGAATCAATTCAGGTTCCTTTATAGCTCGACAAACTCTTGAAATTCTTGAAAATCCTAAATTTATCCTAATTCTCTAAAATAATTGAAACTAACTATCTCTTCACATTTCTAACTAATCATTTCTCTCATGTTCTCTGCAGTTAGAGAAAATTTACAATTCTTCACTTTTTATTCAAAAATACTAATAATTACATGAGAAATTAAAATCATGAGACCCCCTATGTCTACTTAGGTACAAAAAAATTCTTGAGCCTAATGCCCCTGCATCATGAAGGTAGAAAATGAAGTAGAACAGAATTTGGAAGAGTACCGTATATATGTGACATGTGATCTAAAGTATCAAAGATCATATGAGAATAAATTTATTGAAGCATATAATCTCAAAAGATTGGGAGAATTGTTTACTATAGGAAAACACAAGAAGCATTCATGATAGATCTGAACCTATGACTTCTCTGGTGGCATCTGAATCTTTTATGGCATTATAGTATACTGAATTTTTGTGACACTCTAACATACAAGTTTTGAAATATTTGTGGCATTATGCCTATGTGGTCATTGATTTCTATGACATATCTCTCTCTTTATATGATTCTTTGTGGCCTAATTCATTGTGCTAAAATGAATGTCAAAAGGTACATAATGATGCAAATTTTAGAGACACCTTTTCAATAACACAGAAGTAGCCCTCGCTCAAGTAAAACCCTATTATTTGAAGATACATGAAGAACGAAGTATTGTGTGGAGGTTTGAAGTATACTCTTTCTCCAAGTTCTATAACCCCAAATTTGTACTCAATGCATCACCATCTTAGATTTAGTTCTAGACCAAGAAATAGAACTAGTTCTAGTTCTCTGAGAGTTTGTTTTTACTCTTTACATTATGAATCCAGAGTAGCAGCAATAGTCATAGGGTTAGAAACAATTTTATCCAAGGAACCAGGCTCTGCCAAAATAAATTATGGCTCAAATAGGTAGCGTGCATCATTATAGTATCATTACAAAAACTTCAGAACATCCAAGGCTACAGAGCCAAATGATGTATCATGAGGGATTAGGAAGTTCGAAAAAAAACCGGACTAGATCACTGTGAAAAGTGTGAAAAAAGATATGGACACAACCATATTAAAACAGATAAAACAATATATAGTTCCAGGACGTGATAATTAGTCAGCATCACCACCCAGAAAGTCACAAAACGCCAGAAAAAAAAAAAAAAAAAAAAAAGAGTTGTACCTTTCTTCCCAAAAAGAACAGGAAAATAGTATGTGAGGTTAATGGCCATAAGAGACAGACCCTATTCAGGAAAAATGAACAGCACCAGCTGCCCCTTGCCCATCTGACTTGTGAAGCTGATAGTGCATGATACTGAAACTACTATTTAGGCCTCTCTTCGACAAGCTGTCAGCAATGATTTCCATAAATGAGTTCTTCAGCAATTCAATCCTCTCCATAGTTCCCAACTTACTACCTCTATACAACATCTTTTTACTGGTGTTTACAATTGATTTTCAATATAAGAATGTGTATTTAGTATTTACTATTAACTAAAACTCTGACAGTTTGTGTTCCCATTAGATATTCTTTCTGAAAGGCACTTAGGAGTCAGAACATGAGAACATACATAATTTTCAAACACACAATCGAAAAATATGAAGTTGTGTCAAATTGCATGAGTGAACATCAGAGATTTTGGAAGATTCAAATGGATGACCCTCGCATAAATCTAGCACACCTCAGGATGAAGCCCTAGCATTCTCGCTGTAAGAGGATGGTCTTGAAGTGTAACGTAGAGTCTTGAAAGGTACACTGTGGGACAAGCTACGTTGTAGAGGCTAGAGTGAAGTAATCATACTGGCGCTAAAATCAAAGACACGAGTCACCAAGAAGTGCAGCATGCCAATGGATTCGTCCCTAAAGCAGAACTGAATGGTGATCCTGCACAAGATGCCAGCAAGATCTAGAGGATTTGATTTTTAGCATTTTAGAACACAATCTGATTTTTAACGTTTTAGATAGTTGTATTATATAGTGTAGCTGAGACATTAAAAGTATCAAATTTCTATGTGATTATAGACTACATGATTAATTATATTATCTGGTTTCTCAAACTCAGTTAAGATTGAAACTTTGGGACTAAAATGAATACAATGTTTCCAGGGCTAGAAATTAGCCTTATAAATAATTTAGTTTCTGTCAGAGGTATATTTTTCCCAAGAACAAAAGAGATTGTAAATATGGTTTTAGAGGGCTTGGTTAGTTTATATGATCAATTTTACTGTATGCATTAGTACCAAGGCCTAAGAGGCAGAGTAGGAGGCTGCCATAGCCCCAATGTCATTGAAATTTCAAGACTAGGAAAGGTCCCGAATTTTTGCGCAACATAAAATCATCTCTAACCATTCCATTCTACTCACCATGGACTATCATGGCTAGGAGGAGAAGTCCAAGTCTAAACCTTATTCCTTGGGGAAAATTAGGTCCATGTTATGTCTTCTCATTTTCATTTACAAATATAAATGCGCTATTGTCCTGTAGCAAGGCCATTAGAGGTACTTACAAGCCATAATAAGGCCACAACTATCTCCAACAAGAAAACATAAAGAAGAAGGCTTACAGGTGGGAGGAAGGGTGGATTTGAGCAGGGATAGGTGCCCTAACTAGGGCCAAGTTCTTCAAAAAATACAAATCACATTTTAAGGAATTGGAAGAGAAGTTTGTGGAGAACAGATGTAGGGTTGGGTTTGAGTCTTGTGATAGCATTATGTGCTTGATGGTGTGAGGGTCACCTTTGTCTAAAAGACCAAAAAGGGAGGTTGATACAACAATATTTAGAGGGATTGTTTGGAGGGTCGTTAGGCATAGTGTATGAGTGTTCCTTAGCAAGTAGCTCCTAGAATTGAATGTGCAGTAGCATAGGGGGTGTCTCCATAAGTAAGGGAAATGTTCATATTGCTGGTTGGTCCATAAGTGCAGTAGGGATAGTTGAGGAGAAACCTCACCCTAGGGTAGTGTTTTCTTCCTTTAAGTGGACAAAAAATAGAAGCAGCCCGTGGGAGAAGTTGATACAATGATGAAGCAATGGAATAAGGGCTAGAAGAGTGCCCTAACTGGTCTTATAGAAGCGCATAATTCAAGGGCAAGAGGGCAACAACAGAGAGTTGCAGATTGCCTCTTGGATGATGGCTTGAAGGGTGTCCTAGGAGATGAATCTAGGGAAATGGGAAAATCCCCATCTATTGCAAAAGGGATTTCCTGTCGTGAAGAAAAAAATTATAATAGAAAAATCATGAAAATAAAAGGCTCAAATCTCTCTTCCAGACTGGTGACATGGCACAAGGCCACATGGACCACTGTTATTGGTTGAAATAACACATTAGAAGCATGATTTTAGCATCTAAAATATATAGGACATGTGGCACTCCATGATAAAGACACATGGTGTGTGGATTTGAGTTTTTCAAGTGGTCAAGTGGAACGAAAATAGGTGAAAAGTGGCACCACTCAGAGATTGACATGTGCCAATTGGTACAAGTGGTAGAAAATTGGCATGCTCAAAAAACGAGGTGATGCAGGAATGACATGAGGGAGAAAATATCATAAAAGCCCCAAATCTAGAGAACTAAAGCTCATCACCAACCTGAGATTGAAAACTTTACATGATGTCACCTATGAAATCGTAAATGGAGAAATCATAGTAACAATAAAGTAACCTATGTAACAATAAAGTCGGATTCATCCTGGGAGTGGTAAATGGAGAAATCATAGTGAACAACAAGAAACATGTAGAGTTGCTTACAATCAAATAGATGAAAAAACACATACAAAAAACCTAGATAATAATCATGAACAAGCTTAATATTGAATTATGAACTGTAAAGGAACTTTAAAAATGTGACATTACGAACCTAGTCAAGTGCACAAGCAAAAATATCCTGGACATGATCCTGGTTGACAAGTTGTATTGTTCATGATGCAAGAGTATTTGTACCTGCACTACCAAGTCAATCAAAATCCATCATTATTTATACAATAAATACAAGTAATTGATGTAGTATTTTTTACTCTAAGATGCATTCTTATGATAATGTTAGAACATATGATGAAAATTTCAAAACATACCTGAATAAGCTCCTCTTCGTTTCAAGAACAATTTATTGGAGTCGCATGAACTTGGAACAAGCCTCCCACGATCTGAAAGAGTAGAAACTAAGTCAACAGTGAATTTTTTGTTGCTACGCTGGATCAAGGGAGGTTTGCTCCAAGATTAAATCACTCCAATAAATTATTCTCTACTAAACAGGGCCAACCACGTGAAGGTGGAAGCTCTTATGGCCCCTCCCCCCCCACATCACTCTCAATTCCCCAATACCCAATCTATATTTCATTTTTTACTTTCATGAGCATAAAAAAAAATATTCAATAACTAATAAAAAAACAATTCAACAAAAAGTATGCAAGGAAACATTGAAATTAGTGCTTGACATAAAAATAGTATGATAAATGAGTTTTTTATATAACGCAAAAAACGTTCCAATTATGGTAACGTTTGTCTTATAATAATACAATATTTTACATTATCAAATTTTCTTTTTCTTCTTCCTATTTCTAAAGCTTCTAATTACATCATCAATATCATCGTGCTCTACTCCTGTTTTGTGCCTTTCCTGCACTGCCGACCTAGTTGCGTAGTCACGATGTCTGGTCTCATCCAGTGACGAGGCATCACCTACAAAAACAGATAATATTAAATTTTAATTGTCAGTTTTTAAATATCATTGAACTAGTTCGGTAATATTAATAAAAAAAATTTCAATGAGATTATTTACCTGGTGCACCAGTTGTAGCCATTGGGACTGTTGCCCTGTCTTCCTCTCTGGTGGTAAGATCCTCAAGGGAAACATTCTCTGTCATTTAAACAAAAAACGTTATAAGGACAACCATCAAGGTATAATTGGAAAAAATTATAAGTGGAAATTAATTACTGTCACGGCCCTCACTGATAGTAGCATTGTCGGCCTGGTCCCCACTACAATGATCAGGTTGCACATGAGGAACATCTATATTTGGCTCTACAACTGGGTTATTTTCCTCGTTGGCAATGCTTCTCCCCTGATTTAAACAAAGTTATTAGACATTAAATTTATGGACGAAAACAAACATATTGAAAGGTTAACGTTTTACCTTATCAGGCATTCTGGATCTTGGGACCTGCCCCAAGCTTCTGCAACGTTCAACTATGGCTTGATAGCCGAAATGGAAAGTGATATTTTTATCTTCCTCTATAGTTTTTGTTCCGAAGTCATCACCCTACATTACATATGATTGTGTATTTTTAATGTTATTTGATAGGATTACAAAAACGTTGGAAGGCGATACAATTAATTATAAGATGTTTAGCTACTTACAATTATTGTGGCTAATTTCAAGTAGGCACCTTGGCCTAGCTTGTGATGGCCCTTTTTTTCAATCCTAGCTTTGGTTGCCTTCGAGGTGTCAGGAAACCTATCGTCAAAATATTGAAGTCAGATACGACGTAGCACACTTTTATTTTAGACATAGAGAAAATTAAAGTATTGAATTAAAGTTGTAATTTACCTTGCGGGTCCAGTTGCCATTTTTCCTTCTTTCTTTGCCCTTTTCTCTTTTCCGTCATGGATGAGTTCTCTCCACTCACTCTCTGGAACTATGAGAGGAAGGTCGTATCTAGGGTTAAATTGTAATTGTGTCCTGTAGGTGTCCCTGGTATATTTCAAATATTTGCTAGCTACCCGAGCCACCGCTGTTCTGTCAAATGTGCCCACCCCAAAAAGGGCTTCTAGATAATCTAGAAGTTATTTTTTTAGGTTGGAATTCTTGGAATTCCACCTTGTGCGTATGGTTGGGCCAAAAAATACCAACGCATGGCTCTCCAAAAACCCGTAGAACTCATTGTTTCCTACACAGAAAAAAATATATTATCATTAATTTAAAAATAAAAATCATGATAAAATATGTTTTAGATAGAGTACATGAAATAGTTAAAATATTAAAAATTACATGGGAGTTGTACGTGCTTTATAGGGAAACTTTCATCGTTCGCCAACAACATGCCATTAATGGTCCCCGTGGAGCTGACACATGTAGCTCCAGGAAACGCAATAAAGTAGTTGGCCATATTAGCCTCATCACTGCCAACACGTTCAGCGGTTGGCTCGGTGTCTGCTTGGGCAGGGTGTGTTTCTTGGCTGGCACCTAAAGGAGTATAAGGTGTATGAGAGGGTTGATGGGAAATCTCTTGCCCTTGTGTCCCACTACCAACAACACCGGGTTCAGCAAGTTTCAGATAATTCTACATACAAAAGAACTTTTTGTTAGTTTAGTCAATGTAAAAATTAAAAATCAAACTATCACAATTCATCTCATGCAGAACAAAAAAAAATATCCTTTTGATTTTTTATTATTACCTGATATGTTTCTATTTGGGTCATAATTTGTTTTATCCTCTCTTCTGTTTCAGGTTTTTGAGGCGCGTCTATCAAAGTATCAAATTCTAACCTTGATTTTCGCGCCTTTTTTCGTAGCAAGAGCAATGGAGATAGGGATGAAGAAAGCTCTTCCTCATAGAGGGAATCATCAGGTGTACCATGGCTAGGTGTCTGCATATTTGAACAAAATTAATATTATTTCAATTATTTAAATAACTAAAATACCTGAAGATAGAGCAATGTTGGCACTTTACATGTTCTTCCGCTGGCCCCTTTCCGCGATCATCCTATCTCGGGGTTGTTCCTGTACCGCCCTGATCAGTCTACCACATTGCAATAAAATTATAAATGTAAAAACTTGAAAACAATATCTAACTTGAAAACACAAAATGAAAACTAAAATAATTTCTAATAAGACACCAGAAGACATAGTTAGAGTTTCAAATATGCCTTGCATTGAATTCAGTCCTGGAAACATGTCATTGCACATTAAGGCACCCAAACAATAGATGAGTTGACAATGAGACTAAACTGGGTTATTTTTAGTGAAATTTTAAAATCTCAAAAGGTATATTAATTATAGAAACAAATAAACTTCATAATTTTAGTATTATTGAGTCTGTTGTTTATAAATCACAAAAAAAATGAAACAAAACACTAGAAAAGAAACAACATAATCACATTCTGCTATAGCAGTGATCTGACCTCTAAAGTATACTTTCTACTAGTTTCATCAGTACCATACAAACAGTGGAAATGAACACAAGATACAACCACAGATGTGTAGTTATCCGCAAAACCATCCCCCCGCCAACCTCCTCTAGTAACCTACACTAGAAACAGATGTATGGGGTATTTTTATAAGGGGTTCCTCAAAAACATCTGCTAGAGGTTCTTTTCCTTGTTGTGATTCTAGCCTATCACATCCAACCAATTTAAATTAATTGAAACTTTGAAATTCATAAAATATACTCTCCATTTTCACAACACAAGCATTTTGACAAAATCATTTTCAAATTTGACATGTTGACCATGTCATGGGTAGACTTTCCACTTTTTCATCTCAATAGGATGTGTCAGACCTTGAAGGTCATGGTCTAGGTGTCTTCTCTTGCACGATTTCATGAATTATCTATTTGCATGAATGCAATGTGTTATGCATGAACCAGAGGTGCGTTGGATATATAGTGGGTGGGCTAGATTTCCTTGGGCATGCAAAAGTGCCAAGGGGATTCACACCAAAATGTATCAAGCATGTTATGCATGATTAGAAGGCTAAATTTTGGTGCAACAAAGTTTAAGTGGATTTTTGGATAGTGACTTAACATGGCAGGATGATGGTAAATGGTGTCAGAGGTAAGCGTGTGACCAAGGAGTTAGCATAGCATAAGATGACATGACATAGTTTGGTGCAATGTGTGTTGAGAAGACACATGGGTTAGCTTGATAAGTTAAGTGGGTAAAAAAAATTGGCATGCGTGTTATATTGATCATTTAAGTGGGTGAAATGAATCAACACATGGGTTGACAAGGAAAGTTATCTAGACCAGTGCATGATGGGAATGGGCAAGCTCATTTTATGTGGAACAATGTGATGGACCAAGGAGTGACATGATTGCATATAGGTACTTGTTGTGAGAGACAAAATGATAGACAAGGATGATGAAGACCAAAATGTAAGGCATAACACATGTACAAGATAACAAAAATGTAAGGCATAACACATGTATAAGATAACAAGTGTGAACTCGTGTAAAGTGAATTCAAGTAGAACAATAGACCTTAGTGAAAGAAGTTTCAACAGGTTTTGGCAAGCTGAGATCGTAGTTCAATTTGGGTTTAGTGCTATTGGACATATAATTCTTCATTTTTTTGTCATTTTAATCATTTCTAAATAATAGGAGAAATATGAATAGATAGGTCAACATGAAAGGTCAATTAACCTCTTGAAAGATGAAATCAAGAGTCATATTACCATATTAAATATGGATTCATGTTAATGGAATATGATCCAAGTTTAGAGTTACACCTTTATATGACACGATATCAAATCTTTGGTGGTTCTAATAACTCCATTATTCTCGCTAAGACCTACCTCTCTTCTTTTTTAACATTATTTTCCCATTAGACCTATCTTAATACGTTTTTTGTTCTCCTGTGTTGTAACTCCATGTAGAGATAATTATTTGGTATCTATTAATTACCTTTGCTCAGGGCTTCTTTAGTGTGCAATGATGCCTAAGGTTCACACAACATTTGAGCTTCAAGAAATAAATGAGATAGAGGTTTGAGCTTGATGTAGTAAAGAATCCTCTTGGAACACCTAGTGGATGTCAACCTCTATATAAATTTTGATACATTAGAGCCACAACATAAAACACATGCAGATTGGGAAGGAGGAAAAACCAAGACCTTAGATGAAGAAAACTTTGTATATGACCCTATATTAATCAACCATCATTCTCATGTGCTTCATTCCAGATACAACTGGTCCCTTATATGACTATAGGTGATTAAAACTCTGTATTTAACTCTGTATTTGGATGAATGATGTAGTTGTTTGGATCTTCGAAAACCCATGCCTCTTAGAATATGTTGTTGTAGAAAAATTGAGAGTTAAATCAAATGATTTGTGTTGACTGCTTCACAACAATATCAATCGATCAACGAAATTTTTAGTAACATAGATGTCATGATCTATAATGAGGTGGAGGACGAAGTGTAGAAGTGAGAGTGTAAATGTCCATGAATAAATGTTAGTGATCCTCAATTTGGATATGGAAAAATTTGTTGTGGTATTCAAGAAAGCAGTGAATGATTGGGAGACTGCTATTAAATAAATTGTAAAATATACAAGTGTTATAAAGTGGCAAGGTTGCCTTGCCCAGGATACTCTGGAAAAATACAAAGGTGATCAAAGCTAAAAAATAGTGTGTGGGGGGCTAAGCACTACATCACCTGAATAGCTTGTCCAGGGCTTCTCCTCCATAGGTCGAATATAACAAGGCTCGTTGGTTTCCCTTCATTCCATGTTTTCAGCTAGAGTCAAGAACTAAACTCTTGAAACCTTGAAACCCTCCTCTTTTCTTAATTTGAATAACTCTTGCTTAAGGAAAAGGGTCCAACTATCCTAGAACTTGGAATTACAGACTTGTATTGTAACTTCATTGGTTGTAATTGAATCAGCTGATTCAATAGAAAATGGATAGGAATGGGCTGACTACTGTTTGTAAGTCGAGATGACAGCTACAGTCATTGTCTGTGGGTTTTTTTGTAGCATTTTCTTGTCAAAAGGATCCATTTTTTTTGTTTGATAGCTTCCTTCTGGTCATTCCGACCCAGGAAGTGGACATCCAAACCAATAATTGAAAAAATTCCAATGAGAATGAATGCAACAACAAGAATATATGTGCATTGAGTGCTATTAGCATGCTGACTAAGGGAAGTGCAAAGAATAACACACTTAGATGCATGCAGTCACATAAATCTCTTTCAGGGAAATCTGCTTTTGCCAAGAAATCCAAAAAAGAGAGAATTAAAGGAATGGTCCAACTTCTGAGAAATATAATCTCTGGTGAAGATTACATGGACACTGTTGTTTTACTTAATAATACTATTAGATATGTTAAATCTCTCCAGGTAAAACTGAACAGATTGGAGGCTAATTAGCAGGAAAAGGTGAACTGGGTTTGACCCCAGTGTGACTAGGTGTCTCTTGCAGAACTCCCAAGATATAATGAGAAAGTGGATGCTGCCTAAAAAGCATGAAGATGGCTTCGCCAGCTTAAAATAAAAATAGAAATTCTCTTGCATACTTGTCTACATTCAATGATAGTTGTAGCTAGATTTTGATTTGATTCTAGTTTTAAGCATGTTGGAGATTGAGGTTTAGCATTAGCTATAATTATATCCACATGGATGACTTATATGGCCCTTATGCTGAACGTATAACTCCTGTCAAGGGAGATGTATCATCCATGCCACGTGGAAATTGTGCCAATGTTTGGGGTGGTGATTGTGCTAATAAATTATCACAAATTAGATTTCTTGATACTTTCCAATTACAAGCACCTGATTATTACAATAGTATGTTCATGTGTGACTATAATATGAACAGATGTGGGTTTAATTTTCACCCTGCACTAGTACAGAGCTTTTCAGAGATTTTTCCCAGCAATGGCAAGGCAAAGAAAGAGACCAACCCTGAAAACATGGCCATGGAGAAAAACGCAATTTCTGAAGTACTGGCTGCAGGAACATCAGGCCGCTGGGATGTTAATTTTCCATGGTATAGGGAAACTATTCCCTCATATTTTACAACTATGCCAAATATGGGATTGAGTAAATTGTGCATGATTGCCCTAGATAGCTATGGGGGTGAGTTTATTGATTGTCCTATGGTTGAAAATGAAGATGCAATTCATGTGAGATGTGATGTATTAAGCAAAGGAAACTCTGGATATTCTCAGACTCATCTACATGAAAACACTGCAGCCTTAGACGCTCTTTTGAGTTCTGATGAATAGGAGAGTAGCACTGGTCACTCACCAAGTGAATATAGTGGAAATAAAAAGGCATGTATAGAAGTTAGGGATGATACTAGTGCTGGGATTTCTACCAAGAAAATAGGTATTAATCAACAGGAACATAAAGAAGAGAATGTAGACTTTGGACCTGCTATTATTGAAGAATCGGTTGGCGAGTCTAGCATAAATGACAATTGTTTTTTGTTTGATAACTCCCTTCTGGTCACTCCGACCCAGGAAGTGGACATCCAAACCAAGAATTTCAAAAATGCCAATGAGAATGAATGCAACAACAAGAATATTTGTGCATTGAGTGTTGTTAGCATGCTGACTGAGGGAAGTACGAAGAATAGCGCACTTAGATGCAGACAATCACATAAATCTCTTTCAGGGAAATCTGCTTCTACCAAGAAATCCAAAAAAGAGAGAATTAAAGGAATGGTCCAACTTCTGAGAAATATAATCTCTGGTGAAGATTACATGAACACTGCTGTTGTCCTTAATAAGACTATTAGATATGTTAAATCTCTCCAGGTAAAACTGAACATATTGGAAGCTAATCAGCAGGAAAAGGTGAACTGGGTTTGACCCCAGTGTGACTAGGTGTCTCTTGCAGAACTCCCAAGATATAATGAGAAAGTGGATGCTGCCTAAAAAGCATGAAATGGCTTCGCCAGCTTAAAATAAAAATAGAAATTATCTCACATACTTGTCTACATTCAATGATAGTTGTAGCCAGATTTTGATCTGATCCTAGTTTTAAGGCGCTAAATATTGGTGTGTTGTGGTTTGGTTTCATATATATATTGAACTTACAAATTGTAGGGTTTTTAGTCATAGAAATCCCGCTTTTTAATGTATATTGCACCCGTCCTTACTGAAGCTCTAGTCGTATTGTATTGAGTGTGTATCGAATATATGATATTTGTTGAAGCATGTATTTCTTGGTCTTATTTTCCGATGGATATATCAAAGTCGGATGATGTCTGCATGTGCTTAATATTGTTTGAAGGAAAATGGTAGGAAATGGTGATCAATTTTTCTTCTTGTAAAGACCAAATTGTGATGATGGAAATCAACTGCCAAATTTTATGGAAAGCATGCTGGAGACTGAGGTTTGGGGAATTCGTTATGTCTTACATTAAATTTTATTAAAAACAAAACTAAATCTATAGGCATGCCATATTCAAGGAAAATGAGCAGCCCAATTTATTGCTCTGTTTCAAATCCTGGGCATTCTAAATGGTAAAATCACTTTTCAAAATCTGGAAAAATTCTGTTTGGCCATACCATTTTTCCTGTTGATGGAGGAAGGACCTGCTTTCTGGAGTTTCTTGCACGACTGGTGGTTCTTTGCAGCAAGGGCCTGCTTTCTGGAGTTTCTTGCGTGACGGGAGGTTCTTTGCAGCAAGGGCCTTCTTTCTAGAGTTTCTTGCGCGACAGGCGGTTCTTTGTAGTAGGAGGCATATATCTAGTAGGGTTTGAGTCGATTAGAAAATGCAAGGAGATATAGTACTGATCTAAAAAGGCGTATATCTAGTAGGGTTTGAGTTGATTAGAAAAGGCAAGGAGTTGTAGTACTGATTACATGCAGGGTAGCTATAGTGATTAATTTAAAATTTTGAAAGGCCCGCCATGATTAATCGGAAACCTTTTTAATTCGTTTGAAATTCCTATTAAAACCATAGTTTATGGCGGTAATGCTCCACCATATAAATAGGTATTAAAACCTTTCAAATGCCAACTTAGGTTTGATTTTAAAATGGCATATAATTTTAGTTTAGCTTGTACAATAGTAAGGCCATTATTTATTGGTTTGAAATAGTAAATAACATGCAACAAACCCACATAATTAGTAAATTATTTAAAGACAATAATTCCTACATATTAAAATATAAAGTTATAACATACCAGCTCATACTCGAACATAACATCTGTATCAATATTATTCTTTTGTATCTTCTTGATCTTCATCCAACTGATCGACATCCATATCAACATATGATTCAGAAATGGTGTTGAAATGATCGACCATGTCATCATCATCATCAATTATGTCATTTTCAATAATATCCTCATCGACATCATCATCAATAATTGTTGCCTCATCTCCTATGCCTGGTTCATCTTCTAATATATCTTCTTCGTCTGTCAATGCATCTTCCTTCTCATCTGCCACTGCATCATCTTCTTCTTGGTCAATATAATCTTCTTCCTCTACATTATACTCTACTGGCCTTCCTTTTGGATCATATCTAATAGCAAATGACCATAATTCGTTCTCACCTGGAACCTCTGAGTAAAAGACTTGTTCTCATTGGCTTGGAAAAACATAGCAATCTTTTCTTGCTTCAAACTGCGATTTTTTAACCATTGGAAATCCATTGTCATTTTGAATAAGTGTTTTATCATCATCACATACATTCATTTGTAGCCTATACCATTTGATGTTGAACAAAACTATTTTGAAGGAATTAAGGTCACACTCAACTATATCATCTAAAAACCCATAATATCTATTTTCAGATTCTCGAGGATGTCTGTCACTCCTGGAGGAAACATTAGTGACCTGGAATACTACAGTTATCCCACTATCAGAAGTTTTCCTGTTATCATCCAACTGTTTAACGCGAAATTTACGACCATTGCACCGCATAGCCTTGTGGTGTTTCAACTAAAATATGCCAAACATGAAAAAGATGCATTCTCAATTAACAATTAATCATATAATTTACATAGCATGAAAATTATCTAAAAATTCAAACTTCTTGTCACATTATAAATATAGTATAAAATAAGTAGTGAATAAAATAGGTGAATTAATTTCTTACCTTTCTATCTTTCAAACCATATGCTAAATCGATTTCCCTATCCGTAACATTTCCATCTGCACTACGATACGCTTCTCTAATCAATTCAGACAGTAGTTTCCATGATAACCTACCATCATTACGTGCTTTACATGTTTCAATCCATTCACTCATCCACTCAAGATTTTTTGCAATGTATAAAAGTAGTGCCTCATAATCTTGAGCGCCTAAATAAAAAAACAATAATTCACCAATATTAATAAATATTACTTATAACCATGGTAAATTATATTAATTAATAAACTATGAAATAATAAGACCTAAATGAATATAATGATCATATACATGATGTAAAAAAAATGAAACATTATATGTATTATACATAATAAATCTTTTACCTCTCACTTTCTTCATTCTACCTTTTCCCAACAGATGCTCCACTTCAAATTTTTTGATGGAGTTCACATCCCAAATGCAATCCACCACCTTCATAGCTAGCGTAGCTAATATAGGAAGATAATGACTAATATACACCATGGATTCATATGCCACATATCCCTCCACCATAGAACCCTCAGGTTGTGCTCTTTGTCTAACCAAAGCCTTCAAGGATTTCAGGTGCCTCTCAACCATCCACATTGACCTTGTGTGTACTGGTCCACACATTTCAATCTCCTCAACTTGGTGTATCAAGTAGTGTTCTTGTGCATTGAAAAATGTTGGAGGTAGATACTTTTGCATTTAACACATTAGCCGAGGAATTTCTCTCTTCCAATACTTTATTTCATCTTGATGGATTTCTTTCAATGACAACCATCTGAAAATCATTACGCAAGGTTATTTCAATGAAACATAATATATATTTCATTACAAGTAAATTAATACATCATTTCATTAAGTACGAAAAGAAATTGTAGCAATTAGATTTTGCGTATAAATCAAAACTACTTACCTCATGTATTTACTAAGACCATATATAACTTGTTTGACATTGTTGTTGAAGTCGTTTGGGAGAGATACAGGTAGAACATACTATAACAATAAAAAATGAATCGTTATTGGTTTCCAAATTAAACAAAAAAAAGGAAAATTTAAAATATGTATTCAAGCAATAACATAAAAAAACGTATACCAAAAAAATTACCTTAACAAAGGTATGCTAATCATGTGTTTTCACCCCACTGAAGTCACCTTTCTTCATTAAGATATTATTTATGTTTGAAGCAAAACCTGTTGGAAATTTAATTCTTCTAACGACCTCTTTTACATCATTGCTTTTTTGTTCTGTTAATAACCATGGAATATTATTATAATTTCGACCTCCATTGTTATTTGATCTGTCGATCACACTTTTCATTGCATGATTCGATTTCTCAATGTCAGCACAAATTTTGTCAATTCTATATCTATCATGTGCACCATCTATCATTCGCCATAACGTTTCTGTCACATTCTTCCCGACATGCATTGTATCAAAAAAATGAGCTATTTTTAGGTCCTCATAGTAGGGCAACCTCGTGAATTGAGAAGGATAACATTTAATTCTAGGTGGAAGTACAATATTAGTACCTTCACCGCAACGATGACCTTTATATCAAAGAATAAAATAAATTAGAACAATAATTATAAAATACAATAAAATAAATTCAATAGTTAAAACAAAAATTCCAAACATTACATAAACAAATAATATATATATATACATATACATATATACACAAATTACGTACCAGCTGCTTGACGATTATTAATTCTGTTATATTCCAACTTCCACAACTGAGGTGTCATTCTTCGTGGTTTTAATCCAGTTTCTTCTTTATCATTGAAAATATGTTTTTTAGTAGTATGATACTTATGGTTCCTAGAGAGGAAGTGCCTAAACTCATCAAACACCATCTTTCTTAAGTCTGGTGAATGATGATACTTCATCCTAGGGCCACAAACTAGACATGCAAAACTACCCTTTGTTTGAAGACCTGAAATAGATGGATCAATAAAAATTATACTATGAGATAATTTTTAAAACATGCAATATGGTATATCTAATTTAGATAATTATGTATTATATTAAAGTGCAACGAAATATTACATACCACAAAAATGTGTTAGTCCTGGGGCATCATGAATTGTCCATACAAGCATTCCACAACATCGAAATCTCTTATGTTTGATTGGTTTAGTGATGTCATACATAGTGATGCCATGCCATCACTGTATTAGCTCATCGATAAGAGGCTCAATATATACATTCATATCTTTGACCTCGTACTTACCTAATTGTTCAAAATTATGGTACATAATAATTACTACCATGATATATGTATATATAAGTAAGTAAATAAATAAAATATATATCTATGCAAACAACGAGAGAAATGAAAATGTTACATTCAAAAAAATAATGTATCAAATACTTGGAATAATCATAGTCAACATTATGTGCTCCCTCTTTATTGACATCCAAGGAGGAATGTTATTGTTGATAACGAAAATAGGCCACACTGAGTAAGTAGATCTAAGCTCTTCGAATGGATTAACACCATCAGCTGCCAATGAAAGCCTGACATTACGAGGTTCATTTTTAAAATCTACATATTTTTCCTCGATTTCTCTAAATGCAGAACCATCTGCAGGCATTCAAAGAACACCATCTCCACTTCTATTATTTGAATGGTAATCCATAAACTGTGCTATGCTCTTACACCTGAACATTCACTGCAAACGTGGAATTATGGGAATATGACGAAGAACCTTTTGAGGCACCTTTTTGGTTAGAAAACCCAAGACGTGTTGAACTCAATGGCAACTCAATAAGAAAAAAGAAAATAAAAGTGGGCTTTTTACAAATTGTGGGCTTTTTACAAAATTGTGGGATTTTTACAAATTGTTTATATTTTTAATAAAATTGTGGGTTTTTTTACTCCCAATAAAAAAGTGTATATCAATTTTATATTTAATATAAAATTGTTTATATTTTTAATAAAATTGTAGGCTTTTTACAATTTGTTTATATTTTTAATAAAATTGTGGGCTTTTTACTCTGTCGAGCGCCTAGCTCAGCCCCTACACTAATCACCACAGGACCGAGGTGAAGAACCACAAGCTAAACCACAACCAAATCCAAGTCATGAGGGGAGGGGTCCCAATTGATTGTATGAGTGTGCATAGCCTTGGGCTCGTAATCGAAACATATAAAACCTCAACTCGTATATAAACACCAATATCGCTTATACGCCCGGTGAATGTGTAATTATCCCACCGGACACCCTTGCCACCAACCGTCGCAAGAGCGACACTCTTCCACCAACCGTCGCAAGAGCGAGACATTTCCACCAACCGTCACAAGAGCGACACTTTGCCACCAACCATCGCAAGAGAGACACATCGCCTAACCGTCGCAAGAGCGACACTTTGCCACCAATCGTCGCAAGAGCGACACCTTGCCACACACTGTCGCAATAGCGACGCATTCTTCTAAACGTCGCAATAGTGACACCTTCTTCTAAACGTCACAATAGCGACACCTTGTCTCTGTAACGTCGCAATAACGACATACTTCAGAAATTCGTCGCAATTACGACGCTATTTTGCAAATGTCGCAAGCTCGACACTTGCCTCTAAGTGTCGGTATTGCGACACTTGTCTCTAAACATTGGTATAGCGACAGTTTCGGGCGGGATTTGAAAAAGTTGAAAATTTTTTGGGAAATTTTCGACATTTGGTCAAAAGCGTTGGAACCAAGTGTCGGAATTTCCGCCAAATGTACTAGTGAATAAATTTTCGAACTATATGTCTTATGATTCCATTTGAGCTAGGTAAATGGGATAGAAATGCATTCAAATATAGGGTATCCAAATGAGGCATCAAAAATACAAAAAACAATATTTTGAAATTTTTTATTTGAATATGTAACTTTATCTTTCATTTGGACAACCTTTTAAATAAATGAAAATTTCTTTCAACAATATCTCCCTTTTTCATTAAAAAAATCCATAATACACCCCTCCTGATCATTCTCCCCCTGTCTTTGTGCTTCTTAATATTTCTCTCCCCATTTGACATCAATGGAAAGAGTAACTCCCCCTACCATAATGTATCTCCCTTTTTCTTTCTTTGTGGAAGATTGTGTAAGACAATTTGGATGAGAAATTATTCCCAGTTTCTATCTCAAATACTCAAATGTGTTGCTGGGAAGTGAATTGGTGAAGACATGTTATGAAGCCAGCTCCAAAAATAGAATAAAATATAGACCAAAGCCTTATAAATCATCCACTTCGAGGGGGAAACCTCCTATACATTACATAAATGAATAATTCTTTAATGATACAAATTACAAAACCTCCTTTCTATATATAGGATTCCATGGGGTCACAATATAATCCTAGCTGACCTAAAAATAATAATGTAAGGGCACAACAATAACAATAGTGGGCTATTTATGGGGCACAATAATAACAATATGGGGACTACATGGGTACAATGATAACAATAAGGGGGCTACACTAACAACAATAAGAGACTACACTAGTAATATAGGGACCTAACATGCCCCTCTCCTTCAAAAAATTGTTTTCCTCAACATTTGAGTAGTTATGGATGCTTCTGTATAAAACTCTCATCCTCCTGTGTGGAATCTTCAGTCGGTAAGTTGTTCCACTTGATGAGATACTCTGAAATTGATCGATTTCGTAGCTATCAAGTTCTTATTTCCATGACTTCTTCAGGTTCCAATATGATTTTTCCTTCTTCATCAAGTTCTGGCAATATTGTTTGAACCAAAATTTTTTCACCTATAACCTTCTTTAAGCATGAAACATGGAAAACTGGGCGCACTAGGGAAGATGCATGAAGCTCCAATTTGTATGCCATAGTACCAATATTTTGCAACATCTTGTAAGGACCATAGTAATTTGGCGATAATTTATTATCCTTCTTAGCTTGCTCGAGGGAAATTTTTTTGTATGGTTGTAGCTATAAAAATACCCACTCTCCTACATCAAAACCTCTCTCGCTGCGATGTTGATCGGCATGTTGTTTCATTCGATTTTGTGCCACATTAAGGTTATCCTTTAAGAGTTGGAGAACTTGTTGATGATCAATTTGATCTTCCATTGCTTGAAACTTAGAATTTTCTCTTAAATATGATGTGATGGATAGTGGATGATATCCATAAAGTTCCATAATTGGCCCATTAGGTTTTTTTATCAGATACAAAGCAACGAAGATATCCTTCCAAAAAATTTCTCACTATCTTAGTTTTCCCATCGTATTGAGGATGATAAGATGAGCTATGAGAGAGTTGAGTACCCAAACAAGAAAATAATTTCTTCCAATAATTTCCAGTGAAAATGGGATCTCTCTCGTTTACAATAATCTTTGGGTTTCCATGTAGATTTTGAATTGTTTCCATAAATGCAGTAGAAACTGTACTCACTTTAAATGGATGAGATAATGCACAAAAGTGTGCATACTCGATAAGTCTATCAACTACCACCATGATGACACTTTGTCCTTCGGACTTAGGTAAACCTGTGATAAAATCCATTGAAACCTCCCCCCAACGTTGATTTGGAATGGATAAAGGTTGTATCAGTCTTGGGGTATTAATTGTCTCAACTTTATTTTACTGGAAAACCAAACATTCTGTGACCAAATTTTGAATAAAAAATTTAAGGCCATCCCAAAAATATAATTTCTTCACCCTGTGGTAAGTTTTTAAAAATCTTGAGTGTCCTCCTAAGGGAGAGGTGTGAAATTCCAAAAGAATATTTTGTTTTAGTTGGGAATTCTTACAAAGATATAAGCGATATTTGTACCATAAGGAATCATTTTTCCAACTAAACATATAAGATGTACTAGGATCTTGCTGCAAATTTTGAATGAGTGTCTTTAATTCTTCGGCATTCTTCAATTCCTCCCTTTCTTCAGTTATCCAATCCGGTTGGATAATAGAAATGGTAGAAAGCAATGTTTCTACATCCTTGTCCTTTCTTGAGAGTGCATCTGCAACAACATTTAACTTCCCTTTTTGTAGATGATTTCAAAGTCATAACCAAACATCTTTGTGACCCATTTTTGCTGCTCTTCTGAAGATAATATTTGTTCCAAAAAGTATTTAAGACTATCATGATCCTTTTTTTACCTTGAAGTGTCTTCCCATTAGGTAAGGTCACCATTTATTTAGTGCATGTAGTATTTCCAACATTTCCTTCTCATAAGAAGCTTTTTGTAAATTATTTCCTTTGATTGGGAGGCTTTCAAAAGAAATGAGTCTTCCTTCTTGCATTAAAACAACACCAAGTCCATTTCCTGAGGCATCACATTTCACAATAAAGGTTTTTGTGAAGTCTGGCATAGCTAAGACCAGTGCTTGGCACATTGCCTCTTTAAGATGTTCAAAGGCCTTAGTTGCTTTAGAAGTCCATGAAAATGAATCTTTCTTCAATAATGTTGTTAGAGGTGATGTTATTCTCCCATAATTCTTACCAAAATTGCGATAATACCCTGTTAACCTGAGAAATCCTTGCAACTTCTTTATGGTTGTGGGAAACTTCGATTCCGTAATGGATTTAATTTTGTTAGGGCCTACCTTAACACCCTCCTGAGATACAATGTGACCCAAATATTCTACCTCTTGTACTTTTTTGTTGAAATAAGAGGTCTCTGAGCAAGACCCAGGTTCAGGATAGAGGCCAACAAGGTTTTCGTAGTAGTCTAGCACAACGTCAACATGTTCACCCACCTCCAAGGAGCATAGTGTCTCACCCGAGGCGTGCCATGGCCTTAGTAAGGTTAGGAGATAGATCAAGTATCAAAGGATTACAACCACAAAGAGAACTTTGAAGGAACTTCAAATAGCAAATAGATCTCACTACTATGCATAATATATTACTCATTAAGCACATTCAGGATGCTGAATTAAAATTTAAACTGGGGCATACATTCATAATTAGCAAATGATTAACACTTAAATTAGAACATAAAACACAAAAATCACCATCTTTCATTATCATTATCAAATAGCATACATCACTCCGCAGAGTCCATTACAAGGTGGTTCAGTACAACAAGGAACTAACAGAGCTCTCCTATGGCTCTCTCACTCGGCCCTCTGCCGAGCTAAATCTCTCATCTATGATAGTTGATTGCCTATTTGTTCTTCCACCAACGTGACTATCAATATTTCCTCTTTTCCTGCTCCATTATTTGCTTCTTCTTCTTGATTACTAGGAGTTACGTTGATTGTCTTTGTCTCCCATACCTGCCATCTGTGTTGTTCTCCGCAACTGTCGCGCCACCTATCTCATGGCTATTCGCAACCGTGGTAGCTCCCTGTCTTCCTTGATTGAGCTGCGCCACCTATTCTCCACAACTCAAAACTATTCCTTTTCCAAAACAAAGGCCCCAACAGGCCCCGACCACATGTTATTGACTCATCCTGAGTCAATATTTTCCTGCTGCTGCATTTTCCATTGGTCTGTCTGCTTCTGAGGCTGACTCTGTCTTCTTCGTTTCTTCGCTCTGTCCAAACAAAGGTCCCAACTTGGGAACCTTGCTCAATGCTGAAGACTTGAGCTCTGTGAACTCGTTAATTGCTTGTTTCCATTCCTTAATCAGGTGGTCAGTTTTGGTGGCAACTGTTTCAACTTTGGTTTCGCCTGCTACTGGTGGAAATTTGCTGAATACTTCTTGAATTTTTATCCTGGCCTCAGCTTCCATCTATTGTATTGCCTCTGCTTTCTGTTTGAATAGTTTCCTTAGCTCTTAGAGGACCTGCTTTGTGGCAGCATGATGCTCCTCTATCTTCTGTATTCTGGTTTCCAGTACCTCCGCTTGGTTGTAGATCTGGGTTATGCCAACGGGATCCGTGGCCTCTTTGATCTCTTGTGAAATATGTTGAAGCTGTGCTAAGATAGGTTGGGCTTTCATGGTTAATGAATTAGAGCATTCATTTAGATGCTTCAGTAGGTTTTAGGCTTCCCTGACTATCATCCCCAGGGTTTCTTTCATTCTTTTTACCTACTTCTGCTTCTCAGTAGCCTTCTCAACATATATCGTGGCAGGATCTGGTAATGTTGGTGTTGCGGCCAGCGCTTGTCTAAGCTCTTGGTTTTCTTTTCTAATACTTGTATATGTCATTTGCACTCGAATAAAATTTTTGACCATGGATTAGGTTGACATGTCTTCTGATGTCTTATCATCCTGCTCAATCACTGTTGGCCAGAGGTCGTTGAAGATGTCCGTTACCTTGTCTAGTTGTTCCTGTAGAATTTCATTCTCCCCTTTTAGCTGATTGCGCTCTTTAGTAAGCGCAAGGATCTGTTGTTGTTGCTGCTCTAACCTCTATTGGAGGTCGTTATGCAGCCCTTTTTCCTATTGCGCTACTAGCTGAATGAAGTTATATAGTTTTTCAGTCCCCCAAGTCTGCATACTCTCAGCTCCTGACATGTCGTGGGCTAGCGATCTTTCTCTGAGGGGTTGCCCGCTGGCTATTGATCTTGTTGAGTGCTCATGCGGTGATGTGGGTTGGTTTTGTTGCGGCAGCTAACTTTCTAGGTTATTCGTACTTGTGGTTGGTTGAATCTTCTGTATTATTAATTTGGCTTGCTGAAATGTGTTCAACTCTTTTGGCGAGGGCATTGTGTATATAGTAAAAGATCCTCCCTGAACTAATAGTTCCAAGAAAGTGCCATGCCCCACCAGAGGTTGCTTAACCTCAGGTACCATAGCCATACTCAATTTAACTTCTGCCTCGGTGTCCCCATTTTTCTTGTTTCTTAACTTTACTGGGTCTGAGATGGTTGCTGAGGTGGATGGAGTGCGAGTGGATTGGTATTTGGAAGTAAACGAAGTATGGGGGGATGAATGGTGAGTGCGAGGTGAAGAGGTGTGAGTGTGTGGTGGATATGATGTTTGAATATTCAAAACCAAGAATGGATCAAATGTATGTAGCACAGAGGTGACCTAGGTGGCAGCCTCTGGCTCTTCTCGAACTAGCACTCCTGTATCCATGGGTTTGGTATGATATTCCTCGGTGAGGTCAACAATTTGTCTACGAACTATAACTATTGCTTTCTTGGATTTAGGGGTAGCTACTGCTGGTTTAGGTGCCTTACTCTTATGGATTGAATTTACTATGGTTTTTGGGGGTGAATTGAACATGGTTGAAGGTAAGGCAGATACGAGAGGTGTAATCATGGATGGAGATAAAGAATTTGAAGACTAAAAATTTGTAAAAGAAGAGAATATTGGAGAAGCATTTGTGAGAGTTTGCATTCCCTGATTGAATTCCTTTACCCTTGTGTCCAACTGTTCCAATAAAGATGTTAGCTGCATTTGAGAAACTCTACTTGTTGTTTCCTCTTGTGTCTCCCCAGGCAGTGCTTTTAGCAGCATGCCCTCGAAATAATAGTGATGTATCCCACTTTTAATCTCCATTCCAACTCCTGGCCATGAACAAACTTCGGTGTGGAATGCCTTTTCATCAACCTAAAATTTCAACGGTCTCATTTTGAACGTGGTTTCATCCACGCGAGTGGGTTTGATGTATGTTTTCTTATGGGTGACCCCAAACCATATCTGTGAGGAATATCTGTCCACCAGGTTCCTCGGAATTCTTTGCTATCTTGCCACCACATCCACCATTTTCCTGTACCAGAATGAGAAAGATTCCTCATTTACCTCCTTTGTGCTAGGATTTCCCGAGATTTTCCAGGGTGTAAACTTCATCGCCATTGGCTGGTCGGGTGGTTTCCGCGAGCTTTCTTACTCACGGGTGAGTCCATTTCCACATTGCACATGCCATTATGAGGTAATCGTATATCAACCCTGTGGCCCTTCTGTAGTCATCTTCGAAGGCTTCAAACAAATCATTTAATAAAAATGTACATCAGTTCAACTGAGTTCCCTGGAGGCAGTGTTCTGCAACTGAAATGGTGTCGAGGGTTCATTCTCCCTTGGTGTAGTGCCTCATCGTCTTACCTGCTATTAATTGACAGGAAAATTTGACTGTTGGACTGTTGATGAGGTCTATTTTCGACCACTTCCCTGCTCTTCTAGTCTCATATTTCTTATAGTAATCACAGTCTCCCACCTTCTTTGCTCTCTTTGACACATTCTAGAATGCCGTTAAGACATCCCTTCCTTCTGCTGATAATCCCATGAGCCTATTGATATCCTCTGCATGTTTCTTTATTTCTCCCCCTAACCACAACAATCCATTCTGGAGTTTTCTCAGCAGGAATTTCGTACACTGCATTGCTGCTCTCGTTGTTCCAAACACTAGGAGGTTCCTAAGGTTCAATATTGTCGATTTCTGGATACCTCTGAACTCTGGATTCATTCTCGATGCTTCGCCTTCTCCTTCTGTATCATAATTCTCTATGTATACTTGTCTCTTCATAGCCGAAAATTGTTATGAATCTGTGAAATCTGTATTGATCAGCGACACATTTTCATACTTACCCACTAACGATTCCATCCTCTAAATTCTCGCATTGAGCTTAGGCTCGACGACTATTTTCGCTAACTTTGTCATATTCTACCTTCTTTTGTATACTTGGAGTATTTCCCATGATCTCTTTTTTTGTATTCCTGCTGCTGGAATATCTCTTTGAACTTCCTCTGATGAAATTTCACTTGTTGCTGCGGCTGTTTCTTGTTCTAACTCGGAATTTTCCGGCATTCTCGTGCTTTCTTCTTTCATGCGGGTTGATAAGACCCCATAACTAATTAATTTTTATGTCTCTCCCACAGCTATAATCATGCGATTAGTTGCCACAGTGAGGTGTACTCTGACATTGTCAACTGTGTCTTCGAGATTTGGGTAGGCGTGATGGGTAATTATTATGGCTTAATATGGAAAATTTATTACGGTATGGTTGTTACTAATTATGGCAGTTAATTCTCAAATCCGGGTGATCCTACGGACTGACATCGGCATGATGGGTTAATATGACAGAATGATGTTTGACATGCTTGGATTTTTGACATAGATGAAGCGTTAGAAACTACCCCCCCCCCCACCCCACCCCCCGACCACAATCGGTTGCGATGTGGTATTCGCATCGCAACAGGTGGATTTACTCTCTGTGTTACTGTAATTATTATATTTATTGGGATTCCAATTCTATTCTCTTCTCGAGTGCGAGAGAGTTATTGACTCAATCTATTTCTATTCTACCCTACTGACTTCTCTCAGTTGTGAGGGTTATTTGAAAAATAAATTATGAAACTTACTCATGATAAGGCTTCAGGCATGCGTCACTCACCCATCCTTGTAATACTTGGCTGACCAGCTGTGCCAACCGAACTACTCCTAAATCTTGAATTTCAATGACATGGTATGGCCCCATCCAGTGCATTCTGAGTTTTCTCGGAAACTTTTGAAATTTTCTATCGTACAACAAGACTTTCCCTCTGACTGTGAACGTTTTATGTTTGATATGACGGTCATGCCAAGCCTTCTGTCTTTATTTTTGGACCGTCTAATGAAATTCCACCAGGAATATGTCTTCTTCAAGCTCTTGTAGCTCATGGAGGTGTTCCTTGATTGATTTTTCCTCTGTTAGATGTACTTTTGAAGTGATTAATAGACTCAGTATGATAAATTCAGCAGGTACCACTACTTCTCTCCCATACATCGGCTGGAATGGAGTTTGATTGTGAAATATTTTTACAGTTTTCCTGTATGCCCATAATGCTGCTGGTATCTGCGCATCCCAATCATCCCAATTGGCATTGCATATCTTGGTTAGTCCTTTCTCTAAGATCTTATTAAATGCTTAAACAATGCCATTTTCCTAAGGATGGTATAGACTACTCTTATGATGTTGCACCATAAAATTATCTAACAAAGATTTGATTGTTGCATTGATGAAGTGTGTACCTTGATCACTAGTTAGGCTTCTGAGGCAGCCAAATCTGCTAATAATATTTTAAAAAATGAATCTGGTTGTTGTGTCTGCTATGCAATATTTCACTGGTGCTACCTCTGCTCATCTGGTAATATAATCTGTTGCGGTAATTATGTACCTTGCTTGTGAATGTCTTGCCACGGGTGAAATTGGCCCTATGAAATCAACGGCCCATTTTTCAAATGGCTGCAGTGCTCTTACAGGTTGAAGTGGCAGCTCATATCGGTGTGATGGACATCCCATTCTTTGGCAGACATCACATTTATTTACAAATGCTTTACTATCCTTATGTATTTTGGACCACCATAACCCTGCTTGTAATATCTTTCTTGCAGTGGGTTTTGCGTCGACATGGCCCCCCGCAACTCCACAATGATACTCCCAAAATATATCCTCTCTTTCATGGTCCATGACACATCTTCGCAAAACTTGGTCCAACCCCATCTTATACAGTTGTCCTGCTATCAATTGATACTCTGCTAATTTCACTACCAAATGTCTTCTTTGAGTCGCTGTGTATTCTTTCGTGCACTATCCTGTTTCCAAGTAAACTTCTATCTATTCCAAATAGTCTGGGATGGATTCTACTCTAAAGAGGTCAGTATCCGGTAACTGATCATCCAAGGATCCCCCATTTTCTTCATTTTATAGCCTTGATAAATGGTCGGGACCCATGTTTAACCTTCTTGGTTTCACTATCACTTTGAAAGTGAACTCCTGGAACAGTAGGAGCCATCTATAGATCCTTCCTTCAAGCACAGGCTTGTTAACTAGGTACTTCAATGCTGAGTGGTCCATGAAGAATTTGAACGTACCTCCTAGTAGGTAATGGCAAAACTTCTGAAGGGAATACACCATCGCAAGAGCTTCTCGCTCTGTTGTTGTGTAGTTCCTTTCAGCCGTCGACAACTTCCTTCTTGCAAAATAGACTAGATGATCAACAAAATTTTCCCCTCGCTGAGCTAACACTGGTCCTAATGCAATGTTGGAGGCATAAATATGGACGTGGAATTTTTTTTCCTAGTTAGGATGAACCAAAATGGGTACACTTGCTAGCTTTTCTTTCAATTTATTGAGGCACTAGTGCATTCGTTAGTCCAACTGAATTGCTCTGACTTCTGCAACAACTTTTCCAATGGTGTTGTTATATTTTCATAGTTGTGGATGAATCATATGTAGTACCCAGTATGTCCAAGTAGTGATCTCAACTGTTTCGCAGTCTCTAGCGCTTCTATGTTAATAATGAATGCTACCTTTGTTGGATCCACACAGACACCCTGTTTACAAACAACATGTCCTAGCAGCTTCCCAAAAGGTACCACAAAGATGCATTTCTTGAGATTGAGGGAAATTTGGAGTTGTCTACATCTGTCAAACATTATTCTCAGCAAGGTTGCATGATTTTTCAGTAAGCTTTAAACTGTCCAATCATCCATGTAAACCTCAAGGAACATGTGGATATATTCTTGAAATGTTGCTATGACTATTCGTGAAAACATTGTTGGTGCATTCTTCAGTCCAAAGGGCATCACATCGTATGCGAAAAATCCCCATTTAGTTGTAAAAGTGGTCTTATTATTTTCTTCTTCGGCTATTCTCACTTGATGATATCCTGAGAAACCATCTGTGAATTAATAGGCTTCATTTCCTGCCACATTGTCGAGCAACTCATCACTAATCAGAGTTGGAAATGGATCATGTATGCATCCATTGTTGAGGCTCCTGTAATCAACACATACCCTAATCTTGGATTTTTCCTTTTTTCTTTGTATGACAATGGGACCGACCCACTCTGGGTCCTCTACTGGAAAAATCAGCCCTGCTTTCAGCATTTTGTCTATTTTTTCCTTGACTTTCTCCTTTACGTTGGATTTAGATGGTAAGGCCTATGCTTCACTGGTCTTGCGTAAAGCTTCAAGATTATGTGAATTTCTCCGATGTCCTCTTTTATCCCATTTAGATCCACTACTGAGGATGGGAATGAGTCTTCATATTACTGTAAAAGGTAAAAGATCTCCTTGGTAGTTTATGTATCCCAATAGTTGTCAATGGATGCTATCTTGGGTTTCTTCAGGGTTCCAATGTTTATTTTCTTGGTCCTCAAGCATAGTAGATGTAGTCCTTCTATTGCAGTTTCTTCTTGTATATCCTTCTCCCCTTCTTTCTCTTCAAAGTATAAGTGTCAGAAGTTCTCTAGATCATTGTCATCCATCTCACTCTCTATTCATTTGCATGCTACTTATTATTTGATACTCTACTCCAAGAGCGGTTTCTCTTTGTCTTCTTGAATTTCTAGAAAAAATAGGACTCTTTTGATAGCTTGTGTAGTGCCTGTGTGACTGATTTTGTTTCTCCTTCCAAATACAGAATTTGCGTAAATTTTTCTGCAACTGCTTGCCAGGTGCCAGTTCTTCTCTTATTTTATTCGTTTAAGTACCAGGCCTATGGAATTGTGGCTAGTGAATGTATAAAATTGTGCATCCACAACCATTCTGGATACCCTGCTTTCTTCCAGATGTACTCACAATTCTCTAAATGCTTTGTGGGGTCAAAATCCCCCTGGTACTTCTCAATTAATTGTGGTCCTACATCTTCTTTGAATCTGGCTCTTAGTGTTATTAAAATATCTTCCCATCTCATAAGTGAGTTGCAATGGTTTCTCCACCATCTTGCCGACGTGGATTGTAGGGCCACATCCATAAGAGGGACTCTATGTTATATTGGTACTTTCTCTTCTACTTTTGCAATAAATATATTTACAACATTCATATTTGATAGAGTCGGATATCCTCTTACCTCAGCTCCAATCCAGTTGACTCCTCAGATGTTAGCACATCTTCTTGTGTTAGTCTCATATCCTCCCTACTGCCAATCATCCCAAGCTATTTCCGAGCCCAAGTCTGAACTCTGAATGCTTCTCCAGCTTATGGTCCCTCCCGCTGTTGGATTGATATAGTATTCTCTCTTCCCTGCCGTCATCTGGTAAAGATGATCGAGAATTTGAGCATCTTCTCTGTTGTTAACATTTTCGGTCTATCGAGGTCCCTAATATGGATCAAGTGGCTGAATGACCCTGACTTCCTCATCTTCAAATATCATCAGTTCCTTTTTCAATTCGATCATGGCATAGTTCTCAAAAGCCCAATCTATCCCTAACAATGCAGGATCATAGGGATCCTTATCCCCCATGATATCTATCACTTCAAATCTGTGTATGTTTTCACTCCCGCCACGTCAACCTCAACCTCTTATAGCCTTCCCATAGGCACAATGCAGTACTAATTTTCCATGTGGAGATGTATTGGTGAGTATGTCAACTTCGTCCTTCCCAATGCTTCCCATGTATTTCTTGGTAGAATGTTGACATCTGATCCTAGGTCTAGCATGGTGTCTTTGATTTGGAATCCTACAACTTGAGTATTCACGCAGAATTACTTTCCCATTAATCTCTTATTTCTTTTGATCCTCCTTATGTATTTCTGGGTTGAATCTCTTGACTCTTCCGGTTCTGCGCTTTCCTACACCACCATCTCCAAATTTTTTCTTTAGTTGTTCAAGCATTGGTGAATTGGTTACAATTTTCAAAAATAATCGAAACCATTCCTCAATCATTGTACTTATATGGGTCTGCTTCTCTTTTTCTACAGTCGGCTGTGGAAGCTCGATGCCTCTGCTCCCCCCAATTTGGGAAAATGTTTCCACTACCTCCTTAAAATATTGCTTCTGTCTATTTGGTCTGAAGATGGGTTTTGGAGATGTTGGCTTGATCATATTTATCGGGTCCATATTTTGTGCATCCACCCTTGTTCTCTTTCCTCCCCGGGTTACTATGGCTACATTTTTCATAACCTGAGCCTCTACTATTCTTGGCTTTGCATTCACCAGATTCTCTCCTCTCTGTCTCGCTCTTTCCTCCCATCTCTTAATTAATTCTGGATAGTGTTCAGTTGCATGTGTATTGACTCTGCACTGAGAGCACCATGGTCTTCTAGGTAGCAGACATTCTCTTGCTACGTGTCGTTATTGATCACATTGTAGTGCCTTACTGGTCCCCTTCCTCCAGCTCTGCCTCCTCTCATTCCTCCTCCTCGTCCCCTTGGAGCCTCATTCACTCTATAAGATGGTCTATCCAATCGTTCTGCCAGTGGATCAAGGGCTCTAGACTACTCTATATTATGCGTTGTGGAAGCATATAACTCACAATATATATTTTTTGGAACATTGGAGTACTTCTGCAAAATTTGGCATAGTCGTGGAGGATGACCCATGCCTTTTCATATTTCGCAGTATTCAGTTGCGGTATGATTTTTTTGGGCTGGGAACCCTAGAAAGTGGGGTTGCGGCTGGTATAATCCTTGAGTGTTTATCTGCACAACTCCCCTAACTGGTGTATTCCCTTGTGTTCCTACTGCTAAAGCTCCTGCATTCTACCCCCGCAACCTCAAACATTCTGTGGCCACGTGTCCCTCCATTAGACAACGAGTGCACCACACATTGGGCTTCCCAGGTCATATCGGTTGAATGTCCTTCAACTTCTCTTTTACGCTTGCTATCTAATGTTGTAACCCCAATATAGAAGGGTCTTGAGCTGTTGCTCCTCCTCTGAACTCTTGTGGATATCCCACCATAGCCTCTATCTTCATAGATTTCTCCAGGGCATCTTGTAAGGTATCAATATTTTGTTGTGTCAGTGGGGTTCTCGTCAACAGAACAAGTGCTTTAATAAACCAATCTCGTTGATGATTCAGATCAATCGGGTAACTCAGTTTCCCAATCGCATCCTTGAACCTCCTCATCAGGTCCCATGCCATTTCACCTTCCCACTGTTTAATCTCCCACATCTCAGATAACCCTTGCTAATATGTCTGAGGTAACTTAAATTATTTGACAAATTATTTCCTCACATCATCTATCGTTGGGTTTGGATGAGCTTCAGACCATTTAATGAACCAGTGAAGAGCTCTCTCTCTTAGAGTAGTATAGAACTCAATTAACTTAACCGCTTCTAGTGTCTGTCGAGCCCTCCATATCGCTTCACAAATATACCAGTGTTGCTCTATATCATTGTTGCCCCTCCTAGAGAATTATGGGTATTGGGTAAACAATCCTGCCATATTTCTTTGTATGGGAGGTAATAAAATAAAACCTCTACTTCCTAGCTGTGAAATTGTATTACTAGTACTATAGCTAGTAGATATATGTACTGTAGACTTAACACTATTCAACTTGCTTAACTCTCGCAACTTAACAAAAAATTACCTGGTGGCTGATAGAGTACCAGGGGAAGGTTGGGACTAGAGCTAGTAGAACTTTGGGGAATAGAGTTACCTCGAATTATGGGTGTCGGACTCTCTTGGAATAGTTGCCACATCACAACATGCAACTCCACATCGGATATATCCTCGGGGTGCACGTCCTCCACATTGGACTTTTCTCCCTTTTCTCTTTGGGCTGGGCTCCTATACACTTGCATAAATTATTTGATGGTCCCTCCTATTCCTTGGGATCCTGTCTGACCTTCCATTTCCTTTGTCATCTGTAGTGCCTTCTCCTTGTCATGTCGACTACTTTCCTACTTCTCAAACTCCTTCATCACTCTTTCCTGCCACTTCTCAGCAATCTGCGCCCTCCGATGTGCTCGTCGCTCTCTCAATCTCCTGGAGGTTTCGACATCCATATCCCTATTCCCCCTTCTAACTTACCTGTAGCATCTCTCCCTCAGCTCCTTCCCCCAGTATTGGAGATTTAGGTCTCCATCTCAAACTTTCGAAATTATATCAAAACCTCATCCACCAGTAAAGCTTTGATCCACAACGGGATTTCCTTCAACAGTTCTCCATGCAATCCAGATTTGAATATGTCTTCCTATTTTGAAAATGATTGGTAACACTCGGCTGCAAATTCCACAATGTATCCTTCCAAGGTAGATTATACCCATAAATCTACATCTCGAGTCAAAATGGTGTCTAACCGATGTAGTGCTACTAGGTTCATGTGCATCCACTTGCGACAGACCCTATGTGACCCTCCTTGAAGTGACTTAACTTGTAGTCTCCGCAACCAATTATAAATTTCTTCTGGAAAATTTTCCTAGAAAATTTTGTACAGGTCACTTGCAGATTCAAAAAGTAAGACCCTATCCTTGATCGTTTTCTCCCCTACTGTCGCAACTCCGCTTGTTGAGATAAAACTGGTCTAAGTGGTTATTCCACCAGCTTCATAGTTCTCTCTCGTAGATCCATGATACCATGATCTAGATTCTAAATGAATTTTCAAGTCTCAGCAATGGAACCATTTGTTGGCCAAAAAGTAGGTCTCTAAGCAAGACCCAGGTTTAGGATAGAGGCCAACAAGGTTTCCGCAGTAGTTTAGCACAACGCCCACATTTTCACCCTCCCCCAAGGAGCAGAGCATCTCATCTGAGGCATTCCATGACCTTAGTAAGCTTAGGAGATAGATCAAGTATCAAATGATTACAACCATAAAGAGCAACTAAAGGAACTTGAAACAACAAACAGATCTCTCTACTATGCATAAAAGATTACTCATTAAGCACATTTGGGATGATGAATTAAAATTTAAAATGGGGCATACATTCATAATAAGAAAATTATTAACACTTAACTTAGAACATCAAACAACACAAGTATTCTTGGATTATGCCAGCCTCTATCTTTTCTGCAATCATACATTCAATTTCTATCTTTTGGACATAAGGATACCTGTAAGGCCTGATGTTTGGAGGAACTCTTCATGGAATAAAATGAATATCATGATCATGATCACAAATAGGTGGGATTCCTTTGGGATTTTCAAGCACCTTGGAATGATTATCCAAGACTTTTTGGAGATCTAGAGAAATAAATGATTTTGATGTTGGAACTTCTCGTGAGAATAATTGTGCAATGAAGCCTCGTTTTTATTTCTTAAGAAGATTTTTCATGACATTAGATATTATTATCTTTCCTAAATTCCCTGCGATACCCTGTAATTCAACTTCCTTTCCTTCTGGAAAAAAATTCAAGAAGAGTTCTTGAAAATTAAAAGCTACCATCCCCAAAGATTATAACCATTGTACTCCTAGTACAACATCATCACCACCCATTTGAATGGAAAGAATTGGACTATTAAATACATAGTCCCCCATGGTTATCTTGATATTATGGCACTTTCCAGAGCAATTTATAGTTCCTCCATTTTCTACCATCACTTGACACCCTGGCTCTGGGTATAGGAATCAATTCAATTCCTTGGCTACCTTACAATGAATAAAATTATGGGCACTACCCAGATCAATAAGCACTATTATTTTTTTCTTCTTGATATTTCCTTCTATATTAAGAGTTTGAGGAGTGGTAATTCCTGCCAATGCATTATAGGATATGGTCAAATTCATTTATTCTTCCTATAGGGTTGGTTCCTGGTGTATATCCACTTCTTTCGAAGTTTCTTATTCCTTTTCTTCCTCCTCTTCACAATCTAGGTAAAATAATTTCTTCTTAGCACACTTATGACCTTTAGTGTATTTTCTATCACAACTATAGCAAAGCCCTTTTGTTATTTTCTCTTCCAACTGTTTTGGTGTCAACCTTGTAGGTTGTGGAATTCTAGGAGTAGTTTCCATCTTTATAGTTATAAGTGGTAGGCTTCCTTGTCACCATAATTTTGCTTTAAATTTTTCTTGCCAAGTTGAATGCCTTCTCCAATGTATCAAGTTCCCAAAGGCGAACCTCATGTTAGATGTTATCCTTTAGAGTCCCTATGAAGACATCAATCCTATGTTCCTCTGGAATATTATTTACCCTTATATTAAATTTTTGGAAGTCCTCAATGTGCTCCATCATTGAACCCTTTTGTTTGAGATTTATCAATTGGCTAAAGAAAAGGTTTCTCTTTGTATCCTCATAATGTGCTATCATTTCCTCCATAAAAATTGACCAATTGACCAGTGGATTACGAGAAAAAATCCATCGATACCATACAAACTGATTTTATTCTAAATATAAAGTTGCAATGCATACCTTTTGTGTGTTTTGCGTATTATGGAGCTCAAAGTATTTCTCCATTTGTAGTATCCAAGTTATCTAGCACACTTCTTTTCTAAGTCATGATTCCACTCCATAGTTTTACTTTTAGCATTAAACTTCAAAAATTTTAAAAATTTCAAATTTTGTTTGGGCGCTACTAGAATTTCCGAGAGCACCAGTTTTTAGCCTTTCAGACAGTTTGTTATTTTCATGTTTCTATCTTTTTATTTTTGTTTTCCGACGCTACTGGAATTTCTGGAAGCATAATTTGTTTTTAAAATAAAATGAAAAAACACATATAATTTATTTATACCACGTGTCATAGTGTTAGTACACATCAAATATTTTTTAATCTCGTAGGATCTCGTGATAGGTATCGTATTACAGTCAGTTACCTAAGGTCAAGTCGTTGTATATGTTGAGCCACATGTGTCATCTGCAGTTATTGACTAAATCGTTACCCGTCATGCCTGTATATGCCAACTCAGTCATCCATGTATTTAGATACATGTTTTTATGAATATAAGAGATTTTGGTGATTACACCACATGCCATAGCTGTTTGGTTGGATGCACAAGAGTTCTGCCGGAAATTCTAGCCAATCAACAACAAAAACTACAGAGGTGACTGCAAGTCATAACCACACTTGACATAAGCCATCTAGAGCTCTCATACAGAAAACATAGCCAACTGAAGGTGGTGATGGTGTGTCACATGGTGCACATCATGGTAAATAATATTTTCAATGATGCAGGATGATTTGCATGGGGTGATGGACCAAGTGTTCGTTTTAAAACCACCTAAGAATTAGGAGAAGGTCATTTGAAGTTTTAGTTGTCGAGATTCAAATTTGCTAAGAGTTATAGTTCAAGAAGGATTCTGGATTTCAGACAATATTCCAGAGGTGAATACAGACCACAACTGCATGGTAAACTTCCCCTACTTTTCCACCTATCAGTTGCAGGAGACATAGGAATTTTTTCTTTCTGAAGATGACTAAAACAAGTGGTAAGATCAATCGAATAGAGCCATAGGGTGCAGATTTGGTTGATGTTAATTCGAGAGTGAGAAGTTTGTTTATGAACTCAGGGTGGTATACTCTTTACAACAGGTTAAGGATATCTCACTCAGGAGTAGCCCTAGAGCTTGATAGCTCGTTTAATGGACATGAGGCTATAATTTATGGCCTCACTTTTCAAGTTTTTCTGAAGACTCCATTGTTGAAGCCTTTAGCCTTTCTCAGGATGGAGAAAGGTGGCTCAAAGGACAATTTATTATAGGAGGAGATCTCAATAGTTTCCTCAAATATTCTCACAGAGATCCAAAATGGAAAAAAGGCATCCCAAGTAGCTACCTTAAGGATGACTAGGCATAAGCTATCAAACTTATCAAGATATACCTCACATGTGAAAGGAGGTATACATTTGTATTCCTATATCACACGAGGTTTCTTTTTCATATTGCAGGGATGAAGAAATTGAATCTGCTATTTTTATTGTTGAAAATCCTAACCAAGAGGTTAGCAAGGGTTCAAACCCGTATTGATGTTTCTGAGTATAGCTTGTACCATCAATATTTTATCAAAGTTCTAGTTGAAGAAGAGATGGGAAAGAGAAACCAGACTTGGGACCACTTTTTATTTTATAGGGAAGAACAACCTTCACCTAAAACTCCATTTACACAACCAAATCCTTAGCCTACAAAAAGAAGAACAAAGAGAAAATCCCATAATTAAAACATTCATAAGAATGCCAAAGGCAAGAAAGAGAAATTTTCTGCAGGAAAATTTGAAAGAAGGTTTGTAAAAAGAGAGAGCTCCTTAGCAAACAAACTCAAGTCCATGAAATAGTACCCCCTGTTCCTCCATTTCCTAATGTTTACACTAGATCCAGAAGAGGAAGGTCTACAACAATAGATAAATCAAAAGCACAAGTGCTACCGGAATTTTCGGAAGCACATATTCAGAAAAAGTTGCAGAAAGAGTATCAGCCTACACCACCAAAATAAGAACTCCTCAAGGATGTTGGATATGAAATCAACAGTAAGAAGAAGAAGGAATAATCTAAACCTATTGCTAGCACCAGAAAGAGGCATACAAGAGAAAACAATAAGTTTATACTTAAGTCCAAGGCTTTACATAATCCAAGCCTGATGACAGAGGTTATTGACATCAAAGGTAATATGAAGGCTCAAAAGTAGAAAAATTCATGAAGAAAAGAAAGAACCCAACCCCTTCAGAACAACACTCAGAGCCCTCAAAAAGAAGAAAAATACAAAAGGGTTCTAAGGAGGACAAAGACTTTGTCAAGGAGGGAACTACAAGAGCAACCAGATCCAGAACATCAGCTATTGACAGCAAAACTGATTTAGATAAACTAGCTGAAGCTGTAGCACACATAGAGGAAATGTAAAAAGGTTTTTGGTACTAATTCATTTTCACTTATCAGTCACAATTTTGAACTCATCCTAGGTGTCATAGAATACAAGTTAGCACAGAATTTTCAGCATTTTCTGTGTATTTTGAAAATTAAACAGGGCGTTACTGGAATTTCCGATAGCACCCGTTTTAACTTAATTTTGACACCTGTCATCATGTATTTCTGAGCCAGTTAAGGATGGATAAGAACCCATAACCAAATGGATAATACAAGTGATGTTGAGAGGTGGTTATGAAGTTGTTGGAGGTCTTATTAAATGAAGCTACATGGTTATTAAAGACCCAAGACACAAGGAGATAATTCAGTAGAAAGGGGTTGCATGACAACACACTCGGCATTTCAACTCAGAATTATTCTCTTCTTCTTTCTCCATCTGTCCTTTCTATTAGATTTTGATGAGATAAGGTTGTAATGTCTTTTCACAACTATGTTATGTTAGAATTAATTTTTCCTTATTTTTATAAGAGATGGAGTTGGTTCCTCTCTTGCTATATATAACACTTGTAAATACTATTTCCAATTTGGATGTTAGTCTACCTGAAGACTGAATATAATAAAAAACATTTTTGCTTCATGATGGAGGATTTTGTGACTCAAGGAACATCTGATGTGTGGTGTGTATCTTCTCTTTTTTAATTTCTTCTAAAATATGAATTGCAACAACTATTATGGTGTGAGTGATAAGATGTTAAAGGATTTAGCAGTAAATTATCTGCTTTCATTTTTCTGCAAGTTATATGTGTGTAATAGAACATTCAGTGAAGATTTCATAAAGGATTTTTGGAATACTTTACACATGAAATCTATTTTCTGAATGTTGTTTTATTTTGCATGAATAGAGTTTATGTAAAGAACCATCATCATAGTTGTGTGACTGATTTAGGATAGGAATATTTCCTTAAATAAGTACCAACTATTCATCTTCTTCCACTTGTATACTCTGCTCCCTATACTACCTTTTACCCACACAATTTATACTTGCCACAACTTGTCAAATGCATGAAAGTCTTAAAGAACATTAAATCATTTCAAAAGATTTGAGAAAGTGATCCCACCACTCAGACAACCCATTTTAAATTTGAAATGAACTATGATGTGTAAGGCTTACTCCTTAAGCATTCAAGGAGTGACTTATTATGCTAACATAATCCTTTCCATCAAAATTCGTCATATCTATCTTTGGAATATGGTGGGTCTTAAATCCAACATTTTATTCTATGAAATCATGATTAGCATTTCTTTTGTTCTCATGATGAGTTTCTTCTACTACTTTTTCACCATTAGGAAGCTTTTATTGTAGCAACTTTTCCAAACCTTCCTACAAACCTTCAATGTCTTTCTTCAAATATTCCATGTTTCCTTCTATACCATTTTTCAAACCATCCATATTAGCTTCCATGCCCTTCTTCAAACCATCCATCTTAGCTTCCATGCCTTTCCTCAAACCATCCATATTAGCTTCCATGTTACCTTCTATACCATCCATATTAGCTTCCATGCCATTCTTCAAACCATCCATCTTAGCTTCCACACATTTCTTCAAACCATCCATCTTAGCTTCCATGCCTTTCTTCAAAACATACATTTCATTTTTTGTCACTTTTTGCGAGAGCGAAATTTGTTGGACTTGTTCATGTAATTTTGATATATCATGTTGCACTTCTTCCTCTTCATGAGTCATAGTAGAGCCTTCCGAGGGCTTAATGAGTGTTGAATTATTTTTAGGGGAAATTTTAGTACCAAATACTAATATATGTGTAACAAATACACACCTTTTTATTGGTTTTGAGGAGCTCAATATTGAATCTGATGTATCTCTGTGATTTCGGATTCCCGAGATTTTATCTTCAGTGCTTTATTAGCCCTATGAATATTCTTTCCAATGCCACTAGTCTGACCTGATTTGGATTCTTCAAGGAAACTTTATGCCCAATCTCCCACAATTACCTAATTATGGACTGGTTTCATAAAGTGAACTTTTACGGAATGCCACATGTCATTTTTTCCTCCTTCGGCTCTGAAATTGATAAACAGAAAACTAAATTCTATGTGGTTTTGGCGAGTTTTTACAGAATTCCAATCTAATGCTCAGAGAGAGAGTTATGACGATTTTCCCAAGGTCACCTCTTTTAGATGAAATTTGGGAGCTTGCAAAAAACCTAACTTCCAAAAATCATCTCTCCAAAAATATTGCAAACTAAGATCTGAAATTCATACACGAAATTCCTCGAGATTTCTTCACAAATGGGTTTTTTTAGTGTCTAGACCTTCATAGAAAAAAATTTATAGAAAAAAATTCATGATGACCTATTTGATGCAACAAAACCCTAGAATCCAAAGCTCTGATACCAAATGTTATGAAACCAGCTCCCAAAATAGAAGAAAAGAGAGTTCAACGCCTTAGAAATCAGCCACTTCGAGGGGGAAACCTCCTTTGCATTACATAAATGAACAATTCTTGTATGATACAAATGACAAAACCTCCTTTCTATATATAGGAGTCCATGGGGTCACAATATAATCCTAGTCGACCTAACAATAATAATGTAAGGGCATAAAAATAACAATAGTGAGCTATTTATGGGGCACAATAATAATAATATGGGGACTACATGGGTACAACAAGAACAATAAGGGGGCTACGCTAACAACAATAAGGGACTACACTAGTAATATAGAGACCTAAAAATATGTCTGCAATATATTCCTTCATCCAAACATACTCTATCTTGATATTATTTTCTGTGACTTGCTCCCTTAGAAAGTGAAACTTGGTAGGAATATGATTGGTCTTGGAATGCATCACTAGATTTTTAGAGATTATTATTTCTCTAGTTTTCTCACAAGTATTGGAATAGGCTCATCATATTTTATTTTTATTTCTTGAAAAGGTTTTCTTCATCTAGAGGACATGAGTAAAATATGTTGTTGCTACAATATATTCTTATTCTATTGTAGAGAAGGATATTGGTATTTATTCTTTCTCAATCAGGACACTAAACAAACTCCCAAGTAGAAGATTTCTCCACTTGTACTTCTTTTGTCATCTATACTTCCTACCCAATCTACATCTGTGTAAGCTACTAGTGTTAATTTTTTTCCTTTTGGATACCACATCCCAAAGCCTGTTATTCCTTTGACATATCTAAATATCATTTTCACTACTAGAACATGATTTTCCTTCGTTGCTACTTGAAATATTGCAACCTCTCCAACTTATTGCATTACATCTAGTCTCGAAGTTTTCATAGAGAGTAGGCTACCAATCATTAATCTATAGATTCTTTGATATAATTCCCTTGATTCATATTATTTTTCTCAACTTGCATCTTGTGACCATAGGAGTGATCACCTTGCAGTATTTTGTTTTGAACTTACTTAAAATTTCTTTGAGGTACTTGTTTTAAGAGATGAAAATTCCTCCATATAGCTGAGATATTTGGAGTCCCAAAAATAAATTTGTGTCCCCAACCAAATACATTTCATTTTCATTCCACATAAATTTTGCAAAATTCCGACTTAATCTATCATCATCACTTCCAAAGAGGATATCATCAATGTATACTTCAATGATGATCATATTGTCTTGATATTCCTTTAAGTAGATATTATTGTATGCATTTCCCTTTTTGAATCCTTTTTGCTACAAATACCTATCCAATCTTGAGTACCACGCTCTAGGGGCTTGCTTAAGTCCATATAGATATTTATTCAATCTACAAACATATATTCATATTTTAATAATAGGAACCCTTTTGGTTTTTCTATGTAAACTTCTTCTTCTAGCTCCCCATTAAGAAAGGTTGATTTTGTTGGAATTACGATTTCCATTACACCAAAACCCGTAGTTTTTATTAAATAGATGCATTTCTAGAGTTAAAAGATCCATGAGAGGTGGTTAAGCACATGTCGCAAAACACACGGGGAGCGTTAGTTTATCCAATGTCCAAAAATCTCCCCCCAGTGCGAGCCAAGTGTGATTCAAACTTGATACCTTTGGTGCTAATATCACTTGTTAGAATCAAAATTTCCATTACACCAAAAGCTACAGGTGTTCATAAACATATGCATCACTAGAGTTAATAGATCCATGAGAGGATGTTAAGCACATGTCACAAAACACATGAGGAGTGTTTTTTTATCCAATGTCCAACAAATTTTACATCCATCTGATGCACTTTGATTCTTTTGGATAATGCATAGGTCAATAGCATTTTGATTTCCTCCATTGTTCCTGGGGTAAAATTTTATTCAAATTCTATCCCTTTAACTTGGACATATCCTTTGTACAATAGCCTTGCTTTGTTTTTGGTCACCTTTCCATCTTCATTTAGTCTATTTATGAAGACCCATTTTGTACCAAAAAAAAAAATTTCTTAGGTCTTGAAACAATTTCCCATGTATCATTCTTCACAATTTTATTTAGTTCTTCTTCTATGGCATTGATCCAATGTTCATCAGTTCTAGCTTCCTAAAAGTTACTAGGTTTAATTGTGGAAAATAATGATAGATTCCCTTTCTATGGTTTTTTTTCTTGTTTTCTTCTCCTGGTTTCTATCCCTGCACTTTTTTCCCCAAGGATTTGTTTTGGTGGATGATTCTTCTAATATTAATGTTTAGGTGTCCTGGAAGGTGTCTGAAAATATTTTTTATTATCTACTTATTCTTGTTCTTCAGCTGGTTTCTTCTCTTCTTAGTGTTCCTCTTCTTATTTTTATTCCTCTTTATTTTGTTCTCCCTTTACTTGATCTTCAATGATGTGTTTATTTTTTCTCTCCTTCTTGATATCTAGCAAGTTTGTTTAATCAATTTTTACATTGATGCTTTCTACTTTCTTATTGAGTCTAAGATTGTAGCACTTGTATGCTTTTATTTTACATGAATACCCAACAAGTATGCATTCATCTATCTAGGAGTCAAAATTTCCTAACTTCTGGCCATCCCTCTTTACGTAACATTTGCTTCCAAATATTCTAAAATTATTGACACTAGTTGGTCTTCCCTTCCACAATTCATAGGGAGTTTTTTCATTGTTGCTTCTGAGAAATATTCTTTTCAAAATGTGAGAAACTATATGCACTACTTGTAACCAAAAGATATTACTTAGCATGGATTCATGCAACAAAGTTATATCCATCTCTTCAAAATTTTGTTCTTTCTTTCAACCACTCCAATTTTCTAAGGAGTTCTAGTTGTTGAGAAGTGTCTTCTTATTCCATGTTCTTCACAGCTATCATTGAATTCATTTGAAATAAATTATCATCCATTATTTGATCTCAAGCATTTGATTTTCAAATTAATTTCATTTTTAATAAGTTCCTTGTATATTATAAATTTTTTAAAATATTCTGAATTATTTTTAAGAAAACAAACCTAGGTCATCCTTATGTAGTCATTAACAAGAAACATGAAGTATTGTTCGCCATATAGTATTTTTTTTCTTGTTGTCCCACATAAATCTGTGTGTACATGTTCCAGTGATTTTTTTGTGGAATTTTCCTTAGCTTTGAACTCAACTGTTGTTTATTTTCCATGTTGATAATACTTGCACATAGTATTTGAAGCCCATTTAATTTCAGGAATATCCATTAAAACTTCCTTCTTGTTGATCTTAACAATATTGTCAAAGTTTATATGCCCCAATATCCTATGTCAAAGCCAACTTTCATCTTCCTTTCCCAGGGAGCGTCTTTCCTCTCTAATCTCATTTAGGATGTATATGTTGTTTGGAGTTCTTATTATTGTTGCACAAATTTAACTTATCCGTATTCCTTATTTCACATTATTTTTAATTGAATAGAAATGTGTGTCACTAATCACACATTTGGATAACACTTAGCAGATTATGTTTCATATATTCAACAAGTAAAACATTTTTTGGCACCACATCTTTGCTTCCAAGCCTAATTGTGCCTTTACTTATAATTTTGGTAGAGTTATCATTCCCAAAAGTGATATATCCTTCTTTTTATTTCTTCAATGTCACAAATATGTTTTTTTCTCTAGTCATATGCTTTGAGCATCCACTATCAATATACCATTGAATTCTTTTTCTTTGGGCTTGTAGAGCAGGACCATATACCTCAACCTTAAAATCTTCTTGCTTATTTTTCCAAGTTCTTGGTTGTATTCGCATATGATGAAAAAGAACCTACCTTGTTTCCATTGAAGGAACTATCAAATCGATTATACAATTATTGGTTATGTGTCCAAAATTGTTGCGTTTGTAACATTCATTTTCATAACTAAGAGTGCCAAAGCTGTTATAATTTCTATTTAAAACCTCACAATATTTTTTTACCATAATTTCCATCATAGTAGTTCTTGTAGCTATTTCTTGTACTTCTACCCTTTGCATAGGCTCTACATTTTATAGCCTTACACCCAAAATTATTACGAGAATAACACATTCCAAGAAAAATATATATAGGTGGTCTTCTCAATGTTATCCTTATGAAGCCATGATCTTCTTCTTGAATCTTCTTCATTGTTGTTTGTTGTATGTTTTCCTTTATAAGCTTATATATTTCTTCTTGATAGGACCCTTGAGCGCATCAATGTTGCTTCCTTTATTTACTTCATTTCTTGTCATAATAGAGATAGAAACTTTATCAATTATTTTGTTTATATAGTTTGGACCTATCAATGAATGGTTTCTAGTTGTTGATGATTTCATCTAGTATTCTATCACTATTGTAAAAGTTCTTCTTGATGTACTTCTTCCATAGTTCCTTCATCAATGAGACTATCTCAACTTCTAGATTCCAAGTTATTCTCTCATTCTCTTCGAGTTGTCTCTTGAGTGCTTATTCAATCACTCTGGCTTCTTCAATTGTACTTTCATATTTATGATAGTCTTCTTGGTCTCTTTGGAGTTGCTACTCATATTTTGTAAACATTCTTTTAGTTTCTTTACCTCTTCCTTGAGTATGGGATTTTCCTTCCTTATTCTTTTAATATCACTTAACACATTAATAAATTATTCCTCAATACCCACTTCTCCTTCTTCTTCTTCTTCATGATTACCTTCATAGTTTTAAAAAAAAATCATTTTGAGTATCTAATGACATGAATATCACTCTACCAGAATCATGGTCACTATCCCTTTTTCTTTCCTTTATTTATTTTCTGGTATTTCTTTCATTTCTTATAACTCTCTTCTTCATCGCTATATGACTCCTTTGCAAAAGGAAATTTAGAAGCATAATTACCAATTATACCACATTCAAAACATTTTAAAGGAATCCTACCTTTATATTTTCTAGTTCTATTTTTTCAACTTTCTCACAAAGTTGGCTTCTTCTTCATCATATGAATCATCACCTAAAGCTAGAGCTTGTTTTGTACTTTTTCTTGTTCTTCCTTGTCTTTTTGGAGACATTAAAATTTTCTTTCTTTTTAAATGGATTTTACTATTCTGTCCTCATTTCATATGCTATAAGAATTCCATGTAGCTCATCCATACTCAACATAGCTAGATATTGTCTTTATTCTAAAGCTAAGATTTTAGAATCAAATCTCATTTGGAGAGATCTTAATATATTTTGATAATGAATGTATCTGTGATATTCTCTCCTAGTCCTTTGATAATACTCATGATCTCATCAACCTAGAGAAATTAAGTTGTAGTTTCTTCATCTTCCTTCATCTTCATGTGTTTAAACTATCCTCTAGAAGTTTCAAGCTTGGCCTTTTTGACCTTTTAATCTCCCTCATACATATTCTTGAGCATGTCCTAGATTTCCTTTGTAGTGTCACAATGCATAACGTTGACACATTATGATCCTGTCAACTCTCCTAGAATGGCATGCATAGCCTTTCAATTACTTTCATAGTCTTCTTCCAACTAGATATGTTGGAGTAGAGGCTGGTGTTACACGTTATTTTGTCACCATGACATTTAAATGTGAATATAGGTTCATCATTACCTATAGTATGCTCCCTTAGAAGTCAAAAACCCTAATTTTCCTAAACCAAGTCTTGGAATTGGAGAAAATCTCATTAAAACCCTTAAAAGTATAACTCCGCACTTTTCCTAGTCCTTGCCTGCAGATCCGAAGATATTTTCTCTATAGCCTGCGTCACATCCCACACGTTTTGCATATTAAACCTGCAAACCCTCGTAAACATTCAATAAAGGAAAAATTAAGTTCTAGAAGCCCAGCTGGATGGATATTCTCCCAATTGGAAACTTCTAGAAGCACATTTAGTTCGATCTTTATTCTATACTCATGAGCTCTATCCCTTCACTCATGGAGCTTATCCCTCAGTCGTTGGAGCTCAAATCCCTTCATGAGAGGAATCCATCACCCTCTTCATGGAACTGAAACTACCACAATTTCCCTATAAATTGAGCTCATGTTTCAGTCTTAAAGGTAAACATACATATTAGTTGCTGAAGAATTCTTAAGAGAGCATACTCTCTATTCTAGTCATTTTTTGATATGAGAATGATCACACACTCGTGTCCATAACTCTATGCTAGTTCAGAGAGAAGAAGGCTTGTTAGTCTGAGAGAGAATGATTGTTCAGGACCCCGGAAGAACTTGTATAACATCGAGGTGAAAGGTTGTAAGGTTACTTCTTATTATACAAGTTAATAAAAATGGATTCTATTTTCTCATTGAATTGTTCATGTATCTATTTGAGTATTTAAACTCTTGGATTCCTTGATCACTGAGATAGATTAGTGTTTTCTTATTTATTAAATCTTGCAGGTGCTTTTAATCCTTTTATATGTCTTTGATCACAGGCTTCACATGTTGAAGTGACCTCTTTGGAGCAACTGGATAGAAGATTTCGACAAGCATTGGACTTCAGGTAGGGGCATGTCCTCATACTTTGTTGTTTAATAATTTTGAATCATAAATGATCTAGAGAAAATGGTTTGCACTTGGTTTTTTGTTTCTAGATATCCTTAAGGTACTAGGGAGATTGTTCTTCTCCACAAGAAGGATTTATCCGCATAACAAAATGGCGACTCTGCTGGGGTATAGAACTTAGTTTCTATTTTTTATTTTTAGTTTGATTTTTTTATTTTGATTAGTCTAAAAATCGGTTGGGTAGATAAATTTCCAGAATCCTTGAAAAGTAAATCTGAATTTTTATTTTTTCTGTGTTTTTTCCTGGCCTCCACAGTTTTTAGTTCAACATAGTGCAGTACCACATTGTGCTCCATTGAAATTTGCGGACTTGTGGAATTTTTTTTTTAAATTAAAAATTCTCTCTTCAGGAGAAAGATAACCAGATTCTCTGTGTTTGCCCCAACTTATCTTGACTGTCAAAGTCTTATGTGTTAATTTCTTTCAGCAATTCTTGTGTCTGAGTGGTTTTTCATCTGATTTGCATTTTATAAATAAGTGTTTTCCCTACTTTCTTGTTGCTCTTTATTTGAAACCATCATATACCTTAGCTTTTTGGTATGTTGTTGTTTTCTTGCTAAGCCATTGAACTTATTGCAACCCTTGCTTTTACGAAAATTGAGTTCCATTTTCATTTGCAAATTTAGAAAAGTCTTAAGCTTACTAAGACCTGAATTTCACTTAAAACCATTATTGAATGTTTTTATTTTTGCTAAAGATAAGAAGAAATTATTCTTGGTTGGATCACAAAATAAGAAAAACATTCTCAAAACTTTCTAGATAGAGTTGAAACATTAGTGTTTTCTTTTGCTTTTGAATTTTATGTTTTTAGGAGTTTTCAATAAGGTTTTATTTTTGGAAAAAGTTTGTAAAAAGAATTGTAGTTTTTGATCTGATTGATGAAGGATTTTATTTTGAATGAGTAAATGATCATCTTATGAAATTGATTTCTCAAAGAAATAGTCTTCTTTTCAAATATTTTTGTTTATAAGCAAAAGAATTGGTGCTTTGAAAGTTATCTAAATCTCTCAAATCTTTCCTTTAAATAGGTTTCATTGAAAAGAAAAGAGTTGCACTCTAATATTGATGCATTTAGCATATTTGGAGTCGGGTCATAAAACATCATTGAAGTTTCACTTCCATACCTTTTGTCTTAAGAAACAGCCAAACTAAAAACAACGCTTTAATTAAAATCAATCTAGATATTTTTACATTTTCTAGGGCTCTTTTCCACCAACATATCTAAGGCTAGTGTCTTAGAATAGGTTGTAATTAAAATTCCAAGATATTTAAAACAAAAAAGTAGCAGTCTTGCGGTAGGAAAATCCAATTGTAGCATGTATTCTCTTGGAAGGTCTTCTTAAAAGATTCAAGCACAAGATCATGTCTGAACCAGTGAGGTAATAATACCTATATCATTAGGAAAGATAGCAGATGTGAACTTATTAAAAATGGTAAGCCTCAGATAGACCATTATCAAGGATCCTGGGGTCACTTGTCGATAAACCTTGGATTATATAAAGGAGCCTTCACGGGATTGAGCTTGTTACTCTTCCCTTGCGTGTATATCAGATCGTAGACTATTCCCCCATGTATATTTGTTCCTGTTGGTGACCTTTGTGGCTATAAAATTTAGGATTCTTTCCCAAGGTGACAGTGGAGGGAAGGTCCCACTGTACCTGGAGCAAACGTTGACTAGACTCACTTGAAATTTTTGGAGGGTTATCGTCAATTCAAGATGGTTTAAGTGGATAAAATTACACTGTATTGTTTCATTAAGTAGGTTTTCAGGGTAACTATTCCAACTACTATTTCTACATTAAAATTCTACAACGTTGGATTTCATCACCAACTAGTGTTTTAGTGCGGGAATATACTATTTGTGTGTGGATTTCTCTCTTAGATTTTGTAGGCATGTGATAAATTTTATTGTTTCCTTAGATACTTTAGGACATTTTATTTGATTTAGTGTGTTAAAATTGTTAATTGTGGCAGAATTACCTAGACAATCACGTAGAATGCAGGGGAAACCCCTTGAGTACACACCAAGCCAGTTAGAAAAACTTAAATCTGAGAAAGGACAAACATCAGGGACTGGATCAACTGAACACAAAGAAACATCAATAATTATTCATCCTGAATATGAAGTAGATCAACCTCGAACAATAGAGAGTACTCCAAGAAGAGTTTCAATTTCTGAACTAGCTGAACTTGTTTCTACAACTAGTGAATTATCAGATTCAGATCTTGAAATTTCCGAACCGGAAACTAGAAAAGTTATATCTAAGATTACTTCTCCGTTCATTACTCCAACCCCTCATCGTCCTGATTCACCCAGAGTGAAGTATCGTATCACTGAAAATCTTCCTCCTAGTCTCATTAGTATTGAAGAAGTTACTGACACTGAATAAGAAGTTGTTCTTCCTCCCGATCAGGAATTTTTAGATCTTAGGCCAAGTGAATCGATTTACTATAGCCCTTTCAAACAAGATCCTTGGTATTCTCAGTTGGTATAATTTCTACACAATATTGGTCTAAATTATTCGCCACCCTGAATTCCTTTTTACACTATACCAAGAGGTTATATGCCTCCATTAAACATGTCTGGTGAGTCATCCATGTTTTCTGCATCACCAGAAACATATTTGTAGGGTGGTTCGTCTATTCCAGTAGGATACCAATCGCTCTTTGGTACTTTCTCAAGAGAATCTCCTTCTCCCAGCAAACATATACCATCATCTAGTCCAAATGAATCAAATATTGAAAATTTGAGTGTGGAACACATTTACATGATGTCTCGAAATATTCCTAACCTTCACCCTCAAGGTAGTAATTTACTGCTTGGGGGGAAACCTCAAAGTGGTAATTTATTGCCTGGGGGGCAACCTCAAGGATAGTACATACCTCAAGTACAATATCAATTGCAAGGATAGTACATACCTCGAGGTCAGTACATACCTTAGGGTCAATATCAACCTCAAGGTCAATATCCAACTCAGGGTCCACAGCCTCTTCAAGGACAATACCCTACACCAGGGCAACTATCTTTCCAGGGACATCAGCTTCGTTTAGGGCCACAGTTCTACCTAGAACAAAATTTTTTTCAAGGAAGTGGGAATTATCCAGCTAATTATCAAGCATATGTTCCAAACTATCAACCTGGTTATGGTCCTTCTTATGAAACACATCCTTCAATGGGACCTTCACACCCCGGAGTAAACACGGTGTGGGATTCATCACAAGTTCAATAGAATTTTCAACCTAATGTACAAGTACCTTATTATCAACCTGGTCAGCCAACGGGTTACATTCAAATCCAAAAACCTGTCCAACTTGTTCAACCTATGATTCAGGTACCTGCATCTGGTACAATTTAGCAGCTTGGTCCGATTACACCTAAAACTCCAACTCAAACTGCTGCACCAAATTCTATTCAAGCTACCACACCTATTCATGGAGTTTCTACAGCCCCTCAAGTATCACAACAAATCCCTGTAGTCTCTACACCACAACCTAGACCTACAATCCAGATTATCGTTCAGCTGCCTACAGGACAACCTGGTACAAGTACAATTGTAACAAGCCAACCTTAGTTTGTTTATCAAACATATCAAGGGAGGTATTTATATGGACCTGCAGCACAAAATCCAGTATACCAGCATCAACCGTACCCTGGTTACACATATTAGATACTAGCTCAACCCCAATATGGTCTGGCTAATCCTGGTTACCCGGGAGGTATTCCAATCCCAAATGCACAGGCTATTCCAGGATATCTTGGATATCCTCCTCCTGGTACTGTTATAGTTCCACAAGGTTATCAATTTTCTCAAGACCTTAATCGTCGGTTGCCATTCATAGCAACTTTGGATTTACCTGATTTGTCACACCTAATGAATGATCCCATCTATTATCTTCCGTATTGGCTTCCAATTCCAAATAATTTTCCCAGTGATATCCCTAAATTTGAAGGGAAATCAAGACAGGACCCATCGAACCATGTCATGAATTACCACCTCTGGTGCACATCCAACTCTTTGATTGATGATTCTATTCGATTATGACTGTTTCAGAGAACACTGATAGGCTTAGCTTCCAAATGGTACATTGAATTACCATGTGGCTCATTCAACAATTTCAATGCTTTAGCAACTACTTTTTAACAAATTTTCAGATTCCAGTCAGATAAGACAATGGCACGGAATTATTGACTTCATTAAAACAATCTACATCTACGTACATATCCGATCACATACATGAATGGACACGTAGAAGACGTTTGGTGAATTTTTTTTATTCTGGATCAGATCTTGGCAGAATGGTTCATCAAATCATTACTTCCAAAGATCACTGAAGATGTGGCTAAAGGAGGAGTTGTTACTAAGGAACAGGTCATTGCTCAAGATCAATACTTAGACCTTGTATATACACAGTCTAGTAATTTGTATGAAAATAATCTTGATTTACCATGCCCTGGTCAAATAACTGCAACTCCTTCAGGGTCTCATGCTGTAGATGGTGTAATTGGTTTAGTTAACACAGATAAAAGTAAGAAGAAGTCCTCAAAAATTTCTTCTCCTATAATAACTTTACCTGATTCACCAAAAGGAGATTCTTCCCTTGAAACTTCTACCGACATTCACATTGTAGATTCGTCTACAACTAAATCTAAAACTGGTAATAAGAAGAAAGGTAAGAATAAAAGCAAAAATACTTCATCTCCCAAGGAAAATATTGAAAAAATTGAACCATCTGACGATAAACGAAAACCTCATTATCCTTGTCTTATTTGTGACGAGGATCACTTTACTAAAGAGTGCCCGCATCAATCTGAGGTCTCTAAATTCATCAAAGATTCGCGCACACCCACTGTCTTGAAGGATCCTTTTCCTACTCAAGATAGAAAAATTATAAGATCTTCTTCACACTTATCAACAGATATTTTAATGATTTCTAAGGTTATGGTTGCGACGCGATTGCAAGACTATGGAAGTAAAAATCCTGTTACTAGTAAAGAAGTAGAACATTCTAATTCGACACCATCTACATCTCCTTAGATTTCTGATCCACTCCATATCGAGAAACCTAATCCTGATTTACTAATTAAACTGCCCACTAAAGGTGCACTTCAGAAGTCAGCTTTCAATCCACATGCGAGGGCTGCTCAGAACTACAACATTGTTGAAAACTTGGCGATTTCCCCTTCAGCAATGTCGGCCTTAGAAGTGCTGCAATCATGTCCAGCACAAAGTAAATTATTTTTATCAGCTATTGGAGCTATATATCCTCAGGATTCTAACCTTATGGTCTTCAATTTAGAAAATTTTACACCGAAAATACTCCATCAGATGGATTTTCAGATTCTGGTATTTGTAAAAAATAGACGAATTTTTCGTACTGTAATTGATGAGGGGGTATCCACATGCAGTATGTCGTTAAATTGTTGGAAAATTCTTGGTTCTCCAACGATCAACCAATCTCCAACAATCCTTAAAGCTTTTGATGGAAGAGGATTCTATCTGTATGGAATTTTGTAGGATCTACCTATAGAGGTCGAAGGTAAAACTGTTAATCTAGATGTGGAAGTAGTTGATGCCCCTCTGGATTACAACCTTCTTCTGGGTCGAATTTGGTCTTATGCTATGACTGATGTCGTTTCTTCCATATTTCGGTTAATCATGTTTCCTCATAAAGGAAAGATCATGAAAATCGATCAGTTGTCATATTATTCGTCTGACCCAGCCTCTACGAATAGTATTCAGCATGTTGGAAAATCAACTATTCCTTGTGAAGATGTTGGAGTAGGTTTAGTAAAATATTTTGTTTTGATGGGAACTTTTTCTATGCCTCCACACAACATACTGCGTACCATTTCTAATATCAATATGATTTCATCAAGCACTATTCCATTTTATGATCCTTTGATAGTGCCTTCAGAGTCAGAAATGGATTCTTTCAATAGCGAGATTCCTTCGAGTCCTTTTGAGATAGCATATACAGTGGTACAATAATTTTCTAACACACCTTCAACTAATCTTGATCCAATGAATTTGGTCACTTAAGAATCTTCTTCACTATCAAGCTCAGCCTTGACATCTATTTCCGATCCTTTTCAACAAGTGTTTTATACCGATCAAAGTATTCGTGAAATTTTTTCTATGGATGAAGCACCTTGGGATGATCTACACAATAGATATTCGTTTTTACCTGAACTTGATAAATTTGAAAATTATTTTTCACAAATTTTTAGAATTAATTATTTCAAGGAACCACAGAATCCAATCATGATTGCAAATTCGGATTCTGAGATTAATTTGAGAAACATTTCTACAACTGTTCCTATTGAAATATCAGTTAAACCTAGAGTTTTTGAAAACATTCATATAGGAGCTTCTTGTACAATTGACAAAATTAATACATATAAAGCCCTATTTCAAGAATTCCACAACATATTTTTCTGGTCCTATGACGAAATGCCAGGAATTGATCCAAAAATTGTCGTTCATGAAATAAAGACATACCCAAATGCAAAGCCTATTAGAAAATTTTTACGTCCAATACATCCGCAAAAAGTTGTTGCTATTAAAGCTGAAGTTGAGAAACTACTAAGAGCAGGATTTATTTATCCAATCCCATTAATGGATTGGGTATCTAATATAGTTCCTTTTACCAAAAAACAAGGGACTATATGTGTATGTATCGATTATAGGGATATTAATAAATCTTGTCCAAAGGACAATTATCCTACCCCTTATATCGACCAAATCATTGATGATTTTGCTATAAATGAGATGTTTTCATTTATGGATGGATTTTCCAAATATAATCAAATAAACATACTCCTTGCTGATCAACCAAAAACAACGTTCATTTGTTCTTGGGGAACATTTGCTTATTGTAAATTACCTTTCGGATTAAAGAATGTTGGTGAAACTTTTTAAAGGGAAATTTCTTACACTTTTCATGACATAAAACACATTGTGCAGCCTTATCTAGATGATTTACATGCTCACTCATTACACAGGGAAGATCATCCTACTCATTTACGAGCAATTTTTATGAGATGTAGGCATTACAAGATTCATTTGAATCCACACAAGTGTGTTTTTTGTGTGCAATTTGGGCGATTATTGGGATTCGTTGTTTTCAAATCCGGAATTTGTGTCAATCCCTCGAAGGTTGAGGCCATCATAAATTTACCTCCTCCTTCCACACTTCGCCAACACCAAAGTTTTCAAGGGAAAGCAAACATTCTACGTAGATTTATCGTGAACTATGCTAAGTTAACAAAAAGTTTTACCAGGTTGTTGAAACAGAATTTTCCTTTTATTTGGGATGAGATTGATGATCAACCTTTTGATGCTCTAAAAAACGTGTTAACCCATGCACCGTTATTACATCCACCCAATTACAACTAGGACTACTTTTTATACCTAGCAGCCTCTGATTCCACCATTGCAATGGTTTTAGTTCAAGAGGATGAATTTCACAATGAGAATGTGATTTATTATCTAAGTATGAATTTGAATCCAACCGAAATTAAATACTCATATGTGGAGAAATTGGCCTTGGAAGCCATTCAAGTTGTCCAAATATTTTGTCATTACATACTGTTACACAAAACAACAATAATTTCGAATTGCAACCCAATGATGTATATTTTGGAAAAACAATTACTTAGGGGAAAATACTCTAAATGGATTGTTATCCTATAGGAGTTTGATTTGGAATTTGAAAAGTCTAAATCAAATAAATCGCTGGTGTTTGCAGAACTTATGTGTGACTTTCCCAATACTAAGATGGAAACTGTGGTAGAGAATCCCATTGCAGATGAATCTCTGTTTCTTATCAATACATTAGATCTGTGGTATGTAGATATCATCATTTATCTTCAAACCCAAACCTTTCATCCTGAGCTTTCACGTTAAAATCGATGAAAGATCCATTACCAATCTCAGCAATACAATATTGTTTGGGACACACTTTATCGTCATGGTGCGGATTCTGTTTTTCGACGTTGCATAACTCATGAGGAAGTTGAAAATTTTTTGAACGATTGCCACTCTAGAGCATGTGGTGGTCATATGTCTGGGTAGACCACATCCCAAAATATATTGCGCGCTGACTATATTTGGCCATAATTATTCATATATTGCATTCTTGTGGTCCGAAAATGCCACAACTGTCAAATATATGATCAGAAAATGCATGCACCACCAGCTCCTCTTCACCCCATAATTACTGTCGGTCCTTTTGCAAAATGGGGCATTGATTTCATTACATGTAACCCTCACTCATTCGGTGGGAATGGGTATATTATTCTTGCAGTAGATTACTTTACCAAATGGGTCGAGGCGATGCCTACATTCGTGGTCGATGGCAAGATTACAGCTACATTTGTATTAAATCATGTGATTGCTCGTTTCGGTGTACCCCAAGCTATTATCACTAACCATGGGAGTCATTTTAGAAATACAATGATGACCGAACTTTCTAATCAACTTGGCCTGCGCCATGATAATTCTACTCCATAGGCTAATGGTCAGGTTGAAGTCATTAATAAATTTTTAACCACCATGATCAAACGGATTATCGAAACTCACAAATCGAATTGGCATACCATGATTTTTTCAGCATTATGGGCATACCGAACCTCAGCAAAAACTACAACAGGGTTCACTCCTTTTCAACTGGTTTACAGTTTAGAAGTTGTGTTACCCATTGAATGTGAAATACCGTCACTCCAATTAGCCATAGCGTTACTACAAGTTACCTCTGAAGAGGAAAAAAGTTTTTATACTTAGCACAATTAGATGAGACTCGACGCACTACTACATTGGCAGCCGAAGCTCATAAAAAATGCATTAAATATTAGTACGATCGAAGTGTTACACCTCATATTTTTTCAGAAGGTGACCTAGTCTTAGTATATGATCAAGCTAATGATAAGATAGGAGCTGGGAAATTAGAACCAATGTGGCATGGTCCTTACATTGTCAAGTGAGTGCTTGCCAAAGGGGCCTATGAATTGTCTAATTATGACGGGGTCTCTTTATATAAGCCTAGAAATGGTCTTTATCTGAAGAGATATTATGCTTGATTCTTGTGTGAAGATCTCACTTGTATAATAGTTATTTTTCTAGTTAGTGTGCCTTATATTAGATAGGTGTGCCTAGTTTTTACTACTATCTCTACTTATCTCTATTACTCTTGATATTGTAGATGTCGACATCCCTTCAAACATAAATTAGTTTTGTTGATGGTGCATGTCATAGTACATAGAATATTTCTTCCGCCGCTTGGGTTATCTATTCACCCATTGATGAGTTAGTATCTATGCATGGGGTAAGCCTTGGTCAAACAACAAATAATATTTCATAATATAGCGCAGTAATTGAGTTATTATCTAATTCCATTTCATTTGGTATTCGAAGTTTCATAATAATGTTTGATTCAGAACTCATTGTATTACATTTAAACAGAGTATACCAGTGTTATTATGATTATTTTTGAAGGTTCGTCTCTTGGAAAGACAATTTGATTATATCGAATATCAACACATTTCAAGAAATTTAAACACAGTGGCTTATGCATTAGCTAATTGTGTTTTAGATAGACATCTGCAATGTTAAACAGTAAACCAAAACAGGATTTGATACATGTTGAACAAGGTAGTTATAGAAAGTAGTAATATCATAGATAGGAGTTTTTGTTTTCAAAAAATAATACATCATCTGTGATCATAGGTTTAAAACACCTTATGATCTGAAATATACTAATACAAAAAAAAAAAATGTCAATCCACGATGATCATCCACTATCCGTGGTGATGATCATGGTAGTAGACTATCGCATGCACCACCTTGCACAGGAATATCCTAAATTAGCCTGGAACACCAGTAACATGTCTCTGGAGACGGAGAGGAATGTAATTTGTCAATGTTTCAGGGATATCTATAGTCAACCTCTCTAGGTTGTGTTCTATGTTAGTGAGGATTTCTGATGCCTAATCCTGTAGTTGTGCTATGGGCTCTGTTTGCTGCCTTTCAAAGCGGCAGAGTGTAGCTGGCCATTGTGGACCAACATCTACATTTAGAATTTTGTTATCAGTATTGGACGATTTTAAAAAAAAAATTAGAGTTAAAACACATAAAAATGATTCACTTACCTGATTTTTCCCATTGTGCCCCTGGAGGTAAGGAAATCTCGGGATCACCTCTAAAGTCTATACCCGCATATGGGAAATATTCAATTGTGAAAATTTGGTTCTGCAACGACATAAAATACGCAGGAGTAAACCGAACCACTGTATTGTCGTCGCCACCATGGCGGGCCATCAATGCAACCCATCGTAACATAAGAGGCTCTCTAAGTTCACCACGATCAACAGGAATAAGCTGAGGGGTGAGGAATGGAATCCTCTCAAACGCAAAAGAGATCAGGATGGTGCCATATCCAAAGTTTTTCAACTTTGCATTTTTTTGTCTCGTTAGTTGGATTTTCATATTGACCAATACCCCTTCGCACCAGTTGAAAATGGTGCCTCTGAAACATTCAATTGTGGTCTGCATCTGAGACTTGGTGGCCACATGTGGAGCCGCACTTCCACACAACCTAGTTACCATGAAAGTAATAACTTTAAGATCAAGCCACAAGATTGTCTTTATATCTATGCGGTTATCTTTGGGATCTACTTCATCACTGCAAAATTCTTGTTTCTAACTAGCAACGGGTAGACCAAAATGCCTAGCTCCAAACAAATAAATTTTTTCTCCTCTTTTGGATAATCCAGTGAGAAAATAAATATCTTCGAGCTCAAGTTCAAGTCGATGATCGCCAATGATGAAACATTTATTTTTAACATCCCACTTGTTCACTAGCCATGTCATCAGTTCCACTTGTGCCCTCATACCTTGAATTGCCCATAATTTATACAAACCACAATTTTTAAGCACACACATTGTGGCTTAATCATTCATAGCTGCATCATATGTACCTACATGCTTGCGTTCTCTCCACTCTAGCATTGTGGAATAGTCTGCAAATGGATGCATTTGAAGATTATAAACTATTAGAGTGAGAAATTTTAACCATTTTTTAGAGAAATTATCAATTTTCATTTGGTCACAGTGCCTCCGCAGTTTTTGTGTAGAGAGAGTGCGGACGTCTGCATGCACTCTACATGAAAACCATGGTAGCCCGATAATTTTCCTTTAAGAAAATTATCGAGGTCCGCAGGTAACACATGTATGACCCGCGGACCCTTGAGAGCGGAATTTTTAACCTAATTTCTCCTCAAAAAATGATTTTAAAATCTAAAAAGAGAATTTAATTGGATAGAAATGAAGAGAATAGTGTTGTGGATTACCTAGTTCTGACGAATCTCGATTTGAGTAGTCGGTTCTCCCGTTATCAACTCCAGAATTTTTCTGCCAAAAGCTCTCAATTTACAACTCTGAAGACAAAAGGTGAAAATGACTTTGTTAAACTCCTATTTATAAGATTTTTTGAATGAATAAAATATTATTTTATTTATTTTCCACTTTAAAAAGTAAGTTTTCAAAATTTTTTACTTATTGGAAACATCTTTGTTTAATATTCCAAGTTTTTGTGCAGAATACAATTTTTTTCTGGTGAAAAGAATTATTCTGATGATGAGTATGCTTTTATCACTTTTTCAGGCTCTTGAAAAATTATGAAAAAGTGAAACCCTGGAATTCTCTTTTAAGCCCTTTTCAAACTCTCTAAATATGAAAATATCGTTGAGTACTTGACTATTCGAACTCGTTAAAGAAAATTAATAGTCGTCCCTTTAGTATAAGTTTACCCCTTTTCCAGATTGAAATGGAATATTTACGAAAAAAGGTATACGTTGACTAATCATGGTCAATAGAGTTCTCTCTTGTATTATTTTATCATTTTTCTGGATTGAGAGACTAAATTTACGAAAAAGAACAACCAAAGAGTTTTCTTATGTTTTTTTTTTTTTTCTGACTCCCTAAAATTGAAAAACACTGAGTTTCACCTGTACTAGACTCGTTAAAATTTAACAGTAAAGGACCTGTCGATTACAAACAAGAACGAACCACTCCTTCTTAGGGTTCGATTTTAATACTAAGTTAGACTCATCCGAAGGATGAGCTTACACAACAATAAAATGTTATCCACCTCAAGCTTGTAAAAAATAAAGAGGTACTTGCCAAAAATGGTGGGGGAAAAGAGAGAAAATGAATCCACTTGTCACCCTTGTTTTAAAAAGCAGTATACCACTCTTGAACACGACACTTTTTGTCACACTTTTACCTGGGTTGAGAAAATCCTTTGTCTAACAGTTAAAAAAACCACATTGAAAGTCTTCAGCCGATTTCTGGGTATTAGCTTTAGGTCCATTGTTACCAAGCCATCCGCAATGTTGTTATGTGTTCAAGGGATAGTTCAAATAAACCACTGATTGCAAACATTTTTCTCCATTCGCATTGACCATCCTTGAGTTAGTCCTTACTAAAAATTTCTTCAAAACTTGATCTAATGGTTTTGTGTCATGGGCTTTCCTGCGACGGGTCACTTTCTATCGACAACAACTCATCATCTAAAATGTTGATATAGAATCCTATCAATACCTTAGGATATGCATGACCTAATGACAAGTTTCTCACCTTCAACAACAATTTGCATCATTGACCTTCAATCGAATGATTCTGTGAATTTTTTGACTACAAATCATTTATTCACACTTCGTGGATTGTACTTAGTACTTTGAGAACCATTGTCATTATTGGTGGTTTCTCTCACACTTGTTAATAGTTCACATCATTGACTGGTAATCAAGTGGTTTCTACCATGTTCGACTTTGACACAATCAATCGCATGGATAGAATCATACTAGTTCGGGAAGCGGAAATCAAGACCCTGGATCTAGTTTCCACCATCCAGGCTGTGAGGAGTTTTATTATTCATGATACAGTAGACTACTTATGACAAATGGTTGCGTCCATGTTGTGTCTACTATTGATGTAATTTTAAAACCATTTCTGTACTAGAACATGTAGTTAGTTTTAGTCTGAGTATGGGAATACCTACCTCAGTGATGATATACATATATATATATATATATATATATATATATATATATATATATATATATATATATATATATATATATATATATATATATATATATTATATATATATATATGTTTGCATTAAATGTTTTTATAGGATTTCAATCGGTATGTCCACAATCCAATCCTTGGCAACATAAATCACTTCGCTCTTCAGAACTGCCTCAGACTTCGCACTTTAGGGGGTAATCTGTTACACGTTATTTTGTCACCATGAAATTTAATTGTCAATATAGGTTCATCATTACCTGTGTTATGCTCCCTTAGAAGTCAAAAACCCTAATGTTCCTAAACCAAGTCTTGGAATTGGAGAAAAGATCATTAAAACCCTAAAAATTCTAACTCCACACTTTTCCTAGTCCTTTCCGGCAGATCCACAGATATTTGCTCTATAGCCTGCGGTACATCCCGCACGTTTTTCATATTAAACCTGCGGACCCCCGTAAACAGTCAAATAAAGGAAAAAGTAAGTTATAGAAGCCCATATAAACAAATATTCTCCCAACTGGAAGCTTCTAGAAGCGCGTTCAGTTCAAGCTTTATCCTATACTCATGAGATAAATCCCTTCATTCATGGATCTTATCCCTTGGTCTATGGAGCTCAAATCCCTTCATGAGAGGAATCCATCCCCCTCTTCATGGAACTAAAACTACCTCCATTTCCCTATAAATTGAGCTCATGTTTCAGTCTCAAAGGTAGACATACATATTAGTTGCTGAAGAATTCTTAAGAGAGCATACTCTCTATACTAGCCATTTTTTGATACGAGAATGATCACACACATGTGTCCATAACTCTATGCTAGTTCAGAGAGAAGAAGGCTTGTCAATATGAGAGAGAATGATTATTCAGGACCCCGGAAGAACCTGTATAACATCAAGGAAAAAGGTTGTAAGGTTACTTCTTATTATACAAGCTAATACAAATGGATCATGTTTTCTCATTGAATTGTTCATGTCTCTATTTGAGTATTTCAATTCTTGGATTCCTTGATCACTGAGATAGATTAGTGTTTTCTTAATTATTAAATCTTGCAGGTGATTTTAATCCTTTTATCTATCTTTGATCGCAGGCTTCACATGTTGAAGTGACCTCTTTGGAGTGACTGGATAGAAGATTTCAGCAAGCGTTGGACTACAAGTAGGGGCATGTCCTCATACTTTGTTATTTAATAATTTTGAATCATAAATGATCTAGAGAAAATGGTTTGCACTTGGTTGTTTGTTTCTAGATATCCTTAAGATACTAGGGAGATCGTTCTTGTCTGCAAGAAGGATTTATCCGCATAACAGCTGGTACCTTGTATTCATTTAGAATAACATGTCAAACATCAACTCCTTGTGCTTGTAAGAAAAATCTCATCCTTATGCTCCAAAAGGCATAATTGTTTCCATCAAATAATGGTAGACCATGTTTGGTGTTTTCCACTTGCTTTTCCATGAGTCTTACTGAGATATACCTTCCAGTGGTCAAATTTTTTTTGAAGGAACCTGCTCGGAAACCAATTATTGGAATATTAAACAATACTGAGAGGGGGTGAATCATTATTAACAATTTATAACTTCGAAAATTTGTTAATGCATCCACAGATATAAATCAAAGCATAAATATTTTTACGTGGAATCCCAAATCAAGAGAAAATCACATAATTCATTTCTTAATATATATATATATATATATATATATATATATATATATATATATATAAAGAGTACAATCAAATTTATCAACGTGAAATAAAAGGAAGCACCAACTCTCTGATTTATCAACACTAAATATTTTACAAGAGTCGATATTAATCAAAGAAAGTCTTCCCTCCTAATAGTTAATCCTATGTCCTTCACACAAGCACTCAGTTTCCCAAACACAACCTTCTTAAAGATATAAATTCCCTCAATAAATTATACTTTAAATCAACCTCAGGATAACTCAACCTCAATAAGCCTCAAACTAGGACTAAAACCTTCAAAAAGTGTGCCAAAAATCCTTCCCCACAAAGTATCTCCAGCTCAACTCCACTTCACTTCTGGTTCATGAGGTATCAAACTTATAATTCCATATTTTATTCAATTTTTTAAATATATCAATTTTCTCCTTGAGAAAATGACCTGAAATTCCCCTTGTCACACTTATTTATAGTGCATTTAGGGTGTTGTAGACAATTTTGTCATCCCTAGAGACAGCCTAGAGTTGCTATAGACCAGTGCCTAGGACATATTAATATATCAAGGAGCTCATCATATAGCTTGGGTTGTCAATCCAAAAGCTCTCTTACTATCTCTTGTTGAACAAGGAAATTAGTTTAAATGGGGCCAATCTCTCTCAGAAGCTGATACAAAGATAAGAATAATGTAGGAACATCATGCAAAACTCCAATACAAAGGCATCAGACAGTTAAGAGACAACTTACTGCAAAGAGGGACAGTTTAAATAATATGCCACAGAAATCAAATATCAGAAAGTGGATGCGGTGAAGAAACATGGAGAAGATACTAGTTAACATGAGGCTGATACCCAGATACACAACAAAACCACATATGGGCTTATCCAACTAAGAATCCATATATGACAATGGCGTTTTAAAAGCACCCTCCTCAAGTAACTAATATAGCAAAAAATGTGGATGAAATGAACATGGAACAATATATCATGACTAGGCCTATTTAAAGCGCTTGACTAATCCAAGTATGGGCACCAACTAAGATGAATCCTTACTTATGACCAGTGAGCCACTTGCATTCTAGAACATGATACAAGAAGATAAATAGCATGAAATGAGATTTTAGATTAACACATAAGAGAAAATTACATACTGTGAGATACCAAAGACCAGAATCCTCTTTACAGTTATAACTCCTCCTCACTGAGACCCTACGGGCTCTGAGCCTTCATACAGAAATGTTACAAAAATGTATACAAAAGCCTTTTCACTGCACAGTTTGCTGATAGAAATCTGGAACCCTTCTAATGTCTTATTTCTGGGTTTTTATAGAAAAGATAGAGAATTCTAGAGAAGGAGGTAGATGGAGCACATTTAATGACTTGATTTGAACAAAATGGCGGAAAACATTCGCGCCCACACTGTGAATGACTAAATATAAATGACTGTACTTTACAATTTATCTCCAAAAATAAATGTTGAGGATGAAAATCTCCTCATGAACAAGACACAAATAATAAAATATACAATGTTCTGCCCTTAACTGAAAGAGGGAAAATCTGCTGCCATAAAACCCTGAGATAGCTTGTGATTGTGCATAGTACTCTCAGACCTCTAACTTTGAATTTAAACTCCAGATCTTTAATGCAGGGTTCTGTGTCTCTTAATCTTTCGCTGATATTTCATGCTGCCCCATTAATACTCTCGCCTTCTCAAATCTGTCCCTTGATTTTCTTTGAAGGGTTCTATAGATTCATATCCTCGCTTTCTTTAAGGATGGTCATATCATACAAGTACCCTCGGCTTCACTCCTTAATTTCTTCCTCGAAAACTGTCAAGGGGGGTGTTCTTGACTTCTGCGAACAAAGCAGCAAATCATGATGAATCTTCTACTGCGCCAAACCTGCAAAAACACAAACCAGTTAAGGAAAACCAGACCGAGATGGAGATGGAGACAATGGTGACGACGAAGACATGGCCATATGGCAAGAACGTGCAGGGTGGCGGAGGAAATACGATGGAGGCTTTGATAAACAGACGGAACGCATATTTTCCACGTAAAACGGTTTGAACATGATGACTGAATAAAACAATGAGGATGCATGAAAAACACACACATATATATACAGCAAGGGAGGAATACTATGGACACGCGAGATGATGACATACGGGTGTACGAAGGACAGGTGGGAGGATGACGTGGCTGTGGAGTCAACAGGCGGAGGAGAACACGGCTTGGACCGTCGGATTTTGAAACCAAATCAACGGCTCGAAGACGCTGGGGGCGACGCAATGGTGGGCCATGGGACACGACAGACACGGGTTAATGCACGGGCATCTTCGGAGGATATCCGTTGTTGGATTGAGGTCGACAGATCCAACGGCACGGGTGAATTCCGCTGCCTGGCCATTGACCAACCTTTAACGCGCGAAATGGTGGTTTTGGAAATCGTACATAGGGACACTTGTCGCGCATTCAATGGGATCGCTAGCCCCATAGAGAATACCGCCAGCCTTATAAAGGTGGTGCGGAATAAAACTGCCAGTTTCAGGGCGCGGGGACCATCACGATGAATCAAATTCCGCTCTGTTGATTGGCTTTGGATCTAACGGCCATGGTTGTGCCCGAAAACGTAAAGCGACGAGCTCCTTTTGACTTAGCATATGGTTTCGAGCCCGAGTCACATGGGAACCAAAATAAGGAGGGCTAAGATCTTAGGGGCTAGGCCCGATAAGTTTTAAATGATGGGTTTTAACCTTTGCAGGGTGGATTTTTTCGGGCGGAAAAGCGTAACGACAACAAAATTTGAGGTTCTTTGGTCATGATAATAGGTTTGAAGGGTTATGAGGGAGAATTAAGCCAAAAATTTGGATGAGGGGGTTGACATGTACAACATAGGGTCTAAATTGGGCTAACTTGTCCAATGGATAGATTGGCTTGTGCAATTCGAAGAATGTATAATGAATATTTGAAAAATCATTTCTCCTCAACTATGAGGATTTAGAGGGAGTTCCATATACCATTTTAAATTTATCTCAACAATATTTCCAACCATACATGTTATTATTCCATTTGAGCCAGGTGAATGGAGAAAAAATGCATTCAAATATAGGGTATCCTAGTTAGGCATAAAAAATCCAAAAAATCATTTCTCCTCAACCATGAGTTAGAACGAGTGCCACATACCATTGGAAATGTATCAGAATAATATTTCCAAAAATCTATGTTATGATTCCATTTGATTGAGGTAAATGGAGTAAAAATGCATTCAAATATAGGGTATCCAAATGGGGCATCAAAAATTAAAAATTAAAACTTTTGAAATGTGTTATTTGAATATGTAACTTTCTCTTCATTTTGAAAACCTTTGACATTAATGAAAACTTCTTTCAACACCTTCACCATTTATATTTGTTACTTCTTCCTTCACCAAGTCTGCTTTCTACTTCTACTATGACTAGGTCTACATGTTGCTTCTACCTTCATCAGGTATGCTTCTCTAAAAACTTGATGTTTTTTTCATCTTCTCAAGGACAAACTTGTATGCCATGTATCCAATTTTGAAAATATGATTCTAAATTTTTTTCATGAGTAACCTCTATATGTCTCCTTAGATCTATGAAATTTTTACAATCCAAAGTGTCCAAGAAAATAAGTTGTAGGAAAAATGTCAAATTAACCTATTTGAAGTTGATTTCAAGACTATTCAGTAACCCTAAATTACATAGACCATATCTCAGAAATTATAGAGAGCCAAAGTTTGAAATATATATCATAGGTACCTACATATGTATCCTTTTCCTTTTCCATATTTCACATTCTGAAGCATCTCAAGAAAAAAAAATTATGATGAAAATTCCAAGCTATCATGTTTGAAGCATATTTGAGGTAGCATTGAAGTACCCTAAATTTCTTAGAGTATATATCCAAAATTATAGCGAACAATGGTCTAAAATTTCTATTATTGGTACCTAGATATTTCTCCTCTGTCTCCTCCATATTTCATAGTTTGTAACATCTCATAGAAAATTTTATAGTGAAAATGACAAGTTGACATGTTTGAAGTGGAATAAGGAGCATTCAAGAACCCTAACTTACTCAGAGCATATCTATTATTTTATTTTGAGCTAGAGTATAAAATTTTTATCATAGTACATGAAAATCTCACCTCCATATCAGCCATGTTTCATGGTATTAAACATCACAGAAGAAAAGTTATAGTGAAAATGCCAAGCTGACTCATTTGAAGTAGACTTTAGGAGAATTTAGGAGCCCTAAATTTCTTAAATCATATCTTAAAAATTACAAAAAACCAAATCTAAAATATATGCCACATGTACATGAATATATACCATCTATCTGCTCTAATTTTCATAATATGAAACATACTAAAAGGAAATTTATAGCAAAAATTCCAAGATGACTTATTCACTCCACAAATCACATTTTCTCCATCTTTAAGACACCAAGAGTACTCCATATATTCTATTGCACATATTATGTTTCTTATTTCTTATATGGTATTAAAATGCACTCAACACCCTCTACTCATAGTGTTGCTACATTCACTTATGGAGCTGACTTGTAAAATTGGTTGGGTTGACCTATAATTTTTGGTTGAACCGACCTAAAAAATCATTCATATCTCCTCATTCCTACAGGGTTATGGGGTTGTCCATATAATGTTAGAAAGGTATCATAAAATATTTAATCATATATATTATTCTCTCATCTGAGATAGGTATTTAGAGTAAAAACGCCTTCAAATATAGGGTATCCAAACTAGGAATCAAGAAAAATAAGGTATACAAACAATATTTCCAAGAATATTCATCTTACAATATTTATCTTGGACATTTGTATTAACCCATGTCTTTTCAATCAATGAAAATAATATTGTCAACAATCTCACCCTTTGTCATTGATGGACCCTTAGTCAATTCTAGAACAATATTGTAGTACTCCCTAAATTTTAGTTGGGGATCCATCTTGGTCTCCTCCTAAATATGACTTAATTGGTTTCCACCTATCTTTGACATCAATGGAAACACAATATTCAAAAACCAACTTATTAAGGGATGCACAATAATTTATATTAATATATATGCAAGCATTGGTTGTATAAAATATAATTCATTCACCATAAATCTCTCAACTGTGGTTTGTTTAGCAAAAAGGAATGCTCCCTTTCTATTTTTCTACATGTCATCTTCAACTTCAACAAAACGTTATGTGAAATGGGTTTCCAACGAACCATGTTTATTAACATGTGCTATATTTACATCTGATACCAAATTGTACCATTGTTTTCCAAGGGGATTTTTGATCCGGAATTATTCATGCCATAATTTGGACCATTTGGACATTTGATTAATTTCATGCAATTTATGGTAGATTTGGGTTTCTCACTTTTGGATCCATTTTTGAGCATCAAACAACATTTATTGCCCCCAAAAATTTATGAAAATAGCTTCCAACACATTGGAATTTTTCTACTTATTGAGATCTCTTTGAGGGGAAGATTGATCAAGAATGATTATTACCAATCCTTAGTCCCTTTGGACATTTGAGAAAGATTAGGAAATTTAGGGTAGACTTGGGTTTCTCACTTTTCAAGCTAGTTTTGAGTATCAAACAACATGTATTTCCCTCTAAATTTTATGAATAAAGTTTTGAACCCTTGTAATTTTTCTAGTCATTGATAACTTTCTATTTTGATAATGAGTTGGTATGCTTGATATACAATCCTGACAAGTTTTCTATCACTTCTTCAACTCAACACTCATGACTCTTGGCATTCCACTCACTTCATCCCTCCCTGTTATTTCTTCCCTTCATTTCTATTTTATAAGGTAATAAAATGTAGGTATTCTCACCTCTTGGAAAAACCTTCTTTCACATATGAATGTCATGCATCTATTTGAAAATGTTGCAAAATGAATAAGGATTTCATTTTTATGCAAATTTAATATTTTTTTATCATTACAATTTTCTTCATTGCAATTCACTGCAAGTGTATGTTTCTTCTATTTACTGACTTTTACAATTGTTCTTAGTTGTTTTATGTAATTATACACATTAATTACCACATATTTGTTTGCACTAATTGAATTTCCACCTTAATATAGATCATACTTAGATCATACTTGCCTCTAAATAGGGCATCACAAAATTGCATATATTTCATCCTCAACTTATTCTTTCTTTAAAACAACATAAATGCCTTTGTCAATAGTATATTTTTCCATTACACTTTTTTTCTTACATGATGAGAGCTTATGTCGAATTGGTAGATTATGCCTTTTATGGATGGTAGTTTATTCTACACTTTTTTTTCTCCTTATACGCAATAATTGGGTTGATCTCACATTGATAATTCCCACATTCTTGCTAGGATACAAGAAAATACTCTATACTACCTCCTTTTGCTAAGTATTATATTATAAATAATGTATCAAACCAGTACAAATTTTTAATTCCCTATTTTTTTAATTCATTTTATCCCATCATGATACAAATATTTATATATTTTATATTAATTTCTTGATATGAAAATATTTTTGTGTTCTTTGATTTATTTTGATTAAATATGCTATAAAATAGCATCGATTACCCTTCTAATGTCTAACATGCCTACATTTTCTAGCATCATAGAATAAGGAGTTTGTACCTTTCCACCTAGTTGTTCTAATATTGATTAGTCCTAAACTCTCTCACCTTTATTCTAATTTTTTTTAGTGGGATAAACCCTAAAAAAGACAATCATGTAAGAATTCCTTCTATAGTGACCAATGTTTTGAAGATGAAACTTAATTAATATTCAACTCTAACACTGAACTCAGCTACAGTTATCATGAAAAAAATAAAATTATTTCAAGCCTCCTATTACACATTTCATGATACTTCTAATTATAAGTAGAGTAAATTTGTGGGCCAAGTACTTGAAAGAATAAACCACCCTCAATTTTTCATTATCAAATGTAACGAAAATATCATATCTTGAGTACCAATTTCCATTATCATTGTTTTTTTTAAATGGATTATCATGTCATAATTATGAATAGAAATTCTTAAGGAATTTGGTTGTCTTTGGAGGTTATCTTTTTCTTTTCCCAAGGATGTGACATCATTCAACTAAATGAATAACAATAAAGTGTGTCTTTTTATAAATATTCCTTCCCTTCCATCATTCCTAATCTAATATTTTGATTCATCTATAAATATGAAAAATAATGTTGGAAAAAGGGAGATCCTTATTTCACAACAATATTACTATTTATTTTGAATTTCCTATTTCAATTCTTATCTCTTATGGGAATTGTTTGTTTTATCAAAATATTTTCTTATAAGTAGAAATTAGCTTTCTTTCATTCAACTAGAATTTGTATTTTCTCCATGTTTATGTCATGTATAGAATTTGAATTCTAGTATAATACTAAATGTTAACTTTTTTATTCCGTGGAGTCTAGGGCATGATTAGATATTTAGTTTACAAACATAAATTGCTCAAATTCGAACAAAAATACACTCCCTATTATTTCTCCCAGTATGATTAGTAACTTATACCACTCATAATTAGAGTCAAATTGTAGGCCTAAGTACCTGGGAAAAAAAAAACCACCTTTAATTTTTCATCATTGAATGTGATGAGAATATCTCTTTTGTGAGTACCAATTACCATTATGTGTTTTGTTTAAATGAAATTTTTGTTACAATAGAAATAAAATTTCTTGAGGAAATTGGTTATTTTCAAAGGCTATATTTAGTTTTTCCAAGGATATTATATCATCCACATAAAAAAATAATAGAAAAATGTATCTTACTATGCATCCCCCCTCCCATTCTATCCAATATTTGATTAATCTATAAATGTGCAAATTAATGTTTCTAAAAATATAGATCCTTGTTTTGCTAATATTATTACTAATTTTGACTTTTCTACTTCACCTCTTGTCATTTACGGCCATTGTTCTATCAATAATCTTTTCATAGAAGTGGAAAGTAACTTTTGTCCACTCAACCAAAATTTGTAATTTCTCCATATCTACATCTGTTGGCAATATGATGAAATATGTTGTCCTTGATGGCAACCTACTTGATGAATTTGTCCTTGATGGAAACCTACTTGATGAGTTTCCTTTTGATATCAACCTATTTGTTAAAGATGTAAGAAAGATGTATCTACAGATCAGTTCGGATGTGACAGAGAAAAGAATTCCAGTAAGTGTCAGATAAATGATAATATGTCACAATGTATACGCTACTTTTGTGAAGGCAACCCGCATATGGATGCAATTTATATGCTACTTTTGTGAAGGTAACCCATGTATACATTCAAGGTTAGCATATACACAGTTTTTATGAAGATAAGTTGCGTATACATGCGGAAACGAATGCTCCAAGTCGCGTATGCCTTTTTCTCTATAAAATTATGATACCAAGGGCATTACCATGGTATTAGCCCACAATATTGAGCGTTGCATTGTCTATTTTATTACATCTAAGAATACCATCGGAAGTTGTGTGGTTTGGCTCATGGCATTGATAAATGCTAAAACTATATAAGGAGAAGAAGATCTAGTGAAAGAGTGTGCATGTGTATGGGTATTGAATGAATACTTCACTCTGAAGTATAACTACATGAAATGGGTTGCAGTTTATTGATAGATCTGAATTAATAATGCACCTGTGAATAAATTGATGGATCGGGATCTCTAGACCTAAAATGACTATGTACTTTCTAGATCTGTTTATGGAAAGTTTAGATTTGTGATCTGGAAAATGTTTGCTGAAGTGAAGGATAAGATCTGAGATGTTTATCTGTTCTGAGGAGTTGGGAAGCCCTACAATGTTTGGAGATCTATATGCAGGTTCATCTCAGTGAAAGCATGTATATACGCAGGTTGGTTTCAGAAAAAGTGTGTATGGTATCTAAGGTTAGTCCTGAAATAGTCGCAAATATATACGTAGGTTTGTCTCTGTGAAAGCACATATATACGTCAGTTCAGTAAAGAAAAAGCACGTATGGAATCTAGGGTTTTGTTGAAGTGTGCGAAAAGAAATGTCTGATCTGTTTTGTTGTTCTATTGCTGTCTGTTAATGATGTCTTCATACAGATCTGGGTTGTTTGAATACTGATTATGCTTCTTGTTGATTATGATTAAAGATCAGTTGTTGGATGATTGGTTAATGATTCAATGAATGAATTGAATGGGTTATAAGTTTCAGTTTGATGTATGTTCTTTGAGCTTAAATGTGTGGAGTGGGTCCAGTCTGAAAATTTGATGAAAAGAGGCCTACAAGGTTTGTTGTGGAAGCTGTAGGATTTAGTATGAAAATTGATGAAACGTGGTCTGCAGTGGTTTTGAGGGTTGAAGCCTTCAGTAAGGAAGTATAATATTCTTGCCAATAGAAGCTGGTGTTCTATTCAGGGGGTTGAAGCTCCCTTCTAGGAGTGGATGGTAAACGAGATCAGGGGGTCAGATCTCCCTTCTAGTAGTAGCTGCAGAACGAGAGAAGGTTGTATCTTTCTACAGGTAGAGGCCTGTGTACTGATATGAGTCTGAATCAGTACAATGTTGTAAATAGTTTTCCATATAATAAATATTGAAGACAAAGACGACAGCAACGATGGTTTTCTCCTGAACTGGGTTTCCACCTTAAATATTGGTGTTGATGTGTGTTGCACTCGTGTGATGACTTATACTGCTGTTACTGGACATATTTACTAATTATCTAACAGATGCATGACTGGTAAACTGATTTAAAGACTGTTCCTGAATATTTTTCTAATATGTAAAATTATATCAGTATATGCTAGTTTCTTTCAGCATATGCGTGTGTATACGCAAGTTGGGTTCATCAAAGTCGTGTATGGAATTATGTAACAAAAAAAAAAAAAAATCTTTTCAGTAAGCTCTAAATACTTATTCCCCCCCCCCCCCCCCCCTCTCATTATTTTTTAAAAAATTGGTATCAGAGCAGGTCCTTCTAAAGAAGCTTAGTCGCTAGAAGGAAGATCAGCCAAAATGACCAATCAAGATTGGACAACATCTATCAGGCCTCCTCTCTTCAACGGAAATATTTTAATCTTCTCGAAGACAAGGACAAGATCCTATCTTCAGTCTCTTGGAGCAGATGTAAGGGCTATAGTTGAAGGAGGTTATCAATATCTAGCCTCAGTTCCAATAGATGCTACGGAAAGAAAGAACTATGAAACGAATGCAAAGGTGGTCAATGCATTGTTGGGGAGTCTAACTGAATCTGAATTTGTCAAAGTCATGCATTTGAATACAGCAAAGGAGATATGGGACAAAATCATTCTAAGCTATGAAGGTGATACAAAGGTAAAAAGTGCTAAACTCCAAACTCTCAGAATCCAATATGAAAATCTAAGGATGCAAAATGAGGAGAGAATTTCCAGTTTCTTTTTACGTTTGGATGATATTGTAAATTGTATGAGAAATTTGGGAGAAACCATAACTGACACTACTCTGGTAAAAAAAGTATTAAGAACTCTAACTTCCAAATTTGAGTCAAAAGTTTTTGTTATTGAAGAGAAGCAAGATCTACAAACTCTTACTATTGTTCAACTTCATGGTATTCTAAATTCTTGTGAAATGAGAAAAGGAGGTTCATTTGAAGTCAAAGAAGTTGTCTTTAGAGCTACTACAAAAGGAAAAGAAGTATAAGAAACAGAAGGATCGGGGTATGTTTCAGATGAAGATAAGGTAAACTTTGTAAAGAAGCTACAACTTGGCACTAGAAGTCAGAGGTAACCTTCCTTTTAAATTTTTTTCTTGTGGAAGAGTTGGTGATTATGCTGCAAAGTGTCCTCATAAAGAAATTCATGAAAAAGGAAAGGAAATAGCAAGGGGAAATAAGAATCGGTTTAGCAATAGAAAAAGTTATTGTACTTATGAAGATAGTGATGGGTTATCAAATAGTGAAGAAGAATCTAATCAAGATGTTAGAATTCTCATGGCATTTGAAAAGGATTCTAGTGAGGCTAAGGATACCTTTATGGATGCTCTAGAAGATAATGATTTTCATGAAGAAATCAATCAGCTCAAAATATGTTTGGAAGAAAAAAAAATATCCATAGAAACTCTAAAGAATCAGCTTGTAGAAAAGGAGAAACACAATGAGAAATTAGAATGTGAAATAGTAAGTCTAAGAAAATAAATTGAGAAAGTGAAAACTTTGAATCTTAGATTTGCTAAAGGATCTGAAACCTTAGATGAAATTATCAAGGTGCAACATTCTCCTCTTTTAAAGACAGTTCATGGATATGTTGGAGAATACTCTTAGTCTTCAACACCAAACTATCTAAAAGCAGCTATAGCCAGCCTACAACATTCTATCACTCAACAAGGGAACAAAGAAACTTTACAGTTAAAGCATGACCACCTCAATACAAAGAACAATAACAGAAATATCCTTCATAGAAATACCAATCAATGAGTAAACACAAATAGAAGGTTCCATGATCGCAGAAATTTCTTCTTTAATGGACAATGTTTCTCATGTCATAATTTTGGTCATAAAGTTGCTCAATGTGTTGCATACAAAACCATCATGACCAGAGAAGCAAGAAAGAAAATAAATGAGTCTGGAATAAAGAAGAATATGTATAACAACTTTTCTCCTCTTCAAAGTGAAATTGAATATGCTTATTGCAATAGCTTTGGTCATGAAGAATCTAAACGCAGGAGCAAACTTTAGCCATAAGAGCATATACCTTCAAGTTCCAAGGTATGAAGAAAGAAGGACTTACAGGTTGAGAATTGTGGCATAGATTTATTTGCAGAAGGAGAAGAAAATCAATGTTACATTGATATCAGATGCTCAAAACACATGACAAGTGACAGAAATAAACTTCTTGCATACAATGCTCTAGAAAGAGAAAAGAATGTCACTTTTGGAAATGATACTCCTGCTATTATTAAGGGAAAAGGTTCTGTTTTTCTAAGAGAAAAGGTGAAAGCTAACAATGTTATGTATGTGGATGGATTAAAACATAACCTGTTAAGTGTAAGTCAAATGTGTGATCAAGGAACTGAAGTTGTCTTTAACTCAAAAGAATGTGTGGTACATGATCTTGACACGGGAAAAACAATAATAAAAGGAAATAGAACACCAAGAAATTTGCATGTATTGAAAAATTGTAAGGAACAATGTTACTTGGGTAAAACTTCAGAAAATTGGTTATGGCATAGAAGATTGGGGCATTTGAGCTTCTCCCAAATCAACAAATCTAGCAGAATCAAAGCTGTTCGTGATCTTCCTAACGTTACTCTGCCTGAAATTACCATATGCAAATCATTCCAATTCGGTAAGAAAACCAGAGTGAAATTCAATGCTAAATAAGGATCAACAAGTAAGCCTCTTAAACTCATTCATACCGACCTATGTGGTCCTATGAGGAAAAATTCACCCCGTGGAGAACAATACTATATTTTGTTTATTAATTATTTCTGTAGAATGTGTTGGATTGGGTTGCTAAAACACAAAGATGAAGCATTTGAAAATTTTCAGATCTTAAAAGCCCTAGTTGAGAATGAATTAGATCTAAAAATCAAATCTCTTAGATCTAACCAAGGAGGTGAAAATATATCAGATTAATTCTTTGACTTCTTTGAACAACATGGCATAAAAAGATAGTTTTCTGTAGCTGGTACCCCACAGAAAAATGGTGTAGCAGAAAGAATGAATAGAACAGTTCAACAAATGGCTCGAGCTATGTTTGATGATTCTGGAACACCTGACACATTTTGGGGAGAAGCAGCACATACTCCGGTAAATATTCTTAACAAGGCTCATGTTCGAGTAAACAATGATAAAACTCCTTATGAGCTTTGGTATGGTAATCTTCCAACTATAAAGCATTTTAGAGTTTTTGGAAGCAAATGTTTTATCAAGAAAAATGATGAAAAACTTAGTAAGTTTGAACCTAGAGAAGATGAAGAAATATTTCTTGGTTACTCTTCTAGAAGTAAAGTATATAAATGTTACAATAAAAGACTTCAGAAGATTGTTGAATGCATTGATGTTGTAATTGATGAGTCTCTCTTAGCTCAAAAAGGGCAAATACCAACAACAAATGAAGATGATGGTGATGTATATCTTCCTGCATCAAATAACAACAATATAGAAGGTGAACCCAACGAAGCAACAAAATAAAATCTATCTAAAAAGGCTCCATCCAGGTATGTTCAAAAGAATCATCCAGAATCTCAAATTTTGGGAGAAAAGGGATCACGTGTCCAAACAAGAAGAACTCTTGTAGGATCTCCCAACTATATGGAATTTCTATCCACTATTGAACCATAGAATGTCAATCAAGCTAGAAAAGATGAATTTTGGATTCAAGCCGTGAATGAAGACCTTGATCATATTGAAAAGAATCATACTTGGGAATTGGTTCCAAGACCTCATGACAAAAATGCTATTGGAACATAATGGATATTCAAAAACAAATTAAATGCAAATGGAGATGTTATTAGAAACAAAGCTAGACTTGTTTGTAAAGACTATGCTCAACAAGAAGGTATAGACTTTGAAGAAACATTTGCTCCTGTAGCTAGACTTGAAGGCATAAGAATTTTCCTTGCCTTTTCAAGCTTTCAACAAATCAAAGTTTATCAAATGGATGTTAAATCTGCTTTCCTCAATGGTGATCTAGAAGAAGAAGTTTATATAGAAAAACTAGAACGATTCATTTTGGGAAATGATGAAAAACTTGTTTGTAAACTTAAAAAGGCTTTATATGGTCTCAAACAAGTTCCAAGGGCATGGTACTATCATCTTGACAAATATTTTCATCAACAACGTTTTTTAAAGGGATCTGTTGATAGCAACTTATAAACAAAAACTGAAAAAGATGAACTATTGATTGTAGTTGTATATGTTGATGACATCATTTTTGGGAGTAACAAAGAGTCCATGAGTCAGAAATTTTCTTATGTTATGCAGCAAGAATTTGAAATGTCTTTACTTAGGGAACTAACATTTTTTCTTGGCTTACAAGTGAAACAAGCAACCGATGGCATATTTTTATCTCCAGAAAAATATCTCAAGAAAATTTTGAAGAAGTATGGGATGGAAGACTGCAAACCTGTAAGTACACCAATGGTAACTGGGTGTAACCTTAGTTCTCATGATGATTCTCCCACAGTGAATCAACCAAAATACAGATCCATGATTGGAAGTCTACTCTATCTAACCGGGACAAGACCTGACATTATGCATGCAGTTGGGATTGTTAGACGATTCCAAGCTAATCCAAAAGAGTCACACCTTCAGGCTGTAAAAAGAATATTCAAACATCTATAAGGGACTCGAGACTTTGGTCTATGGTATTCAAATAATGTTGATCTCACTCTTCATTCTTACACTGATGTGGATTGGGCTGGAAATGTTGATGATAGAAAAATCACTAGTGGTGGTGCATACTATATGGGGCCCAGAGTAGTATCTTGGTTCAACAAGAAACAAAGTTCTATTTCCTTATCTACAACAGAGGCAGAATATGTGGCCGTTGCATCATGTTGCACACAACTACTTTGGATGATGCAGACTTTACAAGACATTCAAATCAAATGTTCTCCTCCCATCTCCATTTTGTGTGATAATACAAGTGTCATTAGTATCTCAAAGAATCCTGTTATGCATTCCAAGACCAAGCACATTCCTATCAAGTATCACTTCTTACGTGAACAAGTGCTTGAACAAAAGGTTAAATTGGAGTATGTTCCCTCCAAGGAACAAGTTGCTAATATATTTACTAAACCTCTTCCTAGGGAAGCATTCGAATATCTCAGACAGAAGCTAGAATTTGTCTCTGCCTCTCTGATCAAATCTACTTAATTTCAGAAGATTAAATTCTGTACGCGGGATTCATAAAGGTAAATCACGTATATACAGGAGTTCATGTGCATAAAACCGCGTATAGGTTTTGCTTATAGAAATTATCTAAGTCAGTGTTTCAGAACAATTGTGATACTGTTGGGATGCACAAGCTAAGGGGGAGCACTTGTCTTGTGGAGGAGGATGCATTTTTGGCATTCTAATTGGTTGTTGTGTTATGATCTCATGTTTGAGATTCCTTGGTTATGGTTATAAAAAATCATATCTGTAATTTAATGAAAAGGTCATGTTGAAGACCTATGATGTATAATTGTTATATTCAGTCATGTAAGGACTTGTTCAAATTTGTAAACCCACTTGGTTGGGTAGTTGAGTCAAATATGTAATTCCACCTGGTTGGATCATTGATGTAAGTATGAGTCCTTGGTGATAAGCAAGGTCATACTTGGTTGAGTCATGTACTTCATTGAAAAATCTATTTAAAAATCGAGCATGAACTCAGGGGGAGCATGGTAAAATGAGCACACATCAGATCTTTAGAGACCTTGTTTTGGTTTTGATCCACCATTTTCCCTTGATGTCAAAGGGGGAGAGTATTTTGGTGTTTTAATAATGGTTATGATTAATGTACTTATCTGTTGTGGTGATCAAACACCATCATGGTTTCCATCAAGTCCAAAAGGGGAGATTGTTGGCAATATGATGAAATATGTTTTCCTTGATGGCAACCTACTTCATGAAGTTTTCCTTGATGGAAAGCTACTTGATGAGTTGCCTTTTTATAGCAACCTATTTGTTAAAGATGTAAGAATGATGTATCTATAGATGAGTTCAGATGTGACAGAGAAAAGAATTATAGGAAGTGCCAGAGAAATGATAATATGTCACAATGTATATGCTACTTTTGTGAAGGCAACCCACGTATGGATGCAATGTATACGCTAATTTTGTGAAGGCAACCCATGTATACATTCAGGGTTAGCATATACGTAGTTTTTATGAAGAGAAGTTGCGTATACACGCGGAAACGAATGCTCCAAGTCGCGTATGCCTTTTTCACTCTAAAATTATGATGCCAAGGGGCATTACCATGGTATTAGCCCACAGTATTGAGCGTTGCATTGTCTATTTGATTCTGTCTAAGAATACCATTGGAAGATGTGTGGTTTGGCTCATGGTATTAATAAATGCTAAAACTATATAGAAGAATATCATAGTGAAAGAGTGTGCATGTGTCTAGGTATTGAATGAATACTTCACACTGAAGTATATCTACATGTAATGGGTTGCATTTTATTGATAGATCTGAAATAATAAAGCACCTATGAATAAAATGATGGATCGGGATCTCTAGACTTGAAATGACTATGTACTTTCTAGATCTGTTTATGGAAAGTTTAGATCTGTGATTTGGTGAATGTTTGTTGAAGTGAAGGATAAGATTTGAGCTGTTTATCTGTTCTGAAGAGTTGTGCAGCCCTGCAATGTTTGTAGATATATACGCAGGTTCGTCTTAGCGAAAGCGTGTATATACACAGGTTGGTTTCAGCAAAAGCGTGTATGGAATCTAAGGTTAGTCCTGAAATAGTTGCAGATATATACGCAGGTTTGTCTCTTTGAAAGCACATATATACGTAGGTTCAGTAAAGAAAAAGTGCGTATGGAATCTAGGGTTTTGCTAAAGTGTGTGAAAAGAAATGTCTGATCTGTTTTGCTATTCTACTGCTATCTGTCAATGATGTCTTCATATAGATCTAGGTTGTTTGAATATTGATTTTGCTACTTGTTGATTATGATTAAAGATCAGTTGTTGGATGATTGGTTGATGATTCAATGAATGAATTGAATGGGTTATAAGTTTTAGTTTGATGTATGTTCTTTGAGCTTAAATGCGTGGAGTGGGTCCAGTCTGAAAATCTGATGAAAAGAGACCTACAAGGTGTGTTGTGGAAGCTGTAGGATACAATATGAAAATTGATGAAATGTGTCCTACAGTGGTTATGAGGGTTGAAGCCTTTAGTATGGAAGTAGAATCTTCCTACCAGTAGAAGCTGGTGTTATGTTCAGGGGGTTGAAGCTCCCTTCCAGGAGTGGCTGGTAAACGAGATCAGGGGGTTGGAGCTCCCTTCCAATAGTAGCTGGAGAACGAGAGAAGGTTGTAGCCTTTTGCAGGTAGAGGCTTGCGTATTGATATGAGTCTGCATCAGTACAATGTTGTAAACAGTTTTCCATATAATAAATATTGAAGATAAAGACGACAACAGCGATGGTTTTCTCCCGAATTGGGTTTCCACCTTAAATATTGGTGTCCATGTGTGTTTCACTTGTGTCATGATTTATATTGCTATTACTGCACATATCTATTGATTATCTAATAGATGTGTGACTAGTAAACTGATTTAAATATTGTTCCTGAAAAGTTTTCTAATTTGTAAAATTATATCAGTATACGCTAGTTTCTTTCAGCATATGTGCGTGTATACGTGAGTTGGGTTCATCAAAGCCACGTATGGAATTTTGTAACAAAAAAAATTAAAATTAAAATCTTTTCAGTAAGCTCTAAATTATGATTCATCCCACCCCCCCCCCCCCCCCCCCCCCCCCCCCCCACCTCTCAGTATTTTTCCAACAATTGGTATCAGAGTAGGTCCTTTTGAATAAGCTTAGCCGCTAGAAGGAAGATCAACCAAAATGAGAAATCAATATGGGACAACATCTATCAGGCCTCCTCTCTTCAACGAAAACAATTTAATCTTCTGGAAGACAAGGACAAGATCCTGTCTTCAGTCTCTTGGAGAAGATGTATGGGATATAGTTGAAGGAGGTTATCAAAATTCAGCCTCAGTTTCAACAGATGTTATGGCAAGAAAGAACTATGAAACAAATGCAAAGGCGGTCAATGCATTGTTGGGGAGTCGGATTGAATCCGAATTTTTCAAATTCATGGCGTTGAATACAACAAAGGAGATATGGGAAAAAATCATTCTAAGCAATGAAGGTGATACAAAGGTAAAAAGTGCTAAACTCAAAACTCTCAGAATCAAATATGAAAATATAAGGATGCATAATGAGGAGAGCATTGCCAGTTTCTTTTTACATCTGGATGATATTGTAAATCATATGAGAAATTTGGGAGAAACCATAACTGACACTACTCTGGTAAAAAAAGTATTAAGATCTCTAACTTCCAAATTTGAGTCAAAAGTATCTCCTATTGAAGAGAAGCATGATCTACAAACTCTTACTATTGTTCAACTTCATGGTATTCTAACTGCTTGTGAAATGAGAAAAGGAGGTTCATCTGAAATCAAAGAAGTTATCTTTAGAGCTGCTACAAAAGGAAAAGAAGTAAAAGAAACAGAAGGATCAGGGTATGTTTCAGATGAAGATGAGGTAAACTTTGTAAACAAGCTACAACTTGGCACTAGAAGGTTTAGAGGTAAGCTTCCTTTTAAATGTTTTGTTTGTGGAAGATTTGGTCACTATGCTGCAAAGTGTCCTCAAAAGGAAATTCATGAAAAAGGAAAGGAAATAGCTAGGGGAAATAAGAATCCGTTTAGCAATAGAAAAATTTATTATACTCATGAATATAGTGATGGATTATCAAATAGTGAAGAAGAATCTGATCAAGATGTTAGACTTCTCATGGCATTTGAAAAGGATTCTAGTGAGGCTAAGGATACCTTTATGGATGCTCTAGAAGATAATGATTTTCTTGAAGAAATCAATCAGCTCAAAATATGTTTGGAAGAAAACAAAATATCCATAGAAACTCTAAAGAATCAGCTTGTAGAGAAGGAGAAACACAATGAGAAATTAGAATGTGAAATAGTAAGTCTTAGAAAAGAAATTGAGAAAGTGAAAACTTTGAATCTTAGATTTGCTAAAGGATCTGAAACCTTAGATGAAATGATCAAGGTACAACATTCTCCTCTTTTAAATACAGGTTTTGGATATGTCGGAGAATCCTCTCAGTCTTCAGCACCAAACTATCTAAAAGTAGCTACAACCATCCTACAACATTTTGTCACTCAGCAAGGGAATAAAGAAACTTTACAGGTAAAGCATGACCACCTCAATACAAAGAAAAATAACATAAATATCCTTCATAGAAATACCAATCAACAGGTAAACACAAATAGAAGGTTCCACAATCACAGAAATTTCTTCTTTAATGGACAATGTTTCTCATGTCATAATTTTGGTCATAAAGTTGTTCAATATGTTGCATACAAAACCATCATGACCAAAGAAGCAAGAAAGAAAAGAAATGAGTCTAGAATAAAGAATAATACGTATAACAACTTTTCTCCTCTTCAAAGTGAAATTGAATGTGCTTATTGCAATAACTTTGGTCATGAATAATCTAAATGCAGGAGAAAACTTCAGCCAAAAGAGCATATAGCTTCAAGTTCCAAGGTATGGAGAAAGAAGGACTTACAGGTTGAGAACTGTGGCATAGATTTATTTGCAAAAGGAGAAGAAAATCAATGGTACATTGATAGCGGATGCTCAAAACACATGACAGGTGACAGAAATAAACTTCTTGCATACAATGCTCTAGAAAGAGAAAAGAATGTCACTTTTGGAAATGATACTCCTGCTGTTATTAAGGGAAAAGATTTTGTTTTTATAAGAGAAAAGTTGAAAGCTAACAATGTTATGTATGTGGATGGATTAAAACATAACCTGTTAAGTGTAAGTCAAATGTGTGATCAAGGAACTGAAGTTATCTTTAGCTCAAAAGAATGTGTGGTACATGATCTTGACACAGGAACAACAATAATAAAAGGAAATAGAACACCAAGCAATTTTTATGTATTGAAAAGTTGTAAGGAACAATGTTACTTAGGTAAATCTTTAGAAAATTGGTTATGGCACAGAATATTGGGGCATTTGAGCTTCTCCCAAATCAACAAATCTAGCAGACTCAAAGTTGTTCATGATCTTCCCAACATTACTCGGCCTAAAAGTAACATATGCAAATCTTGCCAATTCGATAAGAAAAACAGAGTGCAATTCAATGCTAAAGAAAGATCAGCAAGTAAGCTTCTTTAACTCATTCATACTGACCTATGTGGTCCTATGAGTAAAAATTCACCCCATGGAGAACAATACTATATTCTATTTATTGATGATTTCTCTAGAATGTGTTGGATTGGGTTGCTAAAACACAAAGATGAAGCATTTGAAAAATTTCAGATCTTCAAAGCCCTAGTCGAGAATGAATTAGATCTAAAAATCAAATGTCTTAGATCTGATCGAGGAGGTGAATATATATCAGATGAATTCTTTGACTTCTATGAACAACATGGCATAAAAAGACAATTTTCTATAGCTGGTACCCCACAGCAAAATGGCATAGCAGAAAGAATGAATAGAACAGTTCAACAAATGGCTCAAGCTATGCTTGATGATTCTGGACCACCTGACACATTTTGGGGAGACTCAGCACATACTACAGTAAATATTCTTAACAAGGCTCATGTTCGAGTAAACAGTGATAAAACTCCTTATGAGCTTTGGTATGGTAATCTTCCAACTGTAAATCATTTTAGAGTTTTTGGAAGCAAACTTTTTATCAAGAACAATGATGAAAAACTTAGTAAGTTTGAACCTAGAGTAGATGAAGGAATATTTCTTGGTTACTCTTCTAGAATTAAAGCATATAAATGTTACAATAAAAGACTTCAGAAGATTTTTGAATGCATTTATGTTGTAATTGATGAGTCTCTCTCAGCTCAAAAAGGGGAAATACCAACAACAAACGAAGATGATGGTGATGTATATCTTCCTACATCAAAAAACAAAAATATAGAAGGTGAACCCAATGAAGCAACAAAAGAAGTTCTATCTGAAAAGGCTCCAACCAGGTATGTTCAAAAGAATCATCCAGAATCTCAAATTTTGGGAGAAAAGGGATCAGGTGTCCAAACAAGAAGAACTCTTGTAGGATCTCCCGGCTATCTCGCATTTCTATCCACTATTGAAACACAGAATGTCAATCAAGCTAGCATAGATGAATATGAATGAAGAACTTGATCAGATTAAAAAGAATCATACTTGGGAATTGGTTCCAAGACCTCGTGATTAAAATGTTATTGGAACAAAATGGATATTCAAAAACAAGTTAAATGAAAATGGAGATGTTATTAGAAACAAATCTAGACTTGTTTGTAAAGGGTATGCTCAACAAGAAGGTATAGACTTTGAAGAAACATTTGCTCTTGTAGCTAGAATTGAAGCCATAAGAAGGTTTCTTACCTTTTCAAGCTTTCAACAAATCCAAGTTTATCAAATGGATGTTAAATCTTCTTTCCTTAATGGTGATCTAGAAGAAGAAGTTTATATAGAACAACCAGAAGGATTCATTTTGGGAAATGATGAAAAACTTGTTTGTAAACTTAAAAAGGCTTTATATGGTCTCGAACAAGCTCCAAGGGCATGGTACTATCGTCTTGAAAAATATCTTCATCAACAAGGTTTTTTAAAGGGATCTATTGATAGCAACTTATACACAAAAAATGAAAAATATAAACTTTTGATTGTAGTTGTATATGTTGATGACATAATTTTTCGGAGTAATGAAGATTCCATGAGTCAAAAATTTTCTTCTGTTATGCAGCAAGAATTTGAAATGTCTTTACTTGGGGAACTAACATTTTTTCTTGGTTTACAAGTGCAACAAGCAATCAATGGCATATTTTTATCTCAAGCAAATTTTGAAGAAGTATGGAATGGAAGACTGCAAACCTGTAAGTACACCAATGGTAACTAGGTGTAACCTCATTTCTCATGATCATTCTCCCACAGTGAATCAACAAAAATACAGATCCATGATTGGAAGTCTACTCTATCTAACCGGGACAATACCTGACATTATGCATGTAGTTCAGATTGTTGGATGATTCCAAGCTAATCCAAAAGAGTCACACCTTCAGGCTGTAAAAAGAATATTCAAATATCTACAAGGGACTCAAGACTTTGGTCTATGGTATCCAAATAATGTTGATCTCGCTCTTCATGCTTACACAAATGCGGATTGGGCTAGAAATGTTGATGATCAAAAAAGCATTAGTGGTGGTGCATTCTATATGGGGCCCAGATTAGTATCTTGGTTCAGTAAGAAACAAAGTTCTATTGCCTTATCTACAGCAGAAGCAGAATATCTGGTTGACGCATCATGTTGCACACAACAACTTTGGATGATGCAGACTTTACAAGACATTCAAATCAAATGTTCTCCTCCCATATCCATTTTGACTGATAATACAAGTGCCATTAGTATCTCAAAGAATATTTTTATGCATTCCAAGACCAAGCACATTCCTATCAAGTATCACTTCTTATGTGAACAAGTGCTTGAACAAAAGGTTAAATTGGAGTATGTTCCCTCCAATGAACAAGTTGCTGATATATTTACTAAACCTCTTCCTAGGGAAGCATTTGAATATCTTAGACAGAAGCTAAAAGTTGTCTCTACCTCTCTGATCAAATCTGCTTAATTTCAGAAGATTAAATTCGGTACGCGGGATTCATAAAGGAAAATCGTGTATATACGGGAGTTCGTGTGCATAAAACCGCGTATAAGTTTTGCTAATAGAAATTCTCTGAGTCAGAGTTTCAGAAAAACTGTGATACTATTGGGATGCACAAGCTAAGGGGGAGCACTTGTCTTGTGGAGATGGATGCATTTTTGGCATTCTGATTGGTTGTTTTGTTATGATCTCATGTTTGAGATTCCTTGGTTCTGGTTATAAAAAATCATATCTGTAATTTGATGAAAAGGTCATGTTGAAGACCTATGATGTATAATTGTTATATTCAGTCATGTAAGGACTTGTTCAAATTTGTAAACCCACTTGGTTGGGTAGTTGAGTCAAATATGTAATTCCAACTGGTTGGATCATTGATGTAAGTATGAGTCCTTGGTGATAAGAAAGGTCATACTTGGTTGAGTCATGTACTTCATTGAAAAATCAGTTTAAAAATCGAGCGTGAACTCAGGGGGAGCATGGTAAAATGAGCACACATCAGATCCTCAGAGACCTTGTTTTAGTTTTGATCTGCCCTTTTCCCTTGATGTCAAAGGGGGAGAGTATTTTGGTGTTTGAATATTGGTTATGATTAATTTACTTATCTGTTGTGGTGATCAAACACCATCATGGTTTCCATCAAGTCCAAAGGGGGAGATTGTTGGCAATATGATGAAATATGTTGTCCTTGATGGCAATCTACTTGACGAAGTTGTCCTTGATGGAAACCTACTTGATGATTTGCCTTTTGATAGCAACCTATTTGTTAAAGATGTAAGAATGATGTATCTACAGATTAGTTTAGATGTGACAGAGAAAAGAATTCTAGTAAGTGCCAGAGAAATAATAATATGTCACATTGTATAAGCTACTTTTGTGAAGGAAACTCGCGTATGGATGCAATATATACGCTAATTTTGTGAAGGTAACCCACGTATACATTCAGGGTTAGCATATACGCAGTTTTTATGAAGAGAAGTTGTGTATACATGCGGAAATGAACGCTCCAAGTCGCGTATGACTTTTTCGCTCTAAAATTATGATACCAAGGGGCATTACCATGGTATTAGCCCACAATATTGAGCGTTGCATTGTCTATTTGATTCCGTCTAAGAATACCATTGAAATTTGTGTGGTTTGGCTCATGGTATTGGTAAATGCTAAAAATATATAAGGAGAATAAGATCATAGTGAAAGAGTGTGCACGTGTCTGGGTATTGAATGAATACTTCACTCTGAAGTATATCTACATGGAATGGGTTGCAGTTTATTGATAGATCTGAATTAATAATGCACCTATGAATAAAATGATGGATTAGGATCTCTAGACCTGAAATGACTATGTACTTTCTAGATCTGTTTATGGAAATTTTAGATCTGTGATCTGGCGAATGTTTACTAAAGTGAAGGATAAGATCTGAGTTGTTTATATGTTCTGAAGAGTTGCGTAGCCCTACAATGTTTGTAGATATATACACAGGTTCATCTCAGTGAAAGTGCATATATACATAGGTTGGTTTCAGCAAAAGCACATATGGAATCTAAGGTTATTCCTGAAATAGTTGCAGATATATACGCAGGTTTGTCTCTATGAAAGCGCGTATATACACAGGTTCAGTAAAGAAAAAGCACATATGGAATCTAGGGTTTTGCTGAAGTGTGCAAAAATAAATGTCTAATTTGTTTTGCTGTTCTACTGTTGTCTGTCAATGATGTCTTCATACAGATCTGGGTTGTTTGAATACTGATTATGCTTCTTGTTGATTATGATTAAAGATCAATTGTTGGATGATTGGTTGATGATTCAATGAATGAATTTAATGGGTTATAAGTTTCAGTTTGATGTATGTTCTTTGAGCTTGAATGTGTGGAGTGGGTCCAGTCTGAAAATCTGATGAAAAGAGGCCTACAAGGTGTGTTGTGGAAGCTGTAGGATCCAGAATGAAAATTGATGAAACATGATCTGCAGTGGTTTTGAAGGTTGAAGACTTCAATATGGAAGTACAAGCTTCCTGCCAGTAGGAGCTGGTGTTCTATTCAGGGGGATGAAGCTCCCTTCCAGGAGTGGCTAGTAAACGAGATCAGGGGGTTGGAGCTCCCTTCCAGTAGTAGCTGGAGAACGAGAGAAGGTTGCAGCCTTTTGGAGGTAGAGGCCTACATACTGATATGAGTTCGCATCAGTATAATGTTGTAAACATATTTCCATATAATAAATATTGAAGACAGAGACGACAGCAGCAGTGGTTTTCTCCCGAATTGGGTTTCCACCTTAAATATTGGTGTTCATGTGTGTTGCACTTGTGTGATGATTTATACTGTTGTTATTGCACATATTTACTGATTATCTAATAGATACATGACTGGTAAACTTATTTAAAGACTATTCCTTAAAAAAAATTTAATCTGTAAAATTATATCAGTATATGCTAGTTTTTTTCAGCATATGCGTGTGTGTATGCGAGTTGGGTTGATCAAAGCTGCGTATGGAATTTTGTAACAAAAAAATTAAAATTAAAATATTTTCAATAAGCTCTAAATTCTGATTCAACACCCCCCCCCCCCCCCCTCTCAGTATTTTTCCAACAATTGGTATTACAGCAGGTCCTTCTGAAGAAGCTTAGCTGCTAGAAGGAAGATCAGCCAAAATGAGCAATCAAGATGGGACAGCATCTATCAGGCCTCCTCTCTTCAACGGAAACAATTTAATCTTTTGGAAGACAAGGAAAAGATCCTATCCTCAGTCTCTTGGAGCAGATGTATGGGCTATAGTTGAAGGAGGTTATCAATATCTAGCCTCAGTTCCAACAGATGCTACAGCAAGAAAGAACTATGAAATGAATGCAAAGGTAGTCAATGCATTGTTGGGGAGTCTGACTGAATCTGAATTTGTCAAAGTCATGCAGTTGAATACAGCAAAGGAGATATGGGACAAAATCATTCTAAGCTATGAAGGTGATACAAAGGTAAAAAGTGCTAAACTCCAAACTCTCGGAATCCAATATGAAAATCTAAGGATGCATAATGAGGAGAGCATTGCTAGTTTCCTTTTACGTCTAGATGATATTGTAAATCATATGAGAAATTTGGGAGAAACCATAACTGACACTACTCTGGTAAAAAAAGTATTAAGATCTCTAACTTCTAAAATTTGAGTCAAAAGTACCTACTATTGAAGATAAGCAGGATCTACAAACTCTTACTATTGTTCAACTTCATGGTATTCTAACTGCTTGTGAAATGAGAAAAGGAGATTCATCTTAAGTCATAGAAGTTCTCTTTAGAGCTGCTACAAAAGGAACAGAAGTACAAGAAACAGAAGTATCAGGTTATGTTTCAGATGAAGATGAGGTAAACTTTGTAAAGAAGCTACAACTTGACACTAGAAGGTTCAAAGGTAAGCTTCCTTTCAAATGTTTTTCTTGTGGAAGAGTTGATCACTATGCTGCAAAGTGTTCTGATAAGCAAATTCATGAAAAAGGAAAGGAAATAGCAAGGGGAAATAAGAATCCGTTTAGCAATAGAAAAATTTATTATACTCATGAATATAGTGATGGGTTATCAAATAGTGAAGAAGAATCTGATCAAGATGTTAGACTTCTCATGGCATTTGAAAAGGATTCTAGTGAGGCTAATGATACCTTTATGGATGCTCTAGAAGATAATTATTTTCTTGAAGAAATCAATCATCTCAAAATATGTTTGGAAGAAAACAAAATATCCATAGAAACTCTAAAGAATCAACTTGTAGAAAAGGAGAAACACAATGAGAAATTAGAATGTGGAATAGTAAGTCTTAGAAAAGAAATTGAGAAAGTGAAAAATTTGAATCTTATATTTGCTAAAGGATCCGAAACCATAGATGAAATTATCAAGGTACAACGTTCCCCTCTTTTAAATACAGGTCTTGGATATGTCAGAGAATCCTCTAAGTCTTCAGCACCAAACTATCTAAAAGCAGCTACAGCCAGCCTACAAAATTATGTCACTCAACAAGGGAACAAAGAAACTTTACAGGTAAAGCATGACCACCTCAATACAAAGAATAATAACAGAAATATCCTTTAGAGAAATATCAATCAACAGGTAAACACAAACAGAAGGTTCCATGATCAAAGAAATTTCTTCTTTAATGGACAATGTTTCTCATGTCATAATTTTGGTTATAAAGTTGTTCAATGTGTGGCATACAAAACCATCGTGACTAGAGAAGCAAGAAAGAAAAGAAATGAGTTGGAATAAAGAAGAATATGTATAACAAATTTTCTCCTCTTCAAAGTGAAATTGAATGTGCTTATTGCAATAACTTTGGTCATGAAGAATCTGAATGCAGGAGAAAACTTCAGCCAAAAGAGCATATACCTTCAAGTTCCAAGGTATGGAGAAAGAAGGACTTATAGCTTGAGAACTGTGGCATAGCTTTATTTTTAGAAGGAGAATAAAATCAATGGTACATTGATAGCAGATGCTCAAAACACATGAAAGGTGACAAAAATAAACTTCTTGCATACAATGCTCTAGAAAGAGAAAAGAAGGTCACTTTTGGAAATGATACTCCTGTTGTTATTAAGGGAAAAGGTTATGTTTTTCTAAGAGAAAAGTTGAAAGCTAACAATGTTATGTATGTGGATGGATTAAAACATAACCTGTTAAGTGTAAGTCAAATGTGTGATCAAGGAACTGAAGTTATCTTTAGCTCAAAAGAATGTGTGGTATGTGATCTTGACACAGGAAAAACAATAATAAAAGGAAATAGAACACCCAGCAATTTGTATGTATTGAAAGTTGTAAGGAACAATGTTACTTGGGTAAATCTTCAGAAAATTGGTTATGGCATAGAAGATTGGGGCATTTGAACTTCTCTCAAATCAGAAAATCTAGCAAACTCAAAGTTGTTCGTGATCTTCCCGACATTACTCTGCCTAAAAGTACCATATGCAAATATTCCCAATTCGGTAAGAAAACCAGAGTGAAATTCAATGCCAAAGAAGGATCAACAAGTAAACCTATTGAACTCATTCATATCGACCTATGTGGTCCTATGAGGAAAAATTTACCCCATGGAGAACAATACTATATTCTATTTATTGATGATTTCTCTAGAATGTGTTGGATTGGGTTGCTAAAACAAAAAGATTAAGCATTTGAAAAATTTCAGAACATCAAAGCCCTAGTTGAGAATGAATTATATCTAAAAATCAAAAGTCTTAGATCTGACCGAGGAGGTGAATATATATCATATGAAGTCTTTGACTTCTGTGAACAACATGGCATAAAAAGACAATTTTCTGTAGCTGGTACCCCACAACAAAATGGCGTAGCAGAAAGAATGAATAGAACAACTCAACAAATGGCTCGAGCTATGCTTGATGATTCTGGACCACCTAACACATTTTGGGGAGAAGCAGGACATAATGCAGTAAATATTCTTAACAAGGCTCATGTTCGAGTAAACAGTGATAAAACTCCTTATGAGCTTTGGTATGGTAATCTTCCAACTGTAAAGAATTTTAGAGTTTTTGGAAGCAAATGTTTTACCAAGAACAATGATGAAAAACTTGGTAAGTTTGAACCTAGAGCAGATGAAGGAATATTTCTTGGTTACTCTTCTGGAATTAAAGCATATAAATGTTACAATAAAAGACTTCGGAAGATTGTTGAATGCATTGATGTTGTAATTGATGAGTCTCTCTCAGCTTAAAAAGGGGAAATACCAACAACAAATGAAGATGATGGTGATGTATAGCTTCCTGCATCAAAAAACAAAAATATAGAAGGTGAACCCAATGAAGCAACAAAATAAGATCTATCTGAAAAGGCTCCATCCAGGTATGTTCAAAAGAATTATCTAGAATCTCAAATTTTGGGAAAAAAGGGATCACGTGTCCAAACAAGAAGAACTCTTGTAGGATCTCCCAGCTAGAATGTCAATCAAGCTAGCAAAGATGAATGTTGGATTCAAGCCATGAATGAAGAACTTGATCAAATTGAAAAGAATCATACTTGGGAATTGGTTCCAAGACCTCATGATAAAAATGTTATTGGAACAAAATGGATATTCAAAAACAAGTTAAATGAAAATGGAGATGTTATTAGAAACAAAGCTAGACTTGTTTGTAAAGGGTATGCTCAACAAGAAGGTATAGACTTTGAAGAAAAATTTTCTCCTGTAGCTAGACTTGAAGCCATAAGAATGTTTCTTGCCTTTTCAAGCTTTCAACAAATCAAAGTTTATCAAATGGATGTTAAATCTGCTTTCCTCAATGGTGATCTAGAAGAAGAAGTTTATATAGAACAACCAGAAGGATTCATTTTGGGAAATGATGAAAAACTTGTTTGTAAACTCAAAACGGCTTTATATGGTCTCAAACAAGCTCCAAGGGCATGGTACTATCATCTTGACAAATATCTTCATCAACAAGGTTTTTTGAAGTGATCTACTGATAGCAACCTATACACAAAAACTGAAAAAGATAAACTATTGATTGTAGTTGTATATGTTGATGACATCATTTTTGGGAGTAATGAAGAGTCCATGAGTCAGAAATTTTCTTTTGTTATGAAATGTCTTACTTGGGGAACTAACATTTTTTCTTGGCTTATAAGTGCAAGAAGCAACCGATGGCATATTTTTATCTCAAGAAAATTTTGAAGAAGTATGGGATGGAAGACTGCAAACCTGTAATTACACCAATGGTAACTGGGTGTAACCTCAGTTCTCATGATGATTCTCCCACAGTGAATCAACTAGAATACAAATCCATGATTGGAATTCTACTCTATCTAACCGGGACAAGACCTGACATTATGCATGCAGTTGGGATTGTTGGACGATTCCAAGCTAATCCAAAAGAGTCACACCTTCAGGTCGTAAAAAGAATATTTAAATATCTACAAGGGACTCAAGACTTTGGTCTATGGTATCCAAAGAATGTTGATCTCACTCTTCATGCTTACATAGATGCAGATTGGGCTGGAAATGTTGATGATCGAAAAATCACTAGCTGTGGTGCATTCTATATGGGGCCCAGATTTGTATCTTGGTTCAACAAGAAACAAAGTTCTATTGCCTTATCTACAGCAAAAGCAGAATATGTGGCTTCCACATCATGTTTCACACAACTAATTTGGATGATGCAGACTTTACAAGACATTCAAATCAAATGTTCTCCTCCCATCTCCATTTTGTGTGATAATACAAGTGCCATTAGTATCTCAAAGAATCCTGTTATGCATTCCAAGGCCAAGCACATTCCTATCAAGTATCACTTCTTACGTGAACAAGTGCTTGAACAAAAGATTAAATTGGAGTATCTTCCCTCCAAAGAACAAGTTGTTGATATATTACTAAACCTCTTCCCACGGAAGCATTCGAATATCTCAGACAGAAGTTAGGAGTTGTCTCAACCTCTCTGATCAAATCTGCTTAATTTCAGAAGATTAAATTCGATACGCAGGATTCATAAAGGAAAATCGTGTATATACGTGAATTCCTGTGCATAAAACCACGTATAGGTTTTGTGATAGAAATTATTTGAGTCAGCGTTTCAGAAAAATTGTGATACTGCTGGGATACACAAGCTAAGGGGGAGCGTTTGTCTTGTGGAGAAGGATTCATTTTTGGCATTCTGATTGGCTGCTATGTTATGATCTCATGTTTGAGATTCCTTGGTTCTGGTTATAAAAAATCATATCTCTAATTTGATGAAAAGGTCATGTTGAAGACCTATGATGTATAATTTTTATATTCATTCATGTAAGGACTTGTTCAAATTTGTAAACCCACTTGGTTGGGTAGTTGAGTCAAATATGTAATTCCACCTGGTTGGATCATTGATGTAAGTATGAGTCCTTGGTGATAAGAAAGGTCATACTTGGTTGAGTCATGTAATTCATTGAAAAATCATTTTAAAAATCGAGCATGAACCCAGGGGGAGCATGGTAAAATGAGCACACATCAAATCTTTAGAGACCTTGTTTTGGTTTTGATCCGCCCTTTTCCCTTGATGTCAGAGGGGGAGATTATTTTGGTGTTTGAATAATGGTTATGATTAATGTACTTATCTGTTGTGGTGATCAAACACCATCATGGCTACCATCAAGTCCAAAGGGGGAGATTGTTGGCAATATGATGAAATATGTTGTCCTTGATGGCAACCTACTTGATGAAGTTGTCCTTGATGGAAACCTACTTGATGAGTTGCATTTTGATAGCAACCTATTTGTTAAAGATGTAAGAATGATGTATCTACATAACAGTTCAGATGTGACAAAGAAAATAATTCCAGTAAGTGCCAGAGAAATGATAATATGTCACAATGTATACACTACTTTTGTGAAGGCAACCCACGTATGGATGCAATGTATATGCTACTTTTGTGAAGGCAACCCGCATATACATGCAGTGTTATCATATACGCAGTTTTTATGAAGAGAATTTGTGTATACACATGGAAACGAACGCTCCAAGTCGCGTATGCCTTTTGCGCTCTAAAATTATGATACCAAGGGGCATTACCATGGCATTAGCCCATAGTATTGAGAATTTCATTTTCTATTTGATTCCATCTAAGAATACCATCAGAAGTTGTGTGGTTTGGCTCATGGTATTGATAAATGCTAAAACTATATAAGGAGAAGAAGATCATAGTGAAAGAGTGTGCATGTGTTTGGGTATTGAATGAATACTTCACTCTGAAGTATATCTACATGGAATGGGTTACAGTTTATTGATAGATCTAAATTAATAATGCACCTATGAATAAAATGGTGGATCAGGATCTCTAGACCTGAAATGACTATGTACTCTCTGGATCTATTTATGGAAAGTTTAGATCTATGATCTGGAGAATGTTTGCTAAAGTGAAGAATAAGATCTGAGCTGTTTATCTATTATGAAGAGTTGAGCAGCCCTGCAATGTTTGTAGATCTATATGCAGGTTCGTCTCAGCGAAAGCACGTATATACGCAGGGTTGTTTCAGCAAAAGCGTATATGGAATCTAATATTAGTCCTAAAAGAGTTGCAGATATATACGCAGGTTTGTCTCTATGAAAGCGAGTATATACGTGGTTTCAGTAAAGAAAAAGCGTGTATGGAATCTAGGGTTTTGATGAAGTGTGCGAAAAGAAATGTCTGATGTTTTTTGTTGTTCTACTGTTGTCTGTCAATGATGTCTTCTTACATATCTGCGTTTTTTGAATATTGATTATGCTTCTTGTTGATTATGATTAAAGATCAGTTGTTGGATGATTGGTTGATGATTCAATGAATGAATTGAATGGGTTATAAGTTTTAGTTTGATGTATGTTCTTTGAGCTTAAATGTGTGGAGTGGGTCCAGTCTGAAAATATGATGAAAAGAGGACTACAAGGTGTGTTGTGGAAGCTGTAGGACCCAGTATGAAAATTGATGAAACGTGGTCTGCAGTGGTTCTAACGGTTGAAGCCTTCAGTATGGAAGTAGAAGCTTCCTACCAGTAGAAGCTGATGTTTTGTTGAGGGGGTTGAATCTCCCTTCCAGGAGTGGCTAGTAAACGAGATCAGGGGGTTGGAGCTCCCTTCCAGTAGTAGCTAGAGAACGAGAGAACGTTGTAGCCTTCTGCAGGTAGAAGCCTGCATATTGATATGAGTTTGGATCAGTACAATGTTGTAAATAGTTTTCCATACAATAAAAATTGAAGACAGAGACGACAGCAGCAATGGTTTTCTCCTGAATTGGGTTTCCACCTTAAATATTTGTGTTCAGTGTGTTGCACTTGTGTGATGATTTATACTACTGTTACTGCAAGTATTTATTGATTATCTAACAGATGCATGACTAGTAAACTGATTTAAAGACTGTTCCTGAAAATTTTCCTAATCAGTATACGCTAGTTTCTTTTAGCATATGCACGTGTATACGCAATTTGGGTTCTTCAAAGCCGCATATGGAATTTTGTAACAAAACAAAAAACAAAAAATCTTTTGAGTAAGCTCTAAATACTGATTCACCCCCCCACTCTAAGTATTTTTCCAACAATTGGTATCAGAGCAGGTCCTTCTGAAGAATCTGAGCCGCTAGAAGGAAGATTAGCCAAAATGAGAAATCAAGATGGGACAGCATCTATCATGCTTCCTCTCTTCAACGGAAACAATTTAATTTTCTAGAAGACAAGGACAAGATCTTATCTTCAGTCTCTTGGAGCAGATGTATAGGCTATAGTTTAAGGAGGTTATCAATATCCAGCCTCAATTCCAACTGATGCTACGACAACAAAGAACTATGAAATGAATTCAAAGGCGGTCAATGCATTATTGGGGAGTCTGACTGAATCTGAATTTTTCAAAGTCATGCTGTTAAATATAGCAAAGGAGATATGGGACAAAATCATTCTAAGCTATGAAGGTGATACAAAGGTAAAAAGTGCTAAAATCCAAACTCTCATAATCCAATATGAAAATCTAAGGATGCATAATGAAGAGAGCATTGCCAGTTTCTTTTTATGTCTAGATGATATTGTAAATCGTATGAGAAATTTGGGAGAAACCATAACTGACACTACTCTGGTAGAAAAAGTATTAAGATCTCTAACTTCCAAATTTGAGTCAAAAATGTCTGCTATTGAAGAGAAGCAGGATCTACAAACTCTTACTATTGTTCAACTTCATTGTATTCTAACTGCTTTTGAAATGAGAAAAGGATGTTCTTTTGAAGTCAAAGAAGCTATCTTTAGAGCTGCTACAAAAGGAAAAGAAGTACAAGAAACATAAGGATCAGGGTATGTTTCAGATGAAGATGAGGTAAACTTTGTAAAGAAGCTACAACTTGGCACTGGAAGGTTTATAGGCAAGCTTTCTTTTAAATGTTTTTCTTGTGGAAGAGTTGGTCATTATGCTGCAAAGTGTCCTCATAAGGAAATTCATGAAAAAGGAAAGGAAATAGCAAGGGGAAATAAGAATCAGTTTAGCAATAGAAAAAGTTATTATACTCATGAAGATAGTGATGGGTTATCAAATAATGAAGAAGAATCTGATCAAGATGTTAGACTTCTCATGGCATTTGAAAAGGATTCTAGTGAGGCTAAGGATACCTTTATGGATGCTCTGGAAGATAATGATTTTCTTGAAGAAATCAATCAGCTCAAAATATGTTTGGAAGAAAACAAAATATCCATAGAAACTCTAAAGAATCAGCTTGTAGAAAAGGAGAAACACAATGAGAAATCAGAATGTGAAATAGTAATTCTAAGAAAAGAAATTGAGAAAGTGAAAACTTTGAATCTTAGATTTGATAAAGGATATGAAACCTTATATGAAATTATCAAGGTACAAATTTCTTGTCTTTTAAAGATAGGTCTTGGATATGTAGGAGAATCCTCTAAGTCTTCAGCACCAAACTATCTAAAAGTAGCTACAGCCAACCTACAACATTCTGCCACTTAGCAAGGGAACAAAGAAAATTTATAGGTAAAGCATGACCACCTCAATATAAAGAACAATAACAGAAATATCCTTCAAAGAAATACCAATCAACAGGTAAACACAAATAGAAGGTTCCATGATCGCATAAATTTCTTCTTTAATGGACAATGTTTCTCATGTCATAATTTTGGTCATAAAGTTGTTCAATGTGTTGCATACAAAACCATCATGACCAGAGAAGAAAGAAAGAAAAGAAATGAGTCTGGAATAAAGAAGAATACGTATAACAAATTTTCTCCTCTTCAAAGTGAAATTGAATGTGCTTATTGCAATAACTTTGGTCATGAAGAATCTGAATGCAGGAGCAAACTTTAGCCAGAAGAGCATATACCTTCAAGTTCCAATGTATGGAGAAAGAAGGACTTACAGGTTGAGAACTGTGGCATAGATTTATTTGCAGAAGGAGAAGAAAACCAATGGTACATTGATAGCAGATGCTCAAAACACATGACAGGTGACACAAATAAACTTCTTGAATATAATGCTCTAGAAAGAGAAAAGAATGTCACTTTTGGAAATGATACTCCTGTTTTTATTAAGGGAAAAGGTTCTGTTTTTCTAAGAGAAAAGGTGAAAGCTAACAATGTTATGTATGTGGATGGATTAAAACATAACCTATTAAGTGTAATTCAAATGTGTGATCAGGGAACTGAAGTTGTCTTTAGCTCAAAAGAATGTGTGGTACATGATCTTGACACAAGAAAAACAATAATAAAAGGAAATAGAACACCAAGAAATTTGTATGTATTGAAAAGTCGTAAGGAAAAATGTTACTTGGGTAAATCTTCAGAAAATTGGTTATGGCACAAAATATTGGGGAATTTGAGCTTCTCCCAAATTAGCAAATCTAGCAGACTCAAAGTTGTTCGTGATCTTCCCAACATTACTCTGCCTGAAAATACCATATGAAAATCTTGCCAATTTGGTAAGAAAACCAGAGTGCAATTCAATGCCAAAGAAGGATCAACAAGTAAGCCTCTTGAACTCATTCATATCGACCTATGTGGTCCTATGAGGAAAAATTCACCCCGTGGAGAACAATACTATACTCTGTTTATTGATGATTTCTCTAGAATGTGTTGGATTAGATTGCTAAAACACAAAGATGAAGCATTTGAAAAAATTTAGATCTTAAAAGCCCTGGTTGAGAATGAATTATATCTAAAAATCAAATGTCTTAGATCTGACTGAGGAGGTGAATATATATCAGATGAATTCTTTGACTTCTGTGAACAATATGGCATAAAAATACGATTTTTTGTAGCTGGTACCCCACAGCAAAATGGCATAGCAGAAAGAATGAATAGAACAGTTCAACAAATGGCTCGAGCTATGCTTGATGATTCTGGAACACCTGAAACATTTTGGGGAGAAGCAGCACATATTGCAATAAATATTATTAACAAGGCTCATGTTCAAGTAAATAGTGATAAAACTCCTTATGAGCTTTGGTATGGTAATCTTCCAACTATAAAGCATTTTAGATTTTCTCGAAGCAAATGTTTTATCAAGAATAATGATGAAAAACTTGGTAAGTTTGAACCTAGAGTAGATGAAAGAATATTTCTTGGTTACTCTTCTAGAATTAAAGCATATAAATGTTACAATAAAATACTTCGGAAGATTGTTGAATGCATTGATGTTGTAATTGATGAGTCTCTCTCAGCTTAAAAAGGGGAAATACCAACAACAAATGAAGACGATGGTGATATATATCTTCCTACATCAAATAACAAAAATATAGAAGTTGAACCCAATGAAGCAACAAAAGAAGATCTATCTGAAAAGGCTCCATCCAGGTATGTTCAAAAGAATCATCTAGAATCTCAAATTTTGGGAGAAAAGGGATCACGTGTCCAAACAAGAAGAACTCTTGTAGGATCTCCCAACTATCTGGCATTTCTATCCACTTTTGAACCACAAAATGTCAATCAACCTAGCAAAGATGAATGTTGGATTCAAGCCATGAATGAAGAATTTGATCAGATTGAAAAGAATCATACATGGGAATTGGTTCCAAGACCTCATGATAAAAATGTTATTGGAACAAAATGGATATTCAAAAACAAGTTAAATGAAAATGGAGATGTTATTATAAACAAAGCTAGACTTGTTTGTAAAGGGTATGCTCAACAAGAAGGTATAGACTTTGAAGAAATATTTGCTCATGTAGCTAGACTTGAAGCCATAAGAATGTTTCTTGCCTTTTCAAGCTTTAAACGAATCAAAGTTTATCAAATGGATGTTAAATCTACTTTCCTCAACGGTGATCTAGAAGAAGAAGTTTATATAGAACAACCAGAAGGATTCATTTTGGGAAATCATGAAAAACTTGTTTGTAAACTTAAAAAGGCTTTATATGATCTCAAACAAGCTCCAAGGACATGGCACTATCGTCTTGACAAATATCTTCATCAACAAGGTTTTTTAAAGGGATCTGCTGATAGCAACTTACACACAAAAATTGAAAAAGATAAACTATTGATTATCGTTTTACATGTTGATGACATCATTTTTGGGAGTAATGAAGAGTCCATGAGTCAGGAATTTGCTTCTGTTATGCAGCAAGAATTTGAAATGTCTTTATTTGGGGAACTAACATCTTTTCTTGGCTTACAAGGGCAACAAGCAACCGATGGCATATTTTTATCTCAAGAAAAATATCTCAAGCAAATTTTGAAGAAGTATGGGATGGAAGACTGCAAACCTATAATTACACCAATGGTAATTGGGTGTAACCTCATTTCTCATGATGATTCTCCCACAGTGAATCAACCAGAATACAGATCCATGATTGGAAGTCTACTCTATCTAACCGGGACAAGACCTGACATTATGCATGCAGTTGGGATTAATGGACGATTCCAAGCTAATCCAAAAGAGTCACACCTTCAGGCTGTAAAAAGAATATTCAAATATCTACAAGGGACTCAAGACATTGTTCTATGGTATCCAAAGAATGTTGATCTCACTCTTCATGCTTACACAGATGTGGATTGGGCTGGAAATGTCGATGATCGAAAAAGCACTAGTGTTGGTGCATTCTATATGGGGCCCAGATTAGTATCTTGGTTCAACAAGAAACAAAGTTCTATTGCCTTATCTACAGTAGAAGGATAATATGTGTTTGTCGCATCATGTTGCACACAACTACTTTGGATGATGAAGACTTTACAAGACATTCAAATCAAATTTTCTCCTCCCATATCCATTTTGTGTGATAATACAAGTGCCATTAGTATCTCAAAGAATCCTGTTATGCATTCCAAGACCAAGCACATTCCTATTAAGTATCACTTCTTACGTGAACAAGTGCTTGAACAAAAGGTTAAATTGGAGTATCTTCCCTCCAAAGAAAAAGTTGTTGATATATTTACTAAACCTCTTCCCAGCGAAGCATTCGAATATCTTAGACAGAAGCTAGGAGTTGTCTCTACCTCTCTGATCAAATATGCTTAATTTCAGAAGATTAAATTCGGTACGTGGGATTCATAAAGGAAAATCGCGTATATACGAGAGTTCGTGTGCATAAAACCGTGTATAGGTTTTGCTGATATAAATTCTCTGAGTCAGCGTTTCAGAACAGCTATGATATTGTTGGGACGCACAAGCTAAGGGGGAGCACTTGTCTTGTGGATAAGGATGAATTTTTGGCATTCTGATTGGTTGCTATGTTATGATCTCATGTTTGAGATTCCTTGGTTCTGGTTATAAAAAATCATATCTCTTATTTGATGAAAAGGTCATGTTGAAGACCTATGATGTATAATTGTTATATTCAGTCATGTAAGGACTTGTTAAAATTTTTAAACCCACTTGGTTGGGTAGTTGAGTCAAATATGTAATTCCACCTGTTTGGATCATTGATGTAAGTATGAGTCCTTGGTGATCAGAAAGGTCATACTTGGTTGAGTCATGTACTTCATTGAAAAATCAGTTTAAAAATCCAACATGAACTCAGGGGGAGCATGGTAAAATGAGCACACATCAGATATTTAGAGACCTTGTTTTGGTTTTGATCCGCCCTTTTCCCTTGATGTCAAAGGGGGAGAGTATTTGGGTGTTTGAATAATGGTTATGGTTAATGTACTTATCTGTTGTGGTGATCAAACACCATCATGGTTGCCATCAAGTCCAAAGGGGGAGATTGTCACCAATATGATGAAATATGTTGTCCTTGATGGCAACCTACTTGATGAAGTTGTCCTTGATGGAAACCTACTTGATGAGTTGCCTTTTGATAGAAACCTATTTGTTGAAGATGTAAGAATGATGTATCTACAGATAAGTTCAGATGTGACAGAGAAAATAATTCTAGTAAGTGCCAGAGAAATGATAATATGTCACAATGTATACGCTACTTTTGTGAAGGCAACCCGCGTACGGATGCAATGTATACACTAATTTTGTGAAGGCAGCCCGCGTATACATTCAAGGTTATCATATACGCATTTTTTATGAAGAGAATTTGCGTATACACATGGAAACGAATGCTCCAAGTCCCATATGCCTTTTGCACTCTAAAATTATGATACCAATGGGCATTACCATGGTATTAGCCCACAGTATTGAGTGTTTCATTGTCTATTTTATTATGTCTAAGAATACCATTGGAAGTTGTGTGGTTTGGCTCATGGTATTGATAAATGCTAAAACTATATAAGGAGAAGAAGATCATAGTGAAAGAGTCTGCATGTGTCTAGGTATTGAATGAATACTTCACTCTGAAGTATATCTACATGGAATGGGTTGCATTTTATTGATAGATCTGAATTAATAATGTACCTATGAATAAAATGATGGATCAAGATCTCTAGACCTGAAATGACTATGTACTTTCTAGATCTATTTATGGAAATTTTAGATCTGTGATCTGGCGAATGTTTTCTGAAGTGAAGAATAAGATCTGAGCTGTTTCTCTATTCTGAAGAGTTGCACAGCCCTGCAATGTTTGTAGATCTATACGCATGTTCGTCTCAGTGAAATCGCATATATACGCTGGTTGGTTTCAGCAAAAGCGCGTATGGAATCTAAGGTTAGTCCTGAAATAGTTGCAGATATATTCGTAGTCGTGTCTCTGTGAAAGCGCGTATATACACGGGTTCAGTAAAGAAAAAGCGCGTATGGAATCTAGGGTTTTGCTAAAGTGTGCGAAAAGAAATGTCTGATCTGTTTTGTTGTTCTACTGTTGTCTATCAATGATGTCTTCATATAGATCTGGGTTGTTTGAATATTGATTATGCTGCTTGTTGATTATGATTAAAGATCAGTTGTTGGATGATTGGTTGATGATTCAATGAATGAATTGAATGGGTTATAAGTTTCAGTTTGATGTATGCTCTTTGAGCTTAAATGTGTGGAGTGGGTCCAATCTGAAAATCTGATGAAAAGAGGCCTACAAGGTGTGTTTTGGAAGCTGTAGGATCTAGTATGAAAATTGATGAAACGTGGTCTGTAGTGGTTCTGACGGTTGAAGCCTTCAGTATGGAAGTAGAAGCTTCTTTCTAGTAGAAGCTGGTGTTCTTTTCAGGGGGTTGAAGCTGCCTTCCAGGAGTGGGTGGTAAACGAGATCAGGGGGTTGGAACTCCCTTCCAGTAGTAGCTGGAGAATGAGAGAAGGTTGTAGCCTTCTGCAAGTAGAGGCCTGCATACTGATATGAGTCTGCATCAGTACAATGTTGTAAACAGTTTTCCATATAATAAATATTGAAGACAAAGACGACAACAACAGTGGTTTTCTCCGGAATTGGGTTTCCACCTTAAATATTGGTGTTCATGTGTGTTGCACTTGTGTGATGATTTATACTGTTGTTACTGCACATATTTACTGATTATCTAACAGATGCATGACTGGTAAACTGATTTAAATACTGTTCCTGAAAATTTTTCTAATCTGTAAAATTATATCAGTATACGCTAGTTTCTTTCAGCATATGCGCATGTATACACGAGTTGGGTTGATCAAAGCTGCGTATGGAATTTTGTAACAAAAAACAAAAAATTAAAATCTTTTCAGTAAGCTCTAAACACTAATTCACCCCCCCCCCCCCCTCTCAATATTTTTCCAACAAAATGATGCATATAATTGGACTTCTAGTATAATATTAAAAGTTAAGTATTTTGTTTGGTGAAGTATAATGGCATGATTACATACTTAAATTACAAACATGAATTTATCATGTTAAGAAAAGACATGCTCCTTATTATTGCTCTGTGTTTGATTAGTAACTAACATAATCTTAAAAGAGGGCTAGAGATTGTGAGGCCTGGCTAACTATTGGAACATGAAATAACACAATCAAATTAGTAAGATTGATAGTATAAAATTTTAAATTGTTATGACATTTAAAGATAAAAACCATAATGAAAATGAAAATATTAATACGAGGAAGTTGAAATACTCTAATTTTTAAATCCTAATTTGGTTGTTTCAACATGACAAACTTAAAAACCAAAATAAGTTTTATCAAAATTAGGATGAATACTCATGATGTGCATATTAAAATTGATTATTGGATTAACCCAAAAACACATTGATGTGAGAAAATTTATGATACAAAGGAGGTTATGGATGAACACTATTTTCATTTAACTTGTCCATGATTAATTTAATATACAAATTTAACTAGGTTCATAATGTAATTACTCTTAAGGGACCCTCAGTTATGAAAATCATAGTGAAATTCATATATTTTTTTTAACTATATTCAAATATAAATTACCTTTTCAAGAAAATTTAATTTGTATCTCTTTATTGATCCATTTTCTTAATAAGATCAAGTTTTCATTGATAAACAAAAAATTGATAATCAAAAGATGGTTGATTGTCACTGGTATGCCACTCAAGAAACCATACCAATGGTAGAACAACAAGGCATTAGAGAAATGGAGTTTCAAAGCTAAAATAAAACATACTAGATTGTATTGTTTGTGAGATATCAAGTTCCTAGGAGGACTAGTCTATAGGAAAAACGTATCATAGAAATTGGTTCCATACATCACAAAAAACTCATATAAAGCTTAAACATGAAAATTCAAGAGAAGAGTGAGGTTTCCATCTTAATTAGTTTTTCTAAATCTTTGTTTTTGGTACCAAGAGTCACCGATTAGGGGAATTTTGAGGTATAAAATGGGCCTCCTAAAGAAATTATAAAATAATAGTGGAAATAATAAAATAATATTTGATTACATCATCAAATTTTAGAGGGAAAAAAAGAAAAAACTACTTTTTCAACTCATATTTTCAACTTATCTCCCAAATTGTTTACTCAAATTTCAAGCGGGAGTACTCGTTGGATGCAAAATTTAATTCCTCGTCCAAGGAGTACCCATGTTACATAATTTTGATGGATCCTACTACACGAAAAATGAGAATACATGAAAAACGTGATTGTAATCACGTTTTTCATGTATTTCTCATTTTTCGTGTAGTAGGGTCCATCAAAAGTATGCAACATGGGTACTCTTTGGATTAAGAATTAAATTTTGCATCCAACGAGTACTCCCACTCAAAATTTGAGTAAAAAATTTGGGAGATAAGTTGAAAATACGAGTTGAAAAAGTAGTTTTATTATTTTATTATTTTTAATCTTTTTACCCTTTTACTTAAAAAATGGCGAATCATCCCCCATGGCTGACATCATCATCTTGAATTCTATTGGTTCTTATAATTTATTTATTTTTTGTACATTTTTCTTAGGAGGCCCATTTTAGATCTCAAAATTCCCCTAATGGCTAGGAGTCGATCCCACTTTTGAGCACGCCATCCCTCCTTCAATGTTAGTCAATTTTAGCTAAATTCCTCAAGCTTCAACAAAATTTTATCTTTCATAGTGCAACATTCAAGCAAGAATTTTACAAGGAGTGCCTCAAGTTTTTAGCAAATTAATTGTATGGAGGTAGTAATTCTTCCTTCCACATGCGTGCCTAGTATTTGGCAACCAGGTAGCAATCTCCTCTAACAATTCAATATCAAAGTGACCCTAATGATCTTGCCAAGCGATGTTCTCCAAGCCATTGATTTCTTGTTGCATGGACAAAGAATTTGCTTGTGATAAAGGAGAGTGAAAGGTTTAGAACAAAACCAAGCCCTTGTACCACTTGGAGAGCCTCATACCCCACTACATGTGCAACATCTAGCACGTTGTCATGTCATGGTGACTGAGGGAAGGAAGAAATGTGAGGGATCAAAAGACTAGAATACTGAGGGACCAAGGGTATGAAACCGGGAAATAACTTTGAAACCTCCAACACCAACCATCAGGCTTATTGTCCCACCATTAGAGCCCATGTACGATTCATTGAATGATAGATAGAATATAAGGAAAGAACATAAATTAATGATTAGAAGGGTTGCTAAGAAAGGTTTTTTAAAGAAAAAATGCATATCAGAGATGGGAAAAATCTAGTCGAAGAGAAAATTAATAAGGAGCTTTAGATTATAGAGAATGACTATCAACTCACAACAAATGAACCACATGGATATGAAACCATCCGATGATGTGGAGAAATCAAAAGTGATGAACGACATTAACTCATTTGCATGTACAAAACCAATGTTAACAACTCTCATAGGCTAGCAAGCCTCGTCTAACCTTGAGTATTTCTTGTGGAAATGGTGATTTGGATCCCTACCACCTTGGTCACTTCATCAATCACCTTCGTTGAGGATTATACAAATCTTATTAATCATCAAATACTTTTTTTTCAATTTTTATATATGACCATTTTGAGCATATAATATTTATAAGCCAACGAAATGTAAAACATGTTTACCTCAAAATGTATAATGTAGATAAATGTAAGTTCTCTAGATTAATTTGAGCTTTTCTTTCACTCAAAATAAAGGAAATAGAAATCAACATTAATATATATATATATATATATATATATATATATATATATATATATATAATCATAAACATTGAAAAATCAAATTGCAATAAAACTATTCAAAATACTAAATTTATTTTTATATTGAAAAAAACCTTTAATCATTCAAAATTATAAAAAAAAAAAAAAAAAACATTTATGATTAAATTTCAATAATAACAAACTCAAAATTACAAAACAGCTAACTTCCTTTTTATAGATTTATGTAAAGATATTATATAAATAAATACTTTTAGCAAAGATATCCATACCCATACATACATATAACACAATTCATATCATTAAAATATATAAATATACTTATATCCATATAAGTATTCAAAATGAACATATTTATCCATGCCCTTTAACCATATGCCTATATTTTTATATTTGCATCACTATCCTCCGTGGATAAATACTCTTAACATGGACCAAGATTTCATAGTAGGCCATGGAGATTTCCTCATGTATTCAAAATGTTTTGTTGGATTTGATGGATAAAATGTAGACCGAGCAAGATGATTCGATGGATAAATAGGGAACCATGATATTATACCAAACCAAAATTTCAATTTGAATCTGGATCATTCACATGGTACAGTTTCATTTGTGGGACCGAACTAGGCTACGAGATTTGGCTTGGTGAGGTGGGTGAGGCTAAAGGGGTAACTGGGGCATGGTTTATTTCTTTGGGACTTAGTTTGCTAGCTAAATTGGCTAAAGAAACACAATTCAACTGATGATAAGCTATTTAACATTTATAGTTTTAATTAATTTTTTGCCATTGTCATTTTTTTATTTCACATTTTCCATATATTTGGATGAATAGTTTGCAAGTTATTTTAAATATATTTATAGGATTTTTTTTTTTAATTATGTTAATTTAGTAAGTAATTAAAACATAAAATATGTTTTGATAAGAACTTTTTTATTATAAATTGTTTAAAAGATTAATGTTTTATGTAGAAAATTTGAATAACTATAATCAAATATAAATTTCCATGGAGTTTCAATTTGTTTGTTTTTTTTTCTGTATTTTAGGTTTTTACAACTAGAATTAAACATTATAACACTTTTTTTGTCAATACAGTCAAAGTTATGTTATCTCAAAGATATTTGACTATTAGATAGGTATTTTAGATTAAAAAAGAGATCAATGTGAATATTGTCCTTTCAACTAAATAAACAAAAAAAAAATTATATATAAAAAAAATAGTGACATGCCACCATTTGGCTCTTGTTAATTATTAATTTTGAAAATAGTGTAAGAATATGATATTATAGAATTGCAGGGCTTAAATATGTCATAGTCTTATTTTTATAATTTAATTTAATTTAAATGAATTTTGTTTAAAATGATAAAATTGAATTATTAAATTTATTTAAATAATAAATGTTTTGTGAATTTTTTTAAGGCTCTAAATTAATTTACATTCAAAAATATATTTCAAATAATGAGATATTGCAATCTCATAATTAATTATGTCATCATATTGTAAAGAAAAAAGACAAAAATGTAAAATAATTACACTTCACCTTATAGAATTTTCTACATCATGAAAAAATGGAAAAAAAAAACATCCTAACTACTATGGAATTTATCACATTATAATCCCCATCCTCCATTTTGTTAACTTTGTGGTCATGTTCATGATTGTGATCTATACTTATATTATTATATTACTATACTTATGATATCAACATTAAAAAAATTAAAAATTACAAAATAGTTGCAAAATGTTGGTTATATTATAAAAATGAAATATTAATAAATATGGTAATAAAAATGTATAAAATTATATTTTTAATATATTTATGAAATTTTATTGTTAATTTGAGTTATCTTAGGTGGTTGGGAGGAATGAATATTATCTTTGCAACTAGATTCAAATCCTAGATAGTAATGCGATGAATTACAATGTCTTGATAAATATTGTTGTAATGGCTTTTACCTATTAATATTGTTGTATTAGCTTCAAACCTTGTGAACTCTTAAGTGAGTATAGTTGTGGGTTGGTATCCTACCAATAACTTCACACTCTAGCCTTCGAGTTGAGAGAGAAGTTGATTTCTTTTCTCAATACAAATATTTATGAATTATAAAATGCATTCTAAAATATAATTAAAAAATGAAAGTGTTTTCCACGAAAGATTAAAAACATGAACAAAAATTGAGAAAAAATGGTATAAGTAGTGGCTTTGGATAAACACATTTCTAATAAGAATGAAAATGTGAGTGTCTCGATAAGGAGCATCCTAAGATTTGACATGATGTCAAATCAACATGATGTCAAATCAACATTGTGGTAAGGAGGTTGTTATAGTTTTGGAAATGTCAAAGTTAATGGTTATTTGAGAAAAAGAGAGATGGTAATTGCACGAAAAAATAAGGTTTATTTAAGAAATGATTTTTGGAAATACTAAGATGGATAATTGTTTAAGAAAAGAGGAAGAGCATTATTTTGATTATCTAATTGAGATGCGGTTATAACGGATTATTTTAGAGGTATGAATTTAGAGGCATGCATGAAAAACCAAATCAAATAATATTAACTATTTTTTAGATAAAATAGGTTTTGATGGAATAGGGATGGATTAAAGCAAGGAAACTCGATAAAAGGGGTTTTGATGGAATAGGGATGGATTAGAGAAAGGAAACTCTTCTTATAATAAAATAATATCACTTTATTTCAATAAAAGAGTGTAATAGCCTTGGTGAAAATTCCATGTAATAAACTTAAAAATAATAACCATGGTTGATGGGACACGTATTCCAAGCTAAATGTTGGGAAAAACATCCTAATGGGTCTTCATTTCAGTTTTATGGATAAAGGAAATTGGCAAAGGAAATGGCTAAGGCATTAAAGAGGAAAAAAGGATATTTGGCACATTTATTTATGAAAACAATGGAAATTAGGAGAAAAGGGAGATGAAAGGTCCTGTTGCATGTGAGGAGGAAAATGAAGGAAAATAATGGAAAATAAAGAAAATAGAGGCCTCATCTATAAAAATGCTTCTGAGGATTAGTTGGAAACCTTTTGTCAGTTCATTTTTGGATCTCTCTCTCTCTCTCTCACTCTTGGATGCTTAAATTTTTCTTGGAACACTTTGGAATTGGAGAAAGAAAGGAAAAAGAAAGCAAGGAAAAGTAGGATCAAGTATCTACAACATGATTCTTTGCAGCTATTGATTTGCATATGTGATTTCCTTGCCAGATATGGCATGCATGGTATTGCATGTGGTTCTTTTCTATCTAGGTATGGGCTTTTCCATGTGTTACAGTGTTTTCAACCTAACCTTTCCGTTTCTGTATAGCTTTGATGAGATGGGTTTCTCATACTTTTGAGATGGATCATTGGATGGATTCGAAGCTGAGTGGGTGGATCTATGAAATGACAAGCATGTGTCCTAGTGGTCCCTGAATAGGACTATGGATCACAGTAAAGCCACTGGCCTAGTAACCCCTGAGCCAAACTATGGGTTGCGGTAAAGCCAGATTATGTGCCTTGGTGGGCCTAGGAATCCTTTCCGGTGAATGGTGGGATATACGGTAAATCCAAGAGGCGGATTGATCTCTGTTGGGCCAAATAGTCCTAGGATGGGATGTATGGTAAATCTTGCAGAGTATGTTTCATTTTAGGGCCTAGTGATCCTTGATTCAAACTGTGGATTATGGTAAATCCTGGGTGACCAAGAGGCACTCAATTCCTCACAATGTAGGCGAAGAAACTTGGTAGGATTCATATTTTTTTGTTTCCTTTTGGTTGGTTATGAGTCCCACATTCATGCTTGGAATATGGCATGGGGGTGATTGGTTGAAGAGAGATTTGGCTCAGCTAATCTATGGTTGGGTTGAACGTCGTAGTCTCATCCCCGGTTGGTTTCTATATTCATTAATGAGAAATTCATGCCTTTAGTATTTGATGTATAATTGTAATGGTTATTATGTGGATTCTATTGTATTTATGTTGTTACTATGTTGGTTATAAGCATGTAATTTATCAGTGATGATATGTGGCTCTCTCCGTGGTTTTACTTATAAATGAATGCACAATGTATCTATGGTCAAATAGATTGTATTGCAGCTTATGATGTAAGGGAGAAATTCTTGTTAGTGATTCTTGGATAAGTATGATACCCCTATGTTTAAATCTATTGTTTACACCTTTAGATGCAATGTTTGTGACATGTTTTATGAAATTTATGTCATGGCTAGGAGGGGTCCAAATGATTTCCTGATAATGTGATTACTTTCGTACCTTTGTTTTAATTTTATTTATCATCCCCTACATTTTCATGAAGTTTTGGGCAATGACGTGGGCTCTGGGGCTGAAAATGTGGCACAAATATCGGATTTGCGAGCATATAACTGACCATTTGTGTCCCTAGCCACTACCTTTCCTTGGCATGCTTGCAACTATGGCTCAAAAGGGTCAAAAAGTTAGTCTTCCTCAGGGTTCGGGAGGCTGGAAGGTTGGGTTACCTCCTGAGGATGTTTTTTATGTTGTGTAAGGTGTGTTTGTCTTATTTATGTCAGTTCCACCTCCTTAAGGTCATCTAGGAGGTTGGATCTCATATTTGTAGCCTCTCATTGCATGTTTAACCTAGTTGTCTAGTTACTTGGGTAGATGTGGGAAGAGGGTGTTACAGAGTGGTATCAAAGCATGTTTCAACCCTTGGACAGGATGGGCGGTGTGTTGGTCATGATTTTGTTGATTTCTTATGTGTTTCTTATACATATGTGTATTTGTTTGTTGCATCCATGTTGTGTTGCCCATGGTGGCAGTGGTGTCACCATGGGAGGGTTGATGATGTTGTTTTCAACATGTTGGCATGCGTGTATAGTTGATTATGTGTTTTTCATGTGCACGTATTGGGCATGCACATTAGCTTACATATTGTTACCTGTTGTATATGCATTGCTTATGTACGCTAGGTCACATATTGGCCATGCTTGAGTAGTGTCTGTGTATTCTTTCTTGCATGATGTTATATGTTGATCATGCATTGGTCATTCATGATTGGTTATACATGTCAAGTGGGATCATATGGTCAAGTTTGCATTGGTTTTATTGAGGTTATTGTGCATAAGGTCATTGAAATAAATTAGGTCATCCTAGTGATATTAGTATGTTATGGTGTTAATGTTTTGGCTAAGATAGAGCAGGAGATGCAGACCATCAAAGTGAAGTTGTAGCATTGGACATCGAGGCAAGAGCATGTCGTCATATAGGTTTCGATGTTTGACATGCATGTATGTTAGTTAATGGATTGTTATAGGCATTAGGGTTATATGCATTAGATTAATGTACATTATTATTGATGTTATGGTTACATACATGATAGTTGTAGTTAACCAGTTTAGTCATATGTACATGTGTGGGTTATTCATGCATGGTAGTAACTTGTTATATGCATTGTCGATGTTATATGTTGTTGACGATTATGCTATATGATTAAATTGTTGTTGCCATATGTTAGTTAACTCGATTGTTAGGGTTATTGCACTTAGATATTGTTGTTACATGTATCATGCTAATTTGGATTGGCCTATGTAGATGGCTAGTGTTACTACATTCACTTATGAGTCGATATATTATGTTGTACTAATCTAGATTGGTTTTGCATATGTGATTATTTAACAATTGTTTATGAGTTTATGAAGTGAACATGTTAGCTAGATCTTTTTATTGATATCATGATCTTATTTATGATTGAGTTGATATGTTGTGAAGTTAAGTCGTACTAATCTAGATTGATTGTGCAGACAAGATACCCTCCCCTGATATACATTGAGGTATGAGTTTTCTTATGTCATATATTTGGTACTTGATTGTTTTGAGTGTTTGATTATGTCATCTATTTGTTGTATTTAGCATGGTATGTTTGCAAGTTGTTTGAATGTTTGATAAATTGCATGATATGAGTATATGTGTCTGTAATATTGCATGAAGGAATGATCTTGTTTTAAGATGGTTGTGCTAAAACATATGTGTTGAGATAGTTGGTATATACTTGAGTGTAAGTAGGTGATAATTGTAGCATTATGTACTATGACCGATGAATGTGAGTTGATTGTTGATTATGACATGGTTGTTAGTCTTAGTAAATGTGGATTTCAAATTGATATATATGTTGTCTTGAAGTTGATACATATGGCTGACATGTGTGTGTTCAGATACAAGGCAGTGTGTCTAGCATAACAAGGTAAGGTAATTGGTATATTGTTATATTTATTTATGCGCTGACAGTTATGTGTTTATGGAGGTATGATGCAAGGAATTTCATGACAAAATAGACTGCCCTTAAATCCTTGAAAAGGCTCGGGTTGAGCTTTCTTTTGGAAGAATTGGGAACCATGTGGATTGAGTCATGGTGTTTGTTGCTAGTATTGTGCTTTCGGTATTTTTTTATTTGTTTTCACTTGATTTGCGGTCTTGATTGTGTCTACTACATGATCATGCCACTTTGGTTGTGGCATCGTATTGTTATTAGTTTTCATAGTTTTCTTCTTATTGTTTCTCATCCTTTTCCTTGTCTTTTATGTTTTGAGTGTCTTTAGGATTGGTTGGGAATTTGATGGAGCTCACGGAGAGTTGTGTGGTACCCAATAGGTAATGTAAGGCTCTAATGAAGCTCGATGCATGAGTGAGGATAGCGGAAGGTAAGAATATGAAAGTCGCTTGGACTGGTTTGCTCCATTGTGGTAAATGGACAGTGGAAGAGAAGTTATGAGGAAGGTAACAGAAAAGGTAAATAAAGTGGATTCTCGACTTCCTGGGAAGGAAATTAATCCTGGATCTACTTGAGGGTGGAGGTCTAAGCCTCTGGATTCCCTTTTTACTAATACGAGCATTGTATAATTTTATTTGTTGGTTAAGAAAATTTGTATACGTGTATACTATTTTAAATACCGTAATGAGTTGTATTATAAAGCTCCAGTACACGGTATGATTATTATGATTATTTTTTATTTCGAGTAGGTTATTCAATGTAAATACTGCAATGAGTTGTCTCATAAATTTCCATATGCAGTATGTTTTATTTTTAGTGGTTTGCTAATTGTAGGTTTCATTGAACATTGAGGACGTTGTTCCCCCAAGGGGGAGGGTTCTGCAACATCCCTGGTGAGAAATCCATGTAATAAAGTTGAAAGTAATAACCACGGTTGATGGGACACTTATTCCAACCTGAAGGTTGGGAAAAACATCCTAGTGGGTGTTCATTTCGGTTATTATGGCTAAAGGAAATTAGAAAATGCAATAAAGAGGAAAAAATTATTCTTGCCACATTTATTTATGAAAATAATGGAAATTAAGAGAAAAGGGAGATGAAAGGTCACAGGTTGCATGTAAGGAGGAAAATGAAGGAAAATAATGGAAAATGAAGAAAATAGAGGCCTCATCTATAAAAAGGCTTCTAAGGATCAGTTGGAAACCTTTCGTCAGTTCACTTTTGGATCTCTCTCATCATTCTCTCTCTCTCTCTCCCACTCTTGGATACTTAGAGTTTTCTTGGAGCACTTTGGCATTGGAGCAAGAAAGGAAAAACAAAGCAAGGAAGAGTAGGATCAAGCAGCTACAACAAGATTCTTTGCAAGTATTCATTTTCATATGTGATTTCCTTGCTAGATCTGGAATGCATGGTATTGAATGTGGTTCTTTTCTCTCTTGGTATGGGATTTTCTAGGTGTGACAACGTTTTCAACCTAGCGTTGTCATTTCTATATAGCTTTGATGGGATGGGTTCCTCGTACTTTGGTTGAGCTGGACTGTTGGATGGATTCAAATTTGATTGGGGTGGATCTCCAAAATGAAAAACACATGGCCTGGTGGTCCTTGAACTGAACTATGGATCATGATAAAGCCACTGGCCTAGTAACATTTGAACCAGACTGTGGGTTACGGTAAATCTAGATTATGTGCCTCGATGGGCCTATGAATCCTTTTCAGTGAATGGAAGGATATATGGTAAATCCAAGAGGTGGATTTCTCTCTGTTGGGCCTAGTAGTCCCAGGATGGGATGTACGTTAAAGCCTAGAGAGTGTGTCTCAGTTTAGGGCTTATTTATCCCCAATTCAGGTTGTGGATTATGGTAAATCCTGAGAGACTAGGAGGCACAAAAATTCCTCATGGTGTAGGTGGAGAACCCCGGTAGCATTCATGCTTTTTTGGTTCCTTTTGGTTGGTTATGAATCCCACATTCATTATTGGAATATGGCAAGAGGGTGATTGGACAAAGAGATATTTGGCTCAGCCAATCTATGGTCGAGTGGAATGTGGTAGTCCCATCCCCGGTTGGTTTCTATATTCATTAATAAGAAATGCATGCCTTTGGTATTTGATGTATAATTGTATTGGTTATTATTTGGATTATATTGATGTTATATCTATTTTATTTTTGTTGTTACTATGTTGGTTATAAGCATGTAATTTATCAGTGATGATGTATGGCTCTCTCCATGTTTTTAATTGTAAATGAATGCACAATGTATCTATGGTCAAATAGATTGTATTGTAGCTTATGATGTAAGGCAGTAATGATTCTTATATATTCTCAGATAAGTATGAGACCCCTATGTTTAAATCTGTTATTTTAGACCTGTAGATGCAATTTTTGTGACATATTTGACGAAATTATTGTCATGGCTAGGACGGGTCCATATGAGTTCTTGATGATTTTATTGCTTTCGTTCCTTTGTTTTAATTTTATTTATCATCCCTTACAGTTTCATGAATTTCAGGGTAGTGACACGGGCTCTAGGGCTAAAAACGTTGTACAAACCACAGAGTTGCAGGCACAGAACTGACCATTTGGGGCCATGGTTGCTACATTGCCTTGGCATACCTACGTCTATAGGCTCCCAACAACTACCTTTCCTTGGCATGCTTGTGTCTATGGCTCAAAATGGTCAAAAATTCAGTCTCCCTCAGGGTTCAGGAGCCTGGAAGGTTGGGTAACCTCCTAAGGATGTTTTTGATGTTATGTAAGGTGTGTTTGTCTTCCTTCCATCGGTTCCACTTCCTTAAAGTCATATAGGAGGTTGAATCTCATATCATTATTCTCTCATCACATGTTTACCTTTTTTGGCCAGTTACTTTGGTAGATGTGGCAAGAGGGTGTTACAAAGAGTTTTTATGGAATATAGATGGATTAGAGGATCAAAATTATTATTATAATAAAACATAAGGATAAAGAGAGTAGATATAACCACCGAGGAAGAATGTCCAAATTATGAAATGAGATAGAATAAATTTCTTCTTAGGTTGAAAAAAATGGTTTTATAATCAAATTGAGAGGTGGAGGGTTCAACTTTGATCCGGATCTTTGTTGAAATGGACCTCTGGTTGCAACTTTAATGATAACTTCTACTATAGGTGATGGAATCAAATTCCGTAAAAGACCCATTTGATGTATTGAATAGATATTTCTAGTGATATAATACACTTGAAATTTGATGACCTATGGCGTGAGAAAATTATTCCACAAACTCATAGGACATGCGGTCGCACAATGTTCTAGACAGGTGTAACTTCAATTATTCATATCTCTCAAACCAGGAAACGAAATAAAATTCCATAAAAAACTCATTTGATTTAATAAAAATAATTTAAAATGAGATATTTTTCACTCCCTAGGATGATTTGTGGAGACTGTGACACTTGCGTGAAGTTTACTGAAGATTATTGCAAAACATTGCAACTGAAATATGTGTCAAACCCTCATGGAGCGATAACCTGAATCTAGATTTATGCAGGAACGAAATAAAACATAAACACGAAGATGTAGCAGAAATAAAACATCATTTCATTAATATAAAATGACTGAAATATGCTTACAGACAAAATAGACATAAACTAGCTAGGGTGATGGTAGCTTATCTCTGATAAGAGATGTGGCAGCTACATGCCTCTGAACTTTGTTACAATGAGGCTCAGGGGCCTTTTTATTATTTAGCAATAAGAGGAAACCCTAATTAACCAATACCCTAACCCAAGGAGATGTAATACCAAGAGTTTATGGGCCCCTTTGGGGTTAGTTGGGTAGCCAACTTCTCGAGGTCGTAACTTGGTCATATTATCTATGGTTGGCATGTATGATACCTCGTTGGAAAGATATCTCCAAGGAATATTCCATTTAGGGCCTCAAAACGGCTTTGGAAGTTCAATACCAAAAAAAACTGCTAAAAATAGTAAACAAGAAAACTGGTCAAACTGACTAGGTGGAATAGGCAGATGGCCACCAATACTACCTGGATCATTCCTCGCCCCTCAGGTAGCAATGGTCCCCATTACGTGCAGAGCCTCCATGAGGTGGGAAAATTTTTGTTGAACCTAGTCCCTATTGAACCACTTTCCCTGGTGAAGGAGTTGGCCTGCTTTGACAACTCGGTATAACTAGATCCTTTTGAAATGTAGCCAACTGTGTCACCCACCTAGAACTTGTGTGGAACCCGATGTTGATCCTGGCACTGCTTTTACTTAGCATTGGATTTCTCCAAGATTTTGTGGACCTACTAGCGGATGTGTTGGATGTGTTCAATAAATCTAGTTTCTTTATCAGCCTCAAACAATACATGTGTGGATTATGTTTGTGTGGTCGCATGAGGTATGGAAACATCAGGCAGCGACACGCCTAGGGTCATATTAATGGAGTGCTTGACCTGAAAATGTAGAGGAACCTTTGTGTCCATCTACTGTTGCCATGTAGGGGAGCCATGTTTGGAGGTTTTGGCCACAATCTTCTTCTTGTCCTGTGGGTGAATTGTAATGAAAACAAATTTCCTGGTTTGGGAAATAATCTTGCTGCATTGATTTTCTGTAATCAACGAGATGGTGGGATGCAGTACTAACTCTGGTACCTTGTACAAGTTATTTCCCAAAGTAATAATATAATAACAAGGCCTAGACTCATACACATCATGTCTCTTCCACAAGTATGGTTGGCCCAATAATACATTAGACATGTCAAGAGGAGCAACATCACACAATACCTCATCTGTGAAGGGCTTGATGTTGTACGATAGATGAAATTATTGGTTGACGCTAAGATATCTTCCTTGGTGGAGCCACCCGATGGTACACGGCTGTAGGTATGTTGTGGTAGGTAGGCTGAGTCGCTTCACAACCTCTGTTGAAATGAGGTTCTTTTGGCTTCTGCTATCAACAAGGAATTGCAGTGGAGAACCCTTCACCCACATCTACAAATGGAAGAGGCACTCCCCCTCATATAGATCCTCGAGATCATCCCTTTGGAGCTTGGTGGTGGCAACAATGGTACTAGGATCCACATCAATGAGCTGCTTCCCTTTGAAATTCCCCTTGTCTGGTTTTGACTCAGAATAAAAAAATGCATATGATTCAGATGCCTTCAATTCAGCCACCAACGACTGTTTGGTCTGACACTCTCTTGTGTTGTCAGTGGATATGTTATATAATTCACACCACTTCCACGTGTGCTTATTTGGCTTTATGGTGTTGTTCTGAGTCACCCCGCTTTGGATTTTTCCCTTGTTTTGTGGTTCAGGGATGCCTTTCTCTAGCTCCAGATTTGCGGATCCAAATTTGTGCTTCTTCTACTTAAATTTATGGTCAATCTTGGCAGCATATTGATATGTCATGCCAAGAAAGCTAATTTCAAGGAACTCAGTTTCCTCCTGAATGTACATGTGCAAACAATTGTGGTACTTGAGCACCAGATGTCTCTCTAAATATTTAATACCCAACTTTGTGCGCAGGGTATGGAACAAATTCATCACCTCGTGTACATCTTGGTCCCTTTACTATCATATCATGGTCCATTGGATGTACTTGTCCTTATATTTCCCCATCGGGTAATCGTGTTCCTTGATTCTGCCTCGAAACAAATTCCAAGTGGGTGCATTTGAGAACAGAGAGGGTTCCCTCTCGTCCTTTTGCTCACAGTAGGTTTCCCACCAGTATTTGACATGGGGGGTGACTTTGAGGAGTGCAAAAGTAATCTCGGTCAGAGAAATCATGGATCAAAAATTACCCTTCCAGCAAATTCAACCATCTATTTATGACGTCTCCATCTATCTGGCCTTCAAATACAGGAATGTTGAAGTTGACTTGTACCTTGAAATGAGTGGTGCCTCTAGAGTGGCTACTAGATGAATATGCACTATCGATGGGCAGTTTTTGAAGGATCTTGGAAAATTTATCCATTATCGCGTTCCTTTGTTTCTAGAGAGCCTCCTCAAGCAATATTTTGATAGGATCTCCTGCTCTCTCATCTTTCTTTTCTTCTGCCATGGGATGTTGTCGGGGTTTGCGAGGCTGATATTGCAAAGGTTCAACCAGATCAAGCCCTAACTTCTTATACCTCGACCTCATTGGGGAGATGAAAATAAAGATCGAGAAAGAGAAGACCGCTCTGATACCGTTGGTCTGGATCTTGGTTTAAATGGACCTCTTGCAACAACTTTGCTGATAACTTCTACTATAGGTGATGGAATCAAATTTCGTCAAAGACCCATTTTAGGTATTGAATAGATATTTCCCGTGATATAAGACACTTGAAATTTGATGACCTATGGGGTGAGAAAATGATTCCACAAACTCATAGGACGTGTGGCGATGCAGTGTTCTAGACAGGTGTAACTTCAATTGCTCATAGCTCTCAAACCGGGAAATGAAATAAAATTCCATAAAAAACCCATTTGAGATAATAAAAAATAATTTCAAATGAGATATTTTTCACTCTCTAATATTATTTTTGGATACTGTGGCATGTGTGTTAAGTTTACTGAAGATTACTGCAAAAAATTGAGACTGAAATATGTTTCAAAGCCTCATGGAGACGTAACCTGGATCTGGATTTATGTAGGAACAAAATAAAACTTCATTAAATTAATATCAAATGATTGAAATATGCTTACAGACAAAATGGACATAAACTAGCTAGGGCGATGGTAGCTTATCTATGAGAAAAGATGTGGTGGCTACACACCTCTGAACTGTGTTACAATGAGGCTCAAGGGCCCTTTTATTATTGAATAATAAGAGAAAATTGTAAACAACCAAAACCCTAACCCAAGTAGAGGTAACACCAAGATTTTATGGGCCCCATTGGGGTTAGTTTTGTAGACAATTTCCTGGGGCTATAACTTGGTCATATTATCTCTGTTTGGCGTGTATGATACCTCGTTGAAAATATATCTTCGAGGAATACACCATTTAGGGCCTCAAAATGGCTTTGAAAGTTCAGGACCCAGAAAATTGCTAAAAATAGTAAATAATAAAACTGATGAAACTGACTATGTGGAATAGGTAGATGGCCACCAATATCCACCTGGATCAAACTTGGTATTAAGAGGTAGAAAAAATGGCTTTATGGTTAAGTTGAGAGGTGTAGAACTTGGTTTTAAGAGAGATAGGAGCTAGATATATAAAATAGGAGATATATGCTTTCACGATATTTTCCACTTTGATGATGGAGGATATAATAAATATTTATTTCATTAGGACAATGAAGAGGAATATATGTGTATGAATTTTAGTGTCGAAAATTTTATCATTGTATCTCCACTTTGATTCTTGTGACTCTGGGCCTTCCACTCATGTCATCTTCCCCTTCTCATGTCTCTTGATTATTTATATTTTGGAAGGTAATAAAAACCAAGGTATTCTCATATCTTGGACAATATTTTTTTTCATGAGCACAACATGGAAACTGTTGTTAATATTTCTAGAACTAGGTATTTTATTATTAATGAATAAATCTCACATTCTTTTGAATATCTATTTTGTGTTTATTATTGCATTTATTTTGTTTCATTTCATTATAATTGATTGTGTTTCATTATACTTATTTATTTTTATATTTTCCTTATATAATTATTGTCATACACATAAATTCCCATTGGATTAGTTATATCAAATAGATTCCCACCTCAAATTGGATTAGGGTGTAGAAATTATGATGTAGATTTGCAACAACTTATGAAGTTTTAATAAAAATCACAATACACAAACCTAATCTATTGCTTTGTATAAATAAATTCACAATTTATAACATGAATCACAAACATGCAATGAGAAGTTACACACATGCTCATAGTGTTTTTTTCTAGGGAAATCAATCTACTAAAAACCTCAATTCTTGCTTGCATTAATATGATGAATAGAGATGTATTACAATTTATTTTCTCAAATGAGCACAAATTGCAAGTGAATAACCTATCTCTCTACTCACTTAGAAGCTCTGACACAAAATTAGTCAATTTCTACCTTTGCTTGAGCCCCTATTTCCTTGTGAAATTCCTTGAGAAATTAGGCACCTATTATTTAGGAATGTCTCCAAAATGATTGTAGAATTCTCAAGATTGATAATCTAACTACATGCGACACTTATACACTCAATACTAGTCTACAACTGATGTTACACTACCTTGGAATCTCCACCATAGCTGGGGACCTCGAATTATCTGCATGAACTAGCTATTTTGGTTTAATTGATCAGTTAACTGGATGATCCCCGAGTTTGACTAAAGTCCTACTGCTTAATTGACTTTCCACTAGTTCCTCCAACAGTTAGAACTATTTTAACTAAAAATAACCTACGATAACTGACCTTGATTGATAAACATTAGCAATCACACATGCTTAACTGAACTCTAACTCCTCCAACTCGAATTTACCGAGTAAAGTGGGTGACACAAGCCATGTCACACAAGTTAACTACATACAAGTTGTCTGCTGATGTGGAATTTTTAATTTTCTCAATTTAATTAAGGAAAAATCAATATGAGAATTTCTTGCTGCATTTTTAAACATTCCCTCTCAACAAGAAAGGGATTATCAACCACCCCTCTCCTAAACCTATGGAACTTGAACTTCCCTCTTGAAAATTCCTTTTTCAAAATGTCAACATCTTGTTCCTTTGTTGGAATGTGCTATAGCAACATTATCTGCCTCTACACACAGTCTCCTAAATGGTGATACCATATATTTATATACTTGGATCGATCATGAAAGACATTATTCTCAAAGATATTGATTCAAATCTAATTATCACAATATATCACAATTGGATTCATCATCTGACCAAACAATCCCACAAGTATCTTTCTCATTTAGATCGCCTCACATGTTGCTTGAACTGTAGCCATGTATTATGCTTTTGCCGAGATGAGTGTCATATATCTTTACTTCTTTTTGTACCTGAGAAAAAACTTCAAATATGACACTGAAAATTCCACCTGATGTACTCTTTCGGTTTGATGGACTTCCCACCCAAACTGCATCTATAAAGCCACAAAAATTCACTCCATATGTTCATCTGTACCATAGTCCAAATCGGGTAGTGCCTCTAAGGTACCGTAAAACATGATTAAATTTCTTCCAAAATAATTTGGTTTTCCTAACCATATCTTGGCTTAGCTGGTTGACTACATGGCACATATTTGGTGATGTGTTCACAAGGTACATCAGTGAACCCGCTAGTTGCCGATAAATGGTAACATCCACTTCTTCACCGGAAGTGGCATCCTCCTTCCTCCAGTTGCTCGCTAGAGGTGTATCCACGGGTTTGAAAATATTCGTGCGGAATATTTGCAGTATCTCATTTGCATGCTTTCCTTGAGACATAAATAGTACCCCATCGTCTTTCCATACTTCCAACCCGAGGAAGTAGTGCATGAGACCCATGTCCTTCATTTAAAATTCTCTTTCAAGGTTCACCTTGCAAGATATGATCAGTTGCTTATCACCAGTTAAAATCAAATCATCAACTTATAAGAAAATATTAAGAAATTTACTTTCTACCAATATGTGATATAGGTTTTCATCTACTTCAATTTTGGTGAATCCTAAACCAATGAGATAGTTATCAATCCTAGTGTACCAAGCATAGGGTGCTTGTTTGAGACCATACAATGCTCGCTTGAGTCTGCACATATAAGAATCTCTATCAAATGTCTCAAAACCTTCTTGTTTCTTGATTTAAATCTCCTCATCAATAACCCCATTGAGAAATGTTGTTTTTACATCCATTTGGTGGATCTTCCAACCCATTTTTGCAGCCAGAGCAAGAATTGATCTTATCGACAAGTACCTTGCTACAGGAGAAAAGGTATCCTCATAGTCGATTCCCTCAACTTGAGAGTATAACTTGGCCACATACCTAGCCTTATACTTCTCTATGCTTCCATATACTGCATGCTTTACCTTGAAGATCCATATCAAACCCACAATTTATTTATCTCCTAGTCTTAGGACCACTTCCCAAACACTTTTCTTTACAATGGATTTGTATTCTTCCACCATTGTATCAACCCATATAGGTTTCTCTACTTCTTCCTTGAAAGAGGATGGCTTAGTCTCTACAAGCCCAATCATTAGAGCTAGGTAGCTAGTGTATCGATCAGGTGACCTTCTCTTCCTACGCAAATTTGAAGGAGCACCCACATACTCCCTCGCATCCTGCACATGTCTCTCAAATTCCCTGGTTCTTTTCCTACTTTATTTCGATGGTTCTGATTGAGTGTATGTCTTAATTATTTACTCAAATCTTTGGTTTCTTCACAAATTATTGAGCCTCCTACTTTGGAGCTTAAATATCCTCTTTTGGTGGGATCTAAAGCTCCCTCTCAAGAGAGCACTGCATCACTCTCTCCTCATCAAAATTTACATCCTTTCACACAAATTTAATTTTGAGGGATGGGAAGTACACACAATAGTTGTGAGAATTTTTTTTTAGCCCAAAAATACCCCCAATTTGTTGTCGGATTAAGCTTATTCCTTGATTTTTTGGAGACATGGCAATATACAGAGCCTCCAAAAATCCTGAAGTATGACACATTCAACTTTCTCCTAAGAAATCATCCTTTGATGTAATCATGCCCAGAATCCGATGAGGATTCCTTTTTTGGAAATAGACTACTATGTTGCATGCCTCTGCCAACAAATGCAGTGGTACACCTTGGTCATGCAACTTCTCCCTCGGTTCTCCCAAAATTTTACTGTTCTTTCTCACAACCACCCCATTATATTATGGGTTGTGGGGTGTTGTCAACTCTCATCGAATGCCTTCTTTCACACAATAATTTTTGAATTCATTCAAAATGTACTCACCTCCATTATCGCTCCTGAGAGCCTTCACCTTCTTGTCAATTTATTTCTCAACCAATGCCTTGAATTCTAGAAACTTGGATAATTTCTCATATTTCTTTCGCATGATGAAGATCTAACACTTTTTTGATAATTCATCAATAAAAATGACAAAATATGTCTGTCTAGAAGTAGAGGTTGTCAAGAAAGTTCCCTAGATATGGGTGGATCATTTCAAGGATAACATGTGCTTTGTTGTCCTAATCATAGAATGTGGATTTTGTGAACTTCCCCAAGGTACATCTTTCTACTCAAGTGATCCTTTAAAGAGGCTTGTGGTTATTTGTTTCATAATATTTTTGGGCACCATGATGAAAATGGCCAAGTCTTTTGTGACAAATTTCACCGGCATCACAACTCTGCACCTTCTCTGCCTTAGTGCTTAATGCAACACAATCTTCCACATATAGCTTATAAAATTTCTTCACACGAACCCCAAAATGCTTCACCTGTCCCACGGCTATGTTTCTCAGGAATTATTTTCCTTTTCCTAAGATCACATCATAACCACGGTCTTCCAAAACTATAACAGAGATGATATTTTTCTTGAGGCCTGAAACGAATATGACATCGTTGAGCCTGAGAGGGGATCCTGACTCCATCTAAAAGGTATATGTACCAGCCCCAGTCGTTTTATACCTTTCGTCATCCCCCAACTCAATGTGCATCTATAAATCCTTTTCTTCCAAGTCACCGAAAAAATATCTACACCTTGTCATGTGGAACGATGCACCTAAGTCCAAGTACCACACGCTCCCCATGATTGTGTTGGTCATGCATGTGATAAGGGTAAAGTCAATCTTGAATTGTTAAGCCAAGGATTTATTTGCTACTCCTCCTAAGGTCTTATTTCTTACCTTTTTGTGTGACACTTCGTGTCATAGTTCCAAAATTCATGACAATCGAAGCATTTAATATTGGACAAATCTTTCTTCTTTCCCCCTTGGCTAGATTCTAGTTTGGATTGAGATTTCTTCCCTTTTCCCTTCTTTCCCTTTCTAACCAATGCAATTTTTTTTTCATCCTCTCCCTTGGATGAAGTCCCATCTCTAGTATTCTCCCTTATTTCCTCCTATACCAAATCATACCATAAGCATTCCCAATTTGGTAGTTTCTCCCTCCCAATCACTGAATTTTGGTAGTTATGCCATCGCTTTGGAAGGCCTAGAAGGACTAGGCTTACCAAGTCATATTATGAAACATTAACACCAACCCCACCAAGTTCATCACAAACTTGTGTGAACCTGCTCATATACAATGGAATAGTGTCATTCTTTTGCATCTTGATATATCAAAGTTTATCCTTGAGTTCCAATTTCCTATGGTCGTTATTCTGGAAAAGATTTTTCAGTTCCTACCACATTTCATAAGGATTTTATTTCCCATGTAGATTGGTGACAATGTGTTCCTGTACTCCCTCCAATATTACTCTCCTTGCCTTGGCTACATCTTTCTTCCACAAAGCAAGGTTTTGGGCATCATATTTCACTGGTTTTACAACATCTGTCTTGATGTATTATAACAATTCATTGTCATCCGATACTGCCTCCATGTGAAAAAATTAGAGATTCCTTCCAAGGCATACTCTAGCCTCAGTCCATTAAAGGTCATCTTCTCAACTCTGAAGATATCCCACTGTACTAAACTGCAAATTCAAATCTCCTAAGAAACAACTTTGAAATTCCTGCTCTAATGTGAATCAGAGTCTCATACCATGTAGAAATTATGATGTATATTTTCAACTGCTTATGAAGTTTTAATAAAAATCACAATAAAAAAATCTACTCTAATAATCTACGAAAATCAATTCACAATTTAGAACATCAATCACAAACATGTAATGATAAATAACACATATGCACACAATATTTTTTCAATGGAAAAAAAGTGCTAAAAACTCCAATGTGTGTTTGCGTTAATATGATGAATGGATATGGATTACTATTGCTTTGCTCAATTGAGCACAACCTGCAAGTGAATAACATATATCTCCACTCACTAAGAAGCTCAGAAATAGACTTAGTCAATTTATGCCTCTACTTGAGCCCCTATTTCCTTGAGAAATTATACCCCTATTATTTATGAATTTATCCAAAATGATTGTGCAATTCCCAACGTTGATCATCTGACTGCATGTAACGCTTGTACACTCAAGACTAGTCTACAACTGATGTTACACTACCTTGGAATCTCCACCACAACAGGGGAACTTGAATTATCTACATGAACTATCTATTTTTTGATGATTTATCAATTAACTGGATGATCATTGAGTTTGACTTAGGTCCCATTGCTTAACTAACCTTCCACTAGCTCCTCCAAAAGTTAGAACTAGTTTAACTTAAAAAACCTCACATAACTAACCTTGACTGCTACAAATTAGCAATATTACATGCTTAACTGAAATATAACTCCTTCGAATCAAATTTATTGAGTAAACTGGATGACACAAGGCATGTCACACAAGTTAACTACATCCAAGTCGTTTTGTGATGTGGACTTTCAAATTTTCTCAATGTAATCAAGGAAAAATCGGATTGAGAATTTCTTTTTTCCTTTTTCAACATAGGGTATAAAAGAAAAAGTTTAGGAATTTATTATTCTAATATATAAAATGTAAGTAATGTAGTTTCAAATATGTTCAACCTAGATATATTGTAGTGGTATGGAATTAAAATTAAAAGGAGAAATCCTTAGAGTGAAAATATAAAGGAGAACTTGAGAAGATGATCAAATATTACTAGAAGAAGTCTATTGTTTCAAGAAAAATAACTTGTACTAAGTTAAAGTAAAAGCTCACCACCTGAAATGAGTTTTTCATCTATGTCTATAAGAGCATGGAAACTCTAATGCTCAAGCTTGCTCATTTTGGGGGTCTAGTTTAAATATTATGCCACATAGACGAAAAATTCAAACAATGATTTCCAACATGTAGGCATTTTTTTTCTTATTAGATATTTCTAAAGGGGATATTAATCAAGAGCGATTCATGCCTTTCTTTAGACCGTAGGTAGATTTGAGAAATTTCAAGTAATTTAGAGTATTTTTATGTTTCTCACTTTTGGATCCAGTTCTTAGTGTTAAAGAACATAGCCCCAAAAAATTATGAACAATTTTTTCAACCCATTGGCATTTATCAACTCATTTAGGTATTATCATTTTCTACTCATTGAGGTATTTTCATTGGGCTAATTAGAAATTTTCTATTGATTGAGGTATCTTCATTGGGCTAATTAACATTTTTCTACTCATGGAGGTCTTTTAATTGGGATAATGTGCACCTTATTATTATGAGTTGGTATGCATGAGATACAATATTGGCATGTTGTCTGTCACTTCTTTACCTCAACACTTGGGACTAATGGAATTTCACTTGTCTCATCTGTCCTCCTTCTTGTATTCCTTCACTTCTATTTTATAAGGTAATAAAAACATAACCATTCTCACCTCTTAGACATGTCTTCTTGCCCACGAGTGTCGCATGCATCTCTTTGCTAAGATTGCATAGTGAATAAATATTTCATAATGAATAAAGCTTGAATTAATATGCAAATATAATATTTTTTTTATCACTGCAATTATCTACAAGTGTGTATGAATATTTTGTTTAGTGTTTTTTCAAAAAAAAATTAGTTGATTGATGTAATTATACACATAAATTACTATGGATTAATGACTATGTCCATAAAAATTCCACCATAATATATATCATAAAATAGGGCATCACATTATTACATCCATTTCATCCTCAACTTTTCCTTGTAAAATAAACAGGGATGCTTTTGCGTATTTATATTTTCCCAACTCCATATTTTCTACTATGTGATGAGAGTTAATGTCTAATTGACATATTATGTCTTTTATGCATTATATTTTCTCTCACAAATATTCTTTCTCCATGTAAGAAATAATTGGTTTGGTATCACATTAATAAATTATTATTTTCCTACTAGGATTCTAGCAAATATTCTTTACTAGCTCCTTTTTCTAGACCCTAAATTACAAATAGTGGATCAACAATGTACCTCTTTAATTCCCTACAAATTCATTTTATCCTGTCATGATACAAATATTTATATATTTTACAATCATTTCTCGTTATGATAATATGTTTTTGTCTATGTTTTATTCAAATAAACATGTGATAAATGACATAATGATTATCCTTCTAATTTCCAACATGCCTACCTTTTCTAACACTATCGAATAAGGAAGTTGCATTTTTACACCTAATTCTTCTAATAATGACTATTCCTAAAATCTCTCACCTTTCTTCCATTTTTTTTTATAGGTGTAACCCCAAACAAGGAAATCATGTAAGACTTATTTCTACACCAATGTTTTGCAAATGTAGCTTCATTGATCTTCAACATTATGGTTGAATTCAACTACATCGATATTGCACAAAATAAATTTCTTTGTATTACACATTTCCTGATTATACTTATAATTATAACTTGAGTCAAATTGTAAGCCCTCATACTTGAAAGAAGAAACCACCATCAATATTTCAATATTGAATGTAAAAAAGGAATCCTATCTTAAGTACCAAATACCATTATATATTTTTTTTTTAAATGAACATTCATTCCATACTAGTGATAAAATTTCTTAAGGATATTGGTTATATTTGTATTTTCCCAATGGCATGACATCATCCATATAAACATATAATAATAAAATATATCCTAATTTATGTAGTCGCCTATAATGTCCCCATGTTCAAATAATTAGGTTAATTATTGTTTTAATTTTAGTATATATAATTAATTATGATACCATGATTATCAACACATTTAATGTTTCAAATATTATATCCTTTAGCTCATAAAAATATGCCATTAGTTAACCGAGGAAGAATTTCCTATGGTGACCATGGTACTAAGAGTAGGGAATAGTAGAGGGACCAAGAAGGGTTTTAATATGCCTAATAATCCATAGCCGCCCCTTGCCACATTATTTTTGTGATGATAGATTGAATTGTGATCATTATACTCCATTTCCCTTGTTGATTTGACAAGCCAATCATTGAATGTAGTTAGTGGAAGGACTCTTCAACATTTATGAGAGGAATGGGTTGAGTTCCATGAGGAATGGATGAGTGAAAGGAATGAATAAATCATCCTCTAGAAGTTTATCTTCACCCCTGTGAGCATCACCCGATGCAATGAGTGTTAAGTGGACTATTCAAAAATCATGATAAATTAGTCAGTTACGACCACCTCTCATGGAAATGGTCATAGATGAATGACTGACTTAACGCAGTTGAATCCCAAAAATGATATCTAATATAATGCATTGCGGAAACCCCTTATACTTAAATACAAAGATTAAAGGGAGCTCTACTTGAATGGTTCATGAGGCACAATACTTGCTAAGTTTTGCAAATGAGGTAGCAAGCAAAGTGGGCTTGATTCTAGGGAAAACTCCACAGTTAAGTGCGTTTGAGCCAGAGGAGTTATGGGATGGGTGACCTCCCGGGAAGTCCTGGTTACCGAGGGCAAGCCCCGGAAGTGATGATTGATGCTATGTGATTCATTTCACTAGTTTCAATCCCACTTCTTCACCCCTATGAGCATCACCAGATGCAATGAGTGCTAAGTGTACTATTCAAAAATCATGAGAAATTAGTCAGTTACGACTACCTCTCATGGAAATGGTAATATATGAATGACTTACTTAATGTAGTTGAATCCCAAAAATCATATCTAATATAATGCACTACAGAAACCCCTCATACTTAAATACAAAGAGTAAAGGGATTTTTACTTGAATGGTTCATTAGGCACAACACTTGCTAAGGTTTTGAAAATGGCATAGCAAGATAAGTGGGCTTTATTGGGGGGGGAACTCCACAGTTAAGCGCACTTGAGCCAGAAGAGTTATGGGATGGGTGACCTCTCGGGAATTCCCGGTTGTTTATTTAAAGCCCCAGAAGTGATGATTGATGCTATGTGATTCATTTCACTAGTTTCAATCCCACATCTTCACCCCTGTGAGCATCACTCGATGCAATGAGTGCTAAGTGGAATATTCAAAAATCATGAGAAATTAGTCATTTATGACTACCTCTCATGGAAATGGTCATAGATGAATGACTTACCTAACATAGTTGAATCCAAAAAATGATATCTAACATGCCCACAATTTAAGGTGGAAATTGCATGAGAGATGCATGTTCATTCAAAGGAAAAGGGGAAGATCGGTACATGTGGTGGGAGGAGAAGTAGAGAAGTTCATATGCATTATTAGGGATGAAGATGAGTGGAGCATCTAATTATTGGAAGTCTAATTGAGTAGAAAAGATAAGGACACATGAAAATGGTGACTAAAAGTAAGGAAACCAAATGTGAAATCCCTAATTCAACGCATTGAATCACATGGGAATTCTATACAAAAATTGTAGCAAGGTACAATAAATTTAGGACCTTATTGGGCATGTGAGAAGAAAATAGAAAAAGGATTTTCTTGAGGAATTATTTGGTAGGAAAGAAGGTTTGGTTTTGTGATATGCAAAGCTAGAAAAGGGGATGCTTGGAATTTATAGGGGTCCTAAATCTCAATGAAGGGATTCCATTTTAATTTACCATTTAAGACGTTATTTTCCAAAACACTTGAGAGTGTTCATAATTCACCCTTGTGTTATCTTTTTTTGTCTAGGTGTGGGAAATTACAAAAAGAGAAGGTAGAACTAATCCTATATCTAGGTGGAAAATCGTTTTCCCTTAGGTAGATGATGAAAATATTATATCTAGATAAGTTCTTTTTGTAATAAATATTATATACAATCAAAGTGGAATTATGAATGTTTTCTTGTATGGTATAATGTGTCATCAATTTTTGAATTGCATGAGAGAATATGGTGCATGTAAATATGTTTGTTGCATTGTAAGATATTCTTAAATGGGAAAAAATCACCTTAGGAATTGTTAGGGTCCTATAAATTATAGGATCTCAAGGTGTTTGCTCAATATTCAAATGATTTCCAAAAAAATATGAAAGAGAAAAGAGGATATGTTTAAAAATGAAAAAAAGGACAAAAAGACAAGAAAATTTTGAAAATAATGAAAGAAAATAAAAGGAAACCCCACAAAAGAATAATACTGAAAGTGCTGCAAGTCAAAATGCCACTACTGATAAGTTAGTTTGTTCAATTCATATAGTTTAAGCATGGTTGAACAAGTTTGAATTTCTGTTAAATAGGATAGTGAATAAAGATTTAACAAGCAGTTTAATCTTGGTAAGTCAGTAGCTAGGTAGAAATGAAATTGATTCAACAGTGTAATTTGAATCAATAGGTGAAATAAGGGATAGAGCAGGATATATTTTCATAAAAAAAATGATTTGGGTCTGCTAGTCTAAATCCACCCTGCAAAAGAAAAGATGAAAAATGGTAACTTAGAAGAAAGGGTAGGTAGAAAGAGAAGGTGACTTTAGAAAATGCATGAAAATTTTATCCTAAGTTGCAATGCAAAGACATTTTTATATGTTGGAAAAGGCAAAGGGATGAATTTTTATAGCATCATTCTTTCATTTCCCTAAGTTTTCACCCATCCATATAGTCCTTTTCATATGACCTTATATTTCCCGACCCCACCATCCACCCGTCACATCGCAATTATACCTCCACCACCTTTCCTGTGATCTTAGCCAATATTCATTAACCGTATAGCCAATATTCATCTTCAGCCCCCCCCCCCCCCCTCTCACCATCCAAACTTTATTTTTTTTTTGGGGGGGGTCTGAAATCAGCGGTATCAGTAGATGGACCCACAACGACATGGCAGTCGTTGGTGAGTTTGCACCCCCCCCCCCCCACTAAATCCGCTTAACGCATGCTACCCCCTCCAAAAATGATATTATCTGCCAAGAAAAAACGGTCGTCCTGACCGTTATGTCCCTGCCTATCCCATTTTGCCACCTCATCCACCCATTTCTTATCCAATCAACTCTACTCCCACTCAAATTAATCTGTTGCATAATTAAATTTGCTTAGCCATTAACCAACGAACCAGCGCCATGAACAACGAGAAATTAGGAAAAACCATAAATGGCCTCCTCTTGCCTTATTCAAAACCTTACTGTGCTCTCCAATTACCATCTCTGCAACACGTTTTTCATTTTTACAAGTCAAACACAGCAAGGAACACTAGAAAAATGAAAATCTCAGTGTTTTCTTTTGTCTCATTGTCTGCTCCACTCCAATTCTGCCTCTCCACTCTGTAAACCTGCATCATCAAAAAATTTAATCAATTCTGCAACCTGAAATCAGTCATGCCTCCCAAAAATAAAGGTCAAGAAGCCTTCAACCCTATGGTTCACCCCCTATTGACCTAGATCATGTTAGCCTTGCAGACAAGGACTTTAAAATCCACGAGACCCTCTGTGAGTTTGATCTATTTGATATTTATTGCTGATTAGAGGATAAGTTAATAGATGGTGATGATGACATTGGCCTATGGGACACAAATTTTCCTCATTATATTTTCCCTAAAACCCACAGTGCCCCTGATATCATCAGAAGATGATGTGCCTGTTATATCCCTAACCAAAGAGCTGTAACTGCCCCTACTGGTGAAGTCTTATTCACAGTCAATGCCCAATATATCATCCAAATGATGAAGGGACCTTCAACAGAAAATACAACACCATTTTCCCGAAAAACCCTCATATACCTATACCAAAAGATATATTTTTCCAAGAGAGCCAAAACCCTTGAGTTTTTCTTGACTGAAAATACCCCTTTACCTAAGAAAAACCCTCCATATCCCTCGTCCTTATTTCCTAAAAGAACAAAACAAATAGCTACAGTCCTCTCATATATTCTTGGGTATTACTCGGACAAATGGGTAGATGAGGAAATTATAGGATTTTTTACTATATTTTCCACAGATTCCAAATCCTCTATCATGTGAGATTTTAGCCAATTCCTAGCTGGTAGCATCCATGACCTGTTTGTGAAATTCCATACAGAAGGAGTGTTTAAATATACTTTGGTCATTGTTTACATGTTTTTATATTTTCAGGCAGAAAGATTTCAATTTTCCACGAAGATGGATGAAGATGGACACCCACAGTCTGTCATTTTTTGGACCACCCTATTGATGAAAGAGAAAGAAGAATACAACTACAAGCAGTTCATTGAGTTGTTTTTACATCCAGCCATGGGTATTCTAAGTGGCACGGTTGATCTAGATTAAGTGAAGATATTAAAATAATTATGCAGCTTTCATATCGGGACAAAATAGGAGACTGGTATTTATACCAGAATTATACAAAAATGAGAGTGTATGGATGTGAATTGCATCCCTACAAGTTACCAAAATTCCTCCCAATGAGGATTTTTACCCTGGAATATATCAGAAAAATGCTAAATGCTGATGAGGTGCATTTTTTCTCAGCAAAGAAGAAATCACATTTCAGGATCAAGTCGTAAATTGGACCATTCATATGCAACAACAGGGTAGCAGGAGAGGAAGCTGATAAAAGACTAAAATAAATGAAATTTTCTCCCAGATTTACATGGTCTTATGATCCATTTGGGGTCATATCTAAAATGAGGGTGGAAAACAAGTCTACACCCTACATTCACACTCAAAGTCCAGAAATACAACAATTTATGAATCAAACAAAGTGGACAGAGAACACTTTGTAGGAGGTGGAGGAAGAGGCAATATAAACTTTAGTATTACAAACCCTTGTACCACAGCAAAAATATAACACAAATGATAATAAAGAAGCAACAGGGAAGAGGTAGAGGGAAGATCAGTCACCTTCAATGACTGATACTTCCAATAAATAATTTAAAATGAAATATAGGAAAAGAGTCAGGATCCACATGGACATTGATCAAGGAAAATATACAGAGTAGGAAACAATTATCAACATCATAGACACTCCAAGATCTTCTCCAGTGGGGGATCAACCCATCTCTTCCCTTACTACCTCAACTACTATGCTAAATCAGCAACAAATCCCCCAGACATCCACATCTAGTGTTGTTAGATGAGAAAGGGAGAAGACATTGTTTGATACCTTCAGGTAAATCAAACTAAGGAATGAGATTTTGAAGAATAGCACCTACACCCAGTTCTGGAAGCAAACTTCTAGCTCACAGAGTAGATTATTATCAACCTTTTGACTCAAAAAAGGGGAAAATGCACATGGCATTCTTGGAAGCTCAAATTTCAAAACCTAAGATGGCAACAGACTAAAAGAAGGGTTCATTCAAATTCACCATCAAGGACATTCATCCCATCAACTAGATTTAATTGCAAAAATAGACAGGTGAAATGATATCTTCCGCATTAACCAACACATAAATGAATTTGTCTAAGCTATAGGTCTCCTTAGCAAATGTACAATTATAGCTTAAAATGGAGAATATATCTTCTATGTCCAAGGATACAAGGATAAAATCCTTGGAATATTTGGTTGTAAAGATAGGATATGACCCCTCCAATCTGCATGTTGTGGAAGATATAATCAAGAAGAAAAATGAAAATATATCAACATTAAAGAAGTAGTTGAAGATGTCAGCCACAGAAGACCCAGTCACAAAAGAAATTGAGGAGACAGAGTCCCAGAAATCTGGGATGATGAAACTCATCATGGAGAAGACCACCCAAATGAAACAAATGGAGATTGAGACGGAGAAAGTGGTCAAAGAAAAAGAGAAAGCTGCAAAAACCTCAATTGTTCCTTTAGAGGTTGTACCCCTACAACCATTCCTGCATCAACAACTTCAAAAGCTATCACGGGAGATGCCACAGATCAGCTAACAAAATCAGTGGAGAACATGTCATTACAAACAGAGCAAATTAAAAGGGTGCAGGCTCAAATTTTTTTTTTGCAAGATCAGGTGGTAAGGACTGAGACATTCCATGCAACATAATCACAGAAGAGTCATAAGCAGATAGAGAGTTTACAGAAATATCTAAGGGAATCCTCCACTGGAAACACCTTGGGTCAAATTAAAGAAATCATATGGACCAGCATCACTGAAGCAATGAATGAAATATGGCCATTTATCTACATTATTTTTTAGCAAAAGGACTTGATTGAGAAAGCCAATAAGGCCATTTTAGATATAAATGAAGAACTGGGAGACATGCCTAATACAACTAACAAAATCATTAAGTTTTTGAATTCCAAAAATTGATATGAACTTGATGATATAGGAGTACATGATAGGACAGAAATAATTTTGGAGGTGAAAAAATTTCTTACAAAAAGGAACTTGGTGCAACAAATTGAGGAAAAATGTAATGGATTGGAAATTGTAGTGAGCAAGTTTTTCAACAGAATTAAACCATTAACTAAGAGAGGTCTGCCTTCTATGTTTGTTATCAATGACAAACTAATAGCCATAGATGACTATGTGAAGAAGCTCAAATAAATTGCAAAGGACACAATAAAATTTTCAAACATTAAAGGTGCTATGACATGGAGAGCTTTTCTAGAAGCTGTGGGTAACGATATTTTCATCTAGCATGAGATAAAGCATATCTTTGTGGTCAAACCCACATTTTATAGATATACAGAGATAGATGAGTTCTATCAGAAGCCAACAAAGATAATTATTCCTAATGAAGATCAATGGGATAGTATGTGTGAGTACTAGGAGGAATAAAGAGCAGCTACAGCCAACACAATATTCAGTGCAAAAAACAGAATGGATCATACAGAAATTGTTTCCTAAATTAAAGTGCCAGGTGTCTAAATATCTTCAACGATTCCACCTATTTTGGTCACGTTGATAAAAAACAGTTATATTTTTAATTAATAATATATTTCCTGTTTGATACCACATTATTTTGTAGTAGTTTAAATACTTCATGTATTCGAAGTATTCAGAGGTTGGACTCTGATCATTGTAATCATCTTCTATTGAGCATTGTACTTTTTTAGATTTGTCGATACATCAATAAAGAATACCATTCACATGATACTTGTGCTATATGTTACTGGTGATTTTTTTCCTTTTGCGACAGTTGTTTCCATTGGTTCTCCTTACTTTGTATTACTTTAATCTAATTGTAAAACAGAAAGTGAAGAATAAGATTTGTTATTTAAACACCTTATTTCTAGCTATATTTATAATATATATGTTTTCTTCTGAAGTCTGATTAAGAAATTCTTGAATGCTTTTCAATCACTATTGAATTCACCATTGATTCATTTCATAATTCATTTATAATTAAGGATCTAGTAACTGTAACTAGCTTTCCCTGTGACTACTCTTTGAAAATTTGATCCAACATCTATCCTTTATCTGACTCCATAGCCCAATGGAAAGTAATTAATTCAAAAATATCACCTATTGAACCAATCCAACAAACAAACAAAAAATTCAACACTATCATAACTAGCCTAATATCAATTAATGAAACAAAGCTAAATTATAAAGAGAGATCCATCACTAAAGCTGGCAGGGCTAGATCCTAGCTTTAAAAGCGGTTTGATGTTGTCCTATATAATTATTCTTTCCAATATTAAAATTATAGAATGATAACAAGAATCATGTTATATCACTTAATTGATAATATCCATGAATGGTGTAGACATGTGGGTTCCATTTGTTATGAGTTGTAGTGTAAATCTCATATTTGGGTAAAGAGTTTAATTGGACTAATGATAGTGCGAATGTGTAGTAAAAAAAATTCTACATGTTTTGCTATGGTCCAGTGAGTGTTAAATTGTAAGCTACAATGAAGGAAAGTCTTTGTCCCTACATCTATAAGAAATTTTTTATTAATGTAATTGTTATGAAGATGTTTCTTTGTGAAAATTACATAATCAATGAATATTGTGTACTAAGATTATATGGGTAATTATTTTTCACGATGGGACTTTCCTTATGACCCTAAATTAAGATTAATATGTATATTGGAACTACTACCAAGTAAATTAACTACCTTGATTTCTAAGAAGTAAAAGGTGTGTGATGTTGATTTGACATGCCTGAGAATCCTTGATGTAGGAAATTCAAGCACTACCATGAAAATTTGTTATATCTCTTTGAATATTAGACTTATAAAAGTGATTTATATGTTACTTTTCTCTATTTAGGTGTATTTCTTACTCATATATCCTTGATAAATAGAGAGTGATGAATGTTATAAGATAAAATTGAAGGAGAAATGGAAGGTGAGGATAAAAGGAAGGTAAGAGAGATAGGAAGAAGCAAATGGGGAAAATACAAGGTAAAGAAGGAACAAAGAAAAAATGAGGAAGGAAATGAATGAAAGAATAGTTTGATACATGAGAAGAAAGTTTCTAAGGACATGACATATCGTAACAAGATAATTTTCTTGTAACATGTTACAAGGCACAAAAAATTCAAGAAATGTGATGAAAATTCAGAAGTTGTTAAATGGAATTTATTTTCCAAGATGTGACATATCACATTGATAAAAACTTTGTGTGTGAAGAGAAATTTCTGAGAGGTGTAATATCACACATGGAGGAAATTTTCAAAAGGTAGATAAACAAATCACGAGCTAGAAAAAACTTTATTCTGTAATGTACATGAGATAAAAGTTTTGGGCATGATGAGAATACTTTGGAGATGTGACATGGTGCAATGGAGAAGTTTTTTTAGGTTCCAATAAGCCAAAGGAAGGAAATGTACCTCAATATTCGTGAATCTTGATGGACGCCCATACCATAGGTGGCATGTCACCATAAAATGAAAATGGATCCCTCGTAAGAGTGACGACATGTTAGGAGAGAGAAATCCCTTAAGAGAAACTTTAAAAGGCCATAATTTTGTGTTTAAAGCTTAGAATTGAGCAAGAGTATAGTCATTGGAAATCGCTTGATGAGTATAATGTCATAGTGAAATAGAAAGTGACTTTAGATGAATTTTTAAGGGGAGAATTTAAATATCTCACCTCCTTAATTCTACTTGGGGAGTTGGGTACGTGACAAATGGTAATTACAGTTTTGGTTCAAACACTGGCTTAGATGGGCCAAAGAAAGACCATGGACTCAAAACAAGGTATTGTGAGTTGATGAGAAAAGAATGACCATGATGAAATATTTTAGAAGCTCTATATTTACTAAAAGTGGTGCTTCGTGAATTGATAAGAATGGTTTGTTGTTGTTTGATAGACTGAACTCATAAAAGGATAAAGATATTTATATGGAGGAATGAGGCTTATATTTTTTATTTATAGGAAAGTTTAAGCATGTGCTTGATGGTACAACCCTTTACTTAGGATGGTATTCCTTGGTCATTAATAAACTCTTCACCCATGGTGTTATATGTAAATAACAAATAAATAATTTCCATATGACTGCTGAGAAAGAGAAATGCATTGATGATTATGTCTCTAAACCTTATTATGTGAATTCATATGAACTATTGTGAAAGAGATTGAAATGAATCTTAAATGGGAGTGCATGACCAATAAGGGAAATGTATAGGTGATGCACATAGAGAAATGTGTACTAAAATATGTATATATATTAATATAAACATGTTTTCTTGAAGGCAATATTTGGACACACTATTTTGATTCATGGAGTGATTAAATAAATTCGGTTATGAGTACTTATATGAGCCTAACTATGGATAAAAAAATAGTTATTTATATATATTAGGTGACACCTTTTATTAACTAGTTGAACTTATCATGAAATACTTGGGATAGTACTTTGAGTGGGCTATAAATCATTCCTCAAATAGAGAAAATATAAAGTTTTCAAATAGCAAGTGATCAAGAGTGTCATGCATAACCTGATACACAACATGTTATTATTTGTGATTAATTACCTTAAAATATAAAGAAACGTCCCTATGAGTATGCCTATGTGACTTTCCATTGGAATGCTAGTGAGCTTTCAAAAAGACAAATTGATTTTAAGCCTATGTTGAGGTTGTTAGAATTATTGTCACGATACTATGGACTTGCTATTGTAATCCTTGGGAAAATAATAATATGAGATATTAATATTGATGGTCCTCCATTGAGATATGGAATTGATGTATCTTGAAAGGGTGCAAGCATTGCATGAAAATATTCTTGATTGATGATTTTCATCAAGTAGTAGAAAATATATAACAAATGGACTAATATTAGGTCATTCGACTTAAAATTTTAGATCTTTATTGAAATTTGTGTAGCTACTGTGAATTAGCAGGTATTTTTATGTAAACTAATAATGATTGTGGTCTTGCTGATTTGGAGAAATATGTGTACAATGGATCCAAATACAATTAACCAAAAAAGGAGAAAATCAAGTGTCATTAGGATATTTAGACACTTAGGAGTTAGTTATGATAAAGTTGTGTTGAGGCCTCGGAATTCCGTTGCCAAAACATGGGGGAAAACCACCCGGTCCAGACCTTAAAGAAACTCCTTTTCTGTTTGGTGTAGTGGCTCCGAATGGGGATAATGGGACCAATTTTCCAATAAGGATGATTTTGAGGGTGGTTTGATTATACAACATGCAAATGGAGAATGGTTTTAATCTATCATATGCATCTATCTAAACTATTTATTCTACTATATACCCGGGGTGTTTCTTTCTCTATGTGATCTAAAGAGATATCCTTCAACTATTAGTAATATAGATCATTTAACAGTTGAAAGAGATGAAAATTGTGTAAGATGGTTCTTCTAACAAAGTATTTTGACTAGAAGAATTGTGAAAAATATATCACATTCATATGTGTGATTATATATTTAATAAGCAATCACAGACAAATATTAGAATAGAAGTGCATGTAACATTCATCTATAATAACGTTTCAAATATATAATGCAGTAAAAATATGACTGTCAATCTATAAAGTAAGACTTAATACAAGAAAATAGAAGTACCATATGTACAAAGTCATACTCATGTAAACTGACAGTAATTAATCTACTCCTCTTCACTTTCAAGCAATTTAAAGAGTACAGTAGTGCAACATCAGTTAAACATATTTAATTTTCAAAAGATAATAGATGTGTTCCATTAATTCATCAAAGCATTCACAAACTTACAATATTCCATTCTTTGCAAATGTTTTTGACAAATTTCTGGACCCTTCTCTAAATGCATGAGAGGGGTTTAAATACTAAACTAACTATGTTCTAAAATAGATTATTACAAAAATATAGAGGAGGTTTCAAACAACCATCCTCGTAACACTAAATTAAACTACAATCTAGGAAAATAAAATAACAATATGATTTATGAATTCTGCCCTTTCTTTTGGATTTGGTCACAAAGTTGACAAATATCTAGCATGGGCTTGAGCTGAGCTGGCAGCGAAATCCTTGATCTGACTTGTCCCTTGAATACTGTGTTTGAAAGTACTGGTTGCGATCTTCTTGTTGAATCCGTTAAAGACTACAGGATCTGGTATTGATGATAAGGTTTGATCAGAAAATTCCAATAATTTCCTTGATCAAAATTAATATCCTTTTTAATTATTTCATCCTATGTTTCTGCCTTTTTCTTCCACTGTGTTTCTAGTTGTTTGACTTCTGAGAACACTTCAAACGTGTACTCTTTGATAAGTTCTACTTTCACCAGCGATTCACATACAGATTCAGTAATTTCCTTTGATAACCTTGATGTTTTTGCTGCTGCTTTCTCTGTCTGCTTTATTTGTGCTTCCCAATATTTGAATAAGATCTCCTTGTGGAACTTATCTGCCTAGGGTAGATTATCTTCCTTTCCTAAGTCTGATGCTTGCCATTGAATGTGTTCATTGATTTTCTTCTCGAGCTTCTCACATTCAAGTTTTTGGATAGCTACTTGTTGGATCAGTATTTCATTTGAGTCACAATAAGAGTCAATAATAGAAGCTTGTTGGAAAAATACTTCCTGATGTTGCTTTAACTTAGCATTTACATCCAATGCTTCTTTTATGAATTGCTCTAATTGTTGTTGGATTTGTAACTTGGTCATTGTTGCTTCCAGTTGTGCTTGTTTCTCAGTGATTTCTGCTTGATTCTGCAATTTAAGACTCTCAAAATATTTTTGAAATTGGCCCATTTTTTATTTCATTTTCTCACTGGAGTTATATTTTTATTCATCTAACAATCTCTCTAGTTCTTGTATTTTGTCTTCCTTTTACTTCAACAACATTTTAACCTCAATAGATTTATAAACAATGGCAGTAGAATATGCCCCTCCATACTATGATAATTTAGTTAAATGTTCAGTAGGGTCAGCGAACGGATCCTTCCACAAAATTTCAACAGATTCATTTGTGAGATCTGATACTGTCTCATCAATTCTTCTCCTTTTATTTATCTTGACTAAAGCCTTATGACTAGGACTGTAGAAGATATCCAGCGAAGGAATTTCCTCAATTTGTAAAAAAAAAAAAAATTGTAGGGTAGGCCAGTATGATCTCTCGATCATGAGTTTCTAGAACTTGTTGTAGTGGATTAAGAGTTTCCACTAGCTTCTATGAATTTTTAGGTGTATGAAAACTAATTTATTGATCAGCATTGGGATTGGCTTTAGGAGTTTTTATTGCTTCAGAAAACTCATCCCATTTACAACTCAAATTCTTTGTTTGGGACTTTTCTGACTGATCAAGTGTATCATGATTGTGTTGAACCTCTTGAGAAGTTGATTATGTTCCATTACTTTCTCTTTTCTCCTACATCTCTATCTCTTGGATTACCTGATCAATCATATTTTATGGGCTATCCTTTCTGGATTCAGATTCATTTTCAAAATGATCTGAATTGTGAGATCGATGCTCTGGTTGACCCAACTCATCCTCGGACATGTCTTTTGCTTCATTATCCAAGCTAATACTTGGAGTATGTCTGTTGACATCTTCAATAGTTAACAAGTTGAGATAAACTCTCTCCAGTCTCTTATTTTTGTATATTTGGAAGGCTTCCAAATCATCTTGGTTAAGTTGACTTGCTGCAAACTTAATTATATCTAAAAAAATTCCCATGCCTTGAAAGACATCATCAAATCCGTCTATTTCTTTCAGAAAAGGCTTCATTTTGACTCAGTGGTGTAATTTTTTATTACATCATTTGAATCATACAGCCTCTTTGGCATTACTTCCAAATTCAATAGATTAATCTACGAAACTTCTTTGTAGGCATGCCCAATATCAAAAAGTTCAAAAGTGTCGTGCTATAAAGGAAAATTAGGCCAAACGGCCTTCTTAGCATCTTTCAGTTGTTTAGTGATACCATTAAAAATTTGGTAGGCTATCTCTCTTGCAAGTAACTTATCAGGAAAATAATATGGTAGGATGTGGGGAGAAGCATAACTCCTAAATACTCTAACATATTTAAAATTTTCCTCTACAAACCAACTAGCCACAAAAATAATATATGTACTAGCTTCTTTGGAAACCCTATGGGATTTATCATTAAATATCATTTGGTGCATAGGCAACATGACTCCATGACAACTTTTATAAAAATGTAGATGGAAGTCTGAATCCCAAAGGGCTCTATGGTGAATTTGGATTGGGGTAGGGTCTTGGGTAGTCCATTTCCATCCCATGGTAGGAAAAATATGTTGTGAAACCAACTCCAAAAATAGAAGAAAAGAGAGATCAACACCTTAGAAATTAGCCACTTCGAGGGGGAAACCTCCAATACATTTGGCATAAATGAACAATTCTTGGATGCTAGAAATGACCAAAACCTCCTTCTATATATAGGATTCCATAGGGCCACAATATAATCCTATTCGACCGAACAATAATAATTTAAGGGCACAATAATAACAATATTAGGGTTACAGGGGTACAACAATAACAATAAGGGTGCTATACTAATAACAATAAGGGACTAAACTAGTAATATAGGGACATAACATGCCCCTCTCCTTCAAAAAAGTGTTGACCTCAATGCTTGAGTAGCTCTGGGTGCTTCTATATAAAATTATCATCCTCCCATGTAGATTCTTCAGTGGGTAAGTTCTTCCACTTGATGAGATACTCTGAAATTGATCGATTTCGTAGTTGTCAAGTTCTTGTTTCCGTGACCGCTTCAGGTTCCAATATGATTTTTCCTCCCTCATCAAGTTCTAGCAATATTGTTTGCACTGGAAGATTTTCACCTATAACCTTCTTTAAGCATGAAACATGGAAAACTAGATGCACTTACGAAGAAGCAGGAAGCTCCAATTTGTATGCCATAGTACCAATCTTTTGCAACACCTCGTAAGGACCATAGTACTTTGGTGATAATTTATTATCCTTCTTAGCTTGTTTGAGGGACATTTGTTTGTATGGTTTTAGCCATAAAAATACCCAGTCTCCTACATCAAAACTTATCTCGCTGCGATGTTGATCTCCCTGCTATTTCATTCGATTTTGTGCCAAATTTAGGTTATCCTTTAAGAGTTGGGGAACTTCTTGTTGATGCTCGATGTGATCTTCCACTTCTTGAACCTTAGAATTTTCTCTTAAATATGGTGTGATGGACGGTGGATGATATCCATAAAGTGCCATAAATGGGGTCATTTTTTCTGCAGTATGGAAGGAATTTTTATACCACCATTCAGCGAGAGGTAACCACTTGACCCATTTTTCTTGTTTATAAGATACAAAACAACGAAGATATCCTTGTGTTGAAGCCTAGAAAATCTCTGCTTCAAACATCGGGGAAAACCACCCGATCGGGACCTTAAGACAGCTCCTTTTCCGTTTGGTATGGTGGCTCCGACTGGATTTAAAGGACCAGTTTCCTTATAACTAAATGGATTGGTTTGGATGGGTGGAAATGGGACTAAATTAACTGAAATAAAACTATATAATTTAAACTAAATACTGGTAAAGAAATTCTAACACTAACCCGGGTAATTATATGTGAATACAACTTAAGATTGTTCCAATTTAACAATAACCATGAAAATCTATTATTATTTAAATTGAAATGTGCAGAAACAAATAAAGATAACTCTGTTTAAGAAATTAAACAGAGTTGTATTAGCATATTGCATTCATCATTGTATACCATCTACATATTATTATGAAAAATAACGTTTCAATTATACTCAGAAATGATATATAAAAGGAAGCATTGTGAAAACAAATATACATATAAATGATAGCAATTTTAAAACGAATATCATAAGACAAAAGAAATCAACAGTAAACAGATAGAAATACCTTGTTCATCTTGATGACTTTCAGATGTAATCTGATACTCTATCCAGTAACTATGATGCAAAATCAAATTCCAAGGTATAGAAATGCAACACTTCAAAGATAATTTCGCATGAAAATCACCAGATGTGATCCTTTTTTAAAAATATATAAGACAATGGAGTACAGAAATGCAATCTCCAAGTCCAAAAATATTAAGATCCAGGACCCCTCTCTAAATGCATGAGAGGGGTTTAAATACTACTTAACTAACTCTAAAAATAGTTTATTACAAAAATTAAGGATTCGGTTCAATGACCGTCCTTTTCCTAGGCTAAAATACGGTGAAATTAAAACTAAATCTATCTATCTATTAACTTGATCTTTAAGTTTGCAGGCATCTAGCATAGTTTTGAGAAGATGCGGTTGACCGACTTCAGAATTCAACTGTCCTGAAAAGACAGAGTCGGCAAGCGTAGGAGCAATCTTCTTTGTAGCATTGATGATACAATTAAGCGCACTGTGCTGACTGTGTGGCTTCACCAAGTACATCCAGTATGAGTCCCAATTCAATCTTGTCAGCCCTTGGATAGATTTTGCTCTTTCTTCTGCCTTTTGCCTCCATTCTGTTTGCAGTTGATGTGCCTGTGGGAGATATCCTGGAACAGTTTCAGGAATCAAATTAGCTTTGTGTAAATTATCATTTACACAATCTGTAAGAGTGTTTGCCGTTGTAGCCGCCTCCTCTGCTGCCTTTTCTGCCCTTCTGATTTGTGCATCCCAGTTATTGAACAATATTTCTTTATGGTTTTTATTAACCATGGGTGCACCAGCTTTTCTGCCTTCTTCTGTCTTTTGCCATGCCAGATAATCATTGATATTTTCATTAATCAAATCATAATCATTTCGTAAATCTACGACATGATTTGTGATTTTATCGCTCTCTTGGCACAAAGAATTCCATTGCAAGATTTTTTGGCAAAAAACTTCCTCTTGTTGCAGTAGTTGATTATTCAAAGAGATGGTTTCTAAAATGAATTCTGGAAGCTTAGGATCATCTTTATGCTGATCTTGGATAATCTGTATTTGTTTGTCTTTATTAGCCAAGCTTTTTTGATGTCCTATTTGCATTTCTTGAAGTTGTTGTTGTAACTCTTCAAGTTTCAATTGTGCTTCCTTATTGGCCTGTACCTGTTGCAATTGTTGTTGCAGAGCTTTTACCTGTTCTTCTTTTTCATTCAACAAAATTTGTATCTCAAATGCTTTATCAATTGTTGCAGAAGCATAAGCTCCTGTCATTTGAGATAACTTAGTAAGATTATGAGTAGGTTCTGTGGCAGGATCTTTCCACAAAACATCTACTTGTTCTGCTTCAGTAGCAATTGCACTTTCTAATTTTCTCTTTTTCCTCTATCTCTTCACTACTGCTTTGTATTTTGGGCTGTAGAATACATCCAGAGGAGGAATGTCCTCTACATTAAGTACAATTTCATAGGAGGGTGTGATTGGTATGTGCTTTGTCACTGTGACTGTGCTGCTTGTTCTTGTGTTCAAAACTTTGGTTGTCTGGACACGGGTCTGTACATTCTGTCCTTCTACATTAATCAATTGGTTAAAGGTTTCCCATTCTTTGTCTAACTCAATGGTGACTGGCTGTTGCTATACATTGGTTGGAGGAGGATTTGTCTGTTGAGAAGTCAAAATTTGTTGTTGAGTAAGTTCTTTTGATTGTGTAGAATCTTTAATGGATTCTTCCATTTTATCTTCCTTTTCATTAGACTTATTGGAATGCTCAGAATCTCTGTCAGATTTTGATTTAGATTTATCTGTACTTGAACTGCCGTTAAGACTAACACTAGGAGTTTTCTCCCTTGCGGGCTCTAAGCGTAGATTGTCCAAAGGAATAGGAGTTAGTCTTCTTTCTTTGTAAAGCTTGAATTCTTGAAATTCCTCTGGAGATAACTGCGCTTGAGCTGAATTCAAAACTTCTTTGAATGAATTTCTTGCTTGGAACATATCATCAAAAAGATCCTGTTCCCCGGAAAATTCCCTTACTCTGATTGCATTGGTAAAATTCTTAATAATATCACTTGGGTCGAATAAACTTCTCGAAAATTTGAACAGATGTAGGCATGTAATGTTGCCTATCTCTTGGAATGCATGGCCAATATCAAACAGTGAAAATGTTCCACATTTTACGGGAAATTGTGGCCAAATGCCCTTTTTCTTCTCTTTTAAATCTTTTGTTATACCTCCCTGGCCACAGGTCTGATAAGCAATTTCCCGAGCTACAAGTCTGTCTGGAACATATAGGGGTAAAACATGGGGAGAAGCATAACTTCCAAAAACCCTAATATAAGTGAACAATTCTTCTCCAAACCATCTCGCGACGGGGAGAATATCAACCTCTGTTTCTGGGGATAACCTTGGTGCATCCTTATTATACAATGTTCTATACAATGGCAGCATTATTCAATGACAAATTTGGTAAAAATGGGGGACAAATTTAGACTCCCATAGTTCTTTATGGTACACATGAATAGGCAAAGGATCGTGGATAGTCCATTGCCAACCCATCACAGGGAATTTAGAGATATAACAAATAGCGTCCATGACATAAGCAGATAAATAAAAAGGCGGATAAACCCGCTGAGAAACATTTCGTTTGGACTGGTAGTGAAAAATAGCAGTGGTCAAATTATCAGATAGGATTTTGGCCCAGTCTACAATTGTAGAATTAACGGCCGCATTCAACAAAGGAAGCCATTCGGGTAAGATCATATTTATGTCAGGCTTTCCAAAAAGCCTGCATAACATGGCAGCAGTAAAACAATAAGGAGAGGTAAGTGAACCCGTGCTGTACATACCTTGTTTGTTTTTCTTCAGTGATTCACTTCTTTTGGTCCACTCCTTTGTGCATTCTGCCAAATTTGCATGTTCTATGGAAAAATCTTCCAGGAATTGTTTGTTGTAAGTCGCCTGAGGTTCTGGCAACTTATACATTAATCTCAGATCTTCTGTGTTAAATGACCCGATTAGCTCTTCAGATGGAGTTCTGAATTGCCTGTCCGAAATATCGGTGATGTCTAGCACCCATCTCACTATGTCCGTATACGGGAGAATCCTTGGCCTTGCTGCTATTCTATGCAGAAATGAGCAAGCCAGTTCTCTAAGGGTTGCCTCAGACATATTACTGGAACCTGCTGTAGCCACAACTTTCATCACCACAGGATTTTCTTCTTCTAACAGATTATACATTCCTTCCCAAGTGGATATACCTGCATCCTTATTACAAGCGGTGTCTGCATATAGCGAAGCCATTTCTTTTTTTTCAGAACTCGAGCTCTTCTCCTTCTTACCCATAGTGTTTAGTGAAATCTTTGTATAGACGTTTGCTCCTTCGTTCCTGCGTTTTACGAGTAAATGAGAGTAATGGGATAAGAAAGGTGATGAGACTGTTTTAAATGTGAAAGCAGATGAAATATAATATTTTAATCGTGAAACGACTTTCAATTCAAACACAATCTCATTTACCATTAATTTTCAATCCAATCATTTAATTTAATCATTAAAGCGCATAACAGATTTGATATATGGGAAGATTTCCTTGGGATAGCGCGCCTACATGAATCTGCGACATTGCGATCTGCGATTTTCTGCGCAGTATCGCAATATCGCAATGTCGCAATATCGCAATATCGCAAAATGAAGTCATCGCAGTTATGTAAAATAGCACAAAAGTGAAAATTGCGCAATAGCGCAAAAGCACACATCGCAAATCTCGCAAAAGCGCAAAATTGAAAAGTGCGCAAAAGATATTCATTAATCACTTCTGTTTTCTGCGCTATGCAATCTGCGACCAATGTGTTTGTTGTAGAGGCTTTTAGGGTCGCATTATCGCAAAAGCGCAAAATCGCATTTTCAGTTTTATAAAAGATATATACCATTTTTCTATGGATGCGCTATTTTGTTTAAAGAGAAATTTTATTATAATCTATCATAAACTTAAGTGTTTCTTAATATTCTTTCTAAGGGATTTCTATAAGTTTATGATAGAAAGTTTTATTTGAAAAGGAAAACAAATCCTAATTGATTTTTTGGATTTTTTAACTAAGGGTCCCCATTTATTTAGTATCATTACTAATATTAAATAAAAGGGGGGTTGTTGCTAGTCACAACAATTGGCGATTCACTGAAAGAAATAGTTATCTCTAAAAAAATAAAATGAACATTCTATCTTTAGTAAGTAAAGATTTTTAAAGATAATGAAAACTATCTTAGGATAATTCAAATAAAATGTAACTATGAAAAAGAAATAAAAATCATTTCATAATTTCTTTCTAATTCCTTAAGAAAATAAAAACATTTTGGGTTATCTCAAGCTTTGATTGGTGTTAATAATGAAGTAAGTGGATCTCTCCAAGTTTTGGTTTTATAATATACTCTATTGCCATAGGTATTGCCTCTGCTGCCAGCAAATGTTCATAGTCTCGACAGGGTTACCTTTAAACCATTAACTATTCATTGTCCCATCCAACTAAAATTGTGACTTTTTAAAAGATAAATTCATAAGACCTATTATCTCATGTTTTTTGTCTTTTATTTATTTTTATTTTAAGAGCCATTGTTCTGGTTTGGCAGCCAGTTAATAACAATGCCATTCACTAGTTATAATTAAACTGAACAAGCTAGCTCGTGATGAGACCCCTTGTCTTATATTTATAAGCCATTACCCTGTTTTGGTATGCAGTATTGGTAATGTCAGTTTTATTACTCCTTATGAACATGGTAAGTCGGCTCACAATGAGACCTCTTATCTCTTAAAATTTTCGTATAATTTCTTAGAATTATATTCTAAAAAATCACAACTTAAATGGATGGGGTGAAATAGTTTTATCCTTAAGAATCAATGGATGACAATTTTCAGAATTTTTTGAGTTCCAAAACTTTTGAAAAAATCTTTAATTTTACAGATAACCTTTCTCTGCTTAATAAACTTATGATGATTTACATTCTTCTCAAGTTTTCAAAAGATCATACAAATGATTGGAATAATCTTTCAAAGTTTAACATCTTATTTTAAACTATTCAAAAAAAAGTGATCATTACTTTTAAAAATTCTTATTTACACAAAATAAATATTTATAATATTCTTCTGAAGAAATTTTCTTTAAATAGTAAACAGTCAATCAGAGACTCATAAACAACCTTTATTTGCAAAAACAAAATCAATCAAAAACTTTGCAGAAAGAAATATGTATAGTTTAAGAAGGGGTTACCTCCTTATGAAAATAATTTCTTCAAGATAAGCCCATTTACAGGAAGATATTCTCTCTTACCTATTAGATCTTGGAGTATGAATGTATTTGAGCTTATCTTCTCAACGATCTGAAATGGTCCAAGCCACATTTTCTGAAATTTGGTATGTTTACCTTTTTCTTCGTGTGCTTTATCCCATTTCAAAACGAGATCACCAATTGACAAAAATTTTGAGCTGGTAGAACTCGCATCAAAAGAAGATTTTACAAGCTGTTGATGTTTTTCATGAGTAATTTTTGCTTTATCCCTATCTTCTTCTAATTTAAGGATTTGATCATATCTCAGTTGAATGGATGAAGAAGGATTTTCTTCAATAAACTACACTATAGCTAATGATGGAAGAGTTAAATTTGATGGTATCACAGCTTCTTTTCCATAAACCAGATTGAAAGGTGAAATCCCTATTGAAGCTTTTTCAGTGATACGATCAGCCCATAATGCAAAGATTAAAGATTTGTGCCAATTCTTTTGATTTTGATCAATTGTCCTTTTAATAATTTTGATAAGGTTTTTATTAGTGGATTCAGCCAAACCATTACCTTGTGGATAATAATTTGCTGAATATTTTAATTTAAAACCTCTTTTGACTAAGTCATTTGACTACTGGGAAGAAGTATTTGCGTTATCAAGACTAAGGCGTTAGGTACATAGCTTTGATTTATCGTGAATTGATCTATGAAATCGATAATTGCATGGTATAGCTGTAAACAAAGGTTGCCTCACCATTTTTGTAAAATGTCCAGTTGCAATAAGGATAATAGCATGCTTTGTGGAAGAATGAGGTACTTTCCTACGATAATGTTAGAACAACCGCATTGTTTGAATGGTTTGCTCAATGGTCTTAGTTCTGAAAAGGCATTGGTTCCTTTGTCTTCCACTTGCAGTTTGAAAAATTTGGCACTTCCTTACGTAATCATGCGTATCTTTAAAAAGGGTACGCCAGTAATAACCAGCACGAATTATTTTGTGAGCCGTGGTATCACCTCCAAAATGACCTCCTGCTGGTCCGTCATGTAATTCCTGCAAAACCTTTTCAGCTTCAGTTTTTTCCAAACATCTTAATAAAATTGAATCATAATTTTTTTCTAAATAACACATTATCAATGATCTGGTATTTAATAGCCTTTAACCTTAAAGCGCGTTTACTCTTATAGCTGAGATTAGAAGGAGCATACCCATTTTTCAAGTAATAGATAAGATCTTTTATCTTGAGATCACGAGTCTGTAACATTTATCGACTTACTTGAATATACAGGTTGAATCTTGATTTTGCAGTATGTTATGAGCTCCTGCCAATAATACGCAAAACCCTTGTCCTCTAACAATCTTGGCGTTTTTAATATCAATATCATATTCTTGCAAGGATTTTTCATTACCCGGGATAGCTGGTCTATCTCCTACTTCTTTTTGATTAATAATTGCCTCATGGAAGGTAAGACAATGATTTTTTTATGTGTTTTCGGGAAAAGGTACGAAATGTTTGAGATTGATTTAAACACGACAAAGGCTTTTACCCTTTCAACATCGGAATAATTAAGCTCAGCTCCTTGCAGATTTGAGCTAAAGAAAGAAATTGGTGCTTCGATTTCTTGATCATTGAGTTGTGTTAAAACGGTTGCATAGGATGTTTCAGTGGCCAGAGTATACAAAGTAAAATCTTTAGAAAAATCGGGGGTATTCAATGCTGGTGCATTAATGATTGCTCGTTTGATTGAATCAAAAGCTTCTTTTTCTTTATGCCTCCATTTGAATATTGAATTCTTCTTGATCATATTTTGCATAGGTAAAACAATTAAAGAAAAATCAGGAACAAATCTTTTAACAAAATTGATCTGTTCAAGAAATGATTGCATGGATTTTTTGTTATGTGGTAAAGAAATATCAGAAATTTCTTTCACTCTATCTGGATCAATATATATACCATCTTTTGACACAACAAATCCTAGGAGTTTTCCTTCATCTAAAGCAAGAAATATTTCTTTGGATTTAAGGAGATACAAATATTCTACATCTTTCAAATATTTGTTTTAAATCATATAGATGATTGGCTCTCTTTTTAAAACTCATTTATGTCATCCAAGTATTACAACAATGCACGATTTATTGGGCGAACACCAAATGCCTGTCCATGGCCCTTTGAAAAGATTCGCTAACCTGCATTATTAGACCAAAATCATTTTACGATAAGCATAAGTTCCCATTTTGTTCCGAAAGTTGTTTTCAATACGTATTACAGATCAGAGCTAAAGCTTGATTATAGCCCAAAAATCCATCGAGAAAAGACATAAATTCGAACCTTGACTACCTTTTGAAATATCTGTTCCATGGTTGGCAATGGGAAATTATGCTAAACATACCTTATTTAAATTTCTGAAATCAATACGATTCTTTTCACCATTCTTCTTTCTTACAGGTACCATATTGGAAACCCAATTGGAGTGCCTGACTGGAAAAATGATTTTGGCTTTTAAAAGTTTATTAAGTTCTGATTTGATTTGACTTTCGAGATTTGGATGGATCTTTCTCAACTTCTGTCGAACAGGTTTAATATCGGGAAACATTGGAATTGTATGTTGAATAATCGAAGTATCATACGTTTTTAAATCATCATAATTCCAAGAAAAAACGTTTTTATACTTGTTGAGAAGTTTAATGAACACATTCTTTTCCTCTGGTGTTAAATTGAGTCCTAAGTTAATGTTTTGAGGTTTAGAATCAGAACCAAGATTTACTAATTCAAACTTCAAGGTAGAGCTTTGAAGTTTAGTATTAGTGACTTTCTTGAATCTGTCTTTAATGTCATATAAATCTTCTAATTTAACAACAGATTTTGGAATGGGGTTTTCATTACCTTTTGAAGCAATTTGTAAATCATGATCATCTTCGTCAATGATTTGCTCATCATATGGTTACTGTACGAGGTCATGAAAATTAGAATATCTTGATCATGATAGAATAATCTCCAATTTGTAACATTATACGGGACAGATGGACGAAAAATCAATTCTACGAAGGAAAACCCTCGGAATTGCAATCTTCGGCGGGTAGCGGTTGTTAGATGCAACATTAGCTAACAAGTCGGTGATGTATTACGATTCTAGGAATAGGAAAATATTGAATGCTAAAAAACAGTGGTGAGATCTTGTACTAGGGTTTGATAGTGTTTAAGATGTGCGAAAGGCAATGAATAGTATTCCTAACTTGTTTTATAACAATTTCGGAATCACCAAAGACTTTCAAGTATTTAACATCTAACCCTATAGCTTTATAAAGTCCTTGAACCAAGGCTTCATATTCTGTGGTATTGTTCGTACACTCAAATTCTAACCTACATGACAGCATGGTTTTCTCTCCATATGGATCAATTAAGATGCATCCTGCTCTAGCTCCATCACTAGACTTTGATCGATCAAAATATAACGACCTAAATAAAGATTTATCTATTGACTTATCTACAATCATATCAGAAGTATTTACAATTCTGGAAGAATCAGATTGTGAAATTTTTTCTATTTGAGAAACAAAAGTATTTACAGAAAAAGGTGATTGAGGTGCTTCGAATTTTCCAAGAAATGATTCGGCAGAATAACCTCCAAGGATATTGTTATTGAATGCCACAGGCTCATTAGGTTGTTCAAATTCAGTGACAGTGTGCGTCATATGTTTTTCTCGTTCAATTTTGATTTGATTTGGTTTCCCTTTGTAGGGAAGCCACATGTGTGAATAATCAGTTGAGATATAACCGTTAAGTTTCGCAGACTAGTCCTTGCTCAAGATTAATCCATAGAATTCAGGAATATCAGCAATCAGAATATCAATTCTTTGGACAATCCTAGGATCTGAGGCTAATCTGATAGTAACTGAATTTATTTCTCCTACCACTTGGACTTTAGAGCAATCCAACTAAACGATATGAACTGCTGATTTCTGTGGTTCAATATTCAATTTGGCACAGAGAGAAGTAGGCATTATATTGGAGGAAGCTCCAGAATCAATCAAACAATTGTGAAGATTTTTATTGTACATCTCATAAGTCAAAATAAAAGGAGGAGTTTGAGAATTTGACTTTTCCCCAATGAGCACAGTATCAGTGGCATCTACCTTATCAGGTGGCTTACCAGTTCCTCTTGCTGCTTTTGCAACTACACTGCTTGGTAAAGGAGCAATTGGTGTAGCATTTAATTCTTTCACTAGCAACTTTTGCTGGTGTTTTAGTTTGTTGAGTTCATGTAAGGAAATGTTGGCTTTGCTCTTTTTCATGTCTTCGACAATGTTGTATTCCATAGGATCTGACACCACTCAAGTCTTTGTTGTTGATGTAGGAGGATTAGAAGAAGATGGCTAATTTTGAGTAGGTAATGGAGAAGTTTTCTTTGCAGGGGATTTGTCTTTGGTACTTGGAGTTGTATTTTTCTTTTTAGGAACTTTTTGTACAGAATCCGATGTAGATTTACTCCTAGTACTTCCAGGCATGGCTTCTTGATCTACCTCATTATCAGAATTAGGGAGAATAAAATCCCACATTCCATGTAATTCAGCTATTTCTTCATTCTCTTCTTCTTCATCTGATACTAGATATGTATCTTCTTCTTCTTCCTCTTAACGATTATTTGCATTAGGGTCGTGGGAGGTTAGATTCAACTTGGGTTTCTTCTAGAATTTCGGATGGTTTCTTAGTGAGGTTTCGACCACTTGTTTTTAATTTCAACCATTTCATTTGACATGGTTTTAGAACTACCCTTAAACCTTCCATGTCGTATCCCTGGCCTTTTTCTTTGAATCATCTTAGTGACTTTCTTTGATTTCCTTTCCTCGATAGCATTTTTCTTTTCCAGAGAAGTGATACGTTTTTCCACTGCAATAGCTTCTTTCATATTCTCAGCTAATGTAGGCTTTGCAGCTATGTCTACGAAAATTTCTATGTTTGAGGGTAAGGCAGTTATATACCATTCAATTCTGACTTGTTCACTTGGTTGTGAATCTGTATGAATTTTGTTCAAGATTTTGTTGAATCTAGCATTGAATTCTTTAATGGGTTCCTTGGGTTCAATCTTCAAATTTGAGAGGTCATTGAGTAAAGTTGCTATTGATCGGTTGTCTCCAAATTTGGTTAAAAAATGATCTGCAAAAATGTGCCAACTTGTTATGGATCCTGATGGTAATGAAAAGTACCATGATCCTACTACTCCTTGGAGAGTATAAGAGAATAATCTAACTACAACATCTTCATGTATGACTCCATTCAAATTAATAGCCAGCATAAAGTTATTGATATGTTCTTCAGCTTGAATGTTAATATCTGGGCTAAACTTTGGAAGCCATTTTCCAGGATTGCCTGGTAAATCATGTAAAGGTGCAGCCATGTTGACTGCCCCTGGAGTAGACCATGGTCTCTGTCCCATTATTGGAACGACTATTGGAGGAGTAGTAGAAACTGATGGTGTTTGAATAGAAGTGGTTGGAATAGATGATGTTGAGATTGATGAGGATTGAGGGGAAGATGTTTGTGGAGATGATATGGAAACAACTGTACTTTGTTGAGAAGGGATTTCGGAAACAGGTATTTGAATATTAGATGTTGAACTTATATCACTTACTGATTCCGATTGAGTTTTTCTTGTCTTGACTCTACTAGGTAAAGGGAATTCTTTCGGAGAAATACCAAGTTTTTCACTTTGAATCCTAGTAAGAGGTTTTGAAGAAACAAATTTTGAAGTTACACTACCTTCAGATATTTCAGACTCTTCTAGAGATAATGAGAATCCTTTCAATTTATGAATTAAATCTTGAACTTCGGGAGACTCAAGATGTTGATTGTATGAATGTTTTGAGGTTTTGGTAGTGGGTGTCTGAATATTTTCTGCAATTTCTTCTCTAGGATTTTGAATTTCAGAAGAAATTGAAGAAGCTAATGAGGGTGTTTTGCTCTCAGAATGGCTTGTGGATAAAGATTTACTTGCCATTCATAGCTCATGCCCTCCTTCTAGCGCCAAAAATGTTGAAGCCTAGAAAATCTCTGCTTCAAACATCGGGGAAAATCACCCGGTCGGGACCTTAAGACAGCTCCTTTTCCGTTTGGTATGGTGGCTCCGACTGGATTTAAAGGACCATTTTCCTTATAACTAAATGGATTGGTTTGAATGGGTGGAAATGGGACTAAATTAACTGAAATAAAACTATCTAATTTAAACTAAATACTGGTAAAGAAATTATAACACTAACCAGGGTAATTATATGTGAATACAACTTAAGATTGTTCCAATTTAACAATAACCATGAAAATGTATTATTATTTAAATTGAAATGTGCAGAAACAAATAAAGATAACTCTGTTTAAGAAATTAAACAGAGTTGTATTAGCATATTGCATTCATTATTGTATACCATCTATATATATACTTATAAAAGATAACGTTTCAATTATACTCAGAAATGATATATAAAAGGAAGCATTGTGAAAACAAATATATATAAATGATAGCAATTTTAAAACGAATATCATAAGACAAAAGAAATCAGCAGTGAAAGGATAGAAATACCTCATTCATCTTGAAGACTTTCAAATGCAATGTGATACTCTAATCCAGTAACTCTGATGAAAAATCAAATTCCAAGGTACAGAAATGCAACACTTCAAAGATAATTCCGCATGAAAATCACCAGATGTGATCCTTTTTAAAAATATATAAGACAATGGAGTACATAAATGCAATCTCCAAGTCAAAAAATATTAAGATCCAGGACCCTTCTCTAAATGCATGAGAAGGGTTTAAATACTACTTAACTAAATCTAAAAATAGTTTATTACAAAAATTAAGGATTTGGTTCAATGACCGTCCTTTTCCTAGGCTAAAATACAGTGAAATTAAAACTAAATCTATCTATCTATGAACTTGATCTTTAAACTTGCAGGCATCTAGCATAGTTTTGAGAAGATGTGGTTGACCGACTTCGGAATTCAACTGTCCTGAAAACACAGAGTCGGCAAGCGTAGGAGCAATCTTCTCTGTAGCATTGATGATACAATTAAGCGCATTGTGCTAACTGTGTGGCTTCACCAAGTACATCCAGTATGAGTCCCAATTCAATCTTGTTAGCCCTTGGATAGATTTTGCTCTTTCTTCTGCCTTTTGCCTCCATTCTGCTTGCAGTTGATGTGCCTGTGGGAGATATCCTGGAACCGTTTCTGGAATCAAGTTAGCTTTGTGTAAATTATCATTTACACAATCAGTGAGAGTGTTTGCCGCTGTAGCCGCTTCCTCTGCTGCCTTTTCTGTTTTTCTGATTTGTGCATCCCAGTTATTGAACAGTATTTCTTTATGGTTTTCATTAACAATGGGTGCACCAGTTATTCTGCCTTCTTCTGTCTTTTTCCATGCCAGATAATCATTGATATTTTCATTAATCAAATCATAATCAGTTCGTAAATCTATGACATGATTTGTGATTTTATCGCTCTCTTGGCACAAAGAATTCCATTGCAAGATTTTTTGGCAGAAAAATTCCTCTTGTTGCAGTAGTTGATTGTTCAAAGAGATGGTTTCTGAAATGAATTCTGGAAGCTTAGGATCATCTTTATGCTGATCTTGGATAATCTGTATTTGTTTGTCTTTATCAGCCAAGCTTTTTTGATGTCCTATTTTCATTTCTTGAAGTTGTTGTTGTAACTCTTCAAGTTTCAATTGTGCTTCCTTATTGGCTTGTACCTGTTGCAATTGCTGTTGTAGAACTTTTATCTGTTCTTCTTTTTCATTCAACAAAAGTTGTATCTCAAATGCTTTGTCAATTGTTGCAGAAGCATAAGCTCCTGTCATTTGAGATAACTTAGTGAGATTATGAGTAGGTTCTGTGGCAGGATCTTTCCACAAAACATCTACTTGTTCTGGTTCAGTAGCAATTGCACTTTCTAATTTTCTCTTTTTCCTCTGTCTTTTCACTACTACTTTGTATTTTGGGTTGTAGAATACATATAGAGGAGGAATGTCCTCGACATTAAGCACAATTTCGGAGGATGGTGTGATTGGTATGTGCTCACATCGCGGATCATGTTGCTTGTCCCTGTTCAAACTTGTTTATTCCAATAAAGTGGTTCCATATCTCATCCTTCTACATTAATCAATTGGTTGAAGGTTTCCATTCTTTTCTAATTCAATGATAACTGGTCATATTGTTTGGTCGTTGGAGGAATATTTGTCCGTTGGAATCAAAAATTTGTTGTTAAGTAAGTTTCCTTTTATCGTGCAGAATCTTTAGTGATTCTTCCATTTTATCTCCTTTCATTAGCCTTATTGGAATGTTCAGGTCTCTCCTTTCAACATTTTGATTTAGATTTATCACACTTGAACCTGGGTCGCTAAGACTCAACACTAGGATTTTTCTTCGTGCCTCTGTTGTGATTTGTACAATAGAGAGCCTATTCTTTCTCTGTAAAGCCTGAATTCTTGAAATTCCTCTGGAGATAACTGCGCTTGAGCTGAATTCAGAACTTCTTTGAATGAATTTCTTGCTTGGAACATATCATCAAAAGGATCCTGTTCCTCGGAAAATTCCCTTACCCTGATTGCATTGGTAAAATTCTTAATAATATCATTTGGGTCGAATAATCTTCTCGAAAATTTGAACAGCTGTAGGCATGTAATGTTGCCTATCTCTTGAAATGCATGACCAATATCAAACAGTGAAAATGTTCCACATTTTACGGGAAATTTTGGCCAAATTCCCTTTTTCTTCTCTTTTAAATCTTTTGTTATACCTCCCTGGCCACAGGTCTGGTAAGCAATTTCACGAGCTACAAGTCTATCTGGAACATATAGGGGTAAAACATGGGGAGAAGCATAACTTCCAAAACCCTAATATAAGTGAACAATTCTTCTCCAAAACATCTCGCGACGGGGAGAATATCAACCTCTGTTTCTGAGGATAACCTTGGGGCATCCTTATTATACAATGTTTTGTACAATGGCAGCATTATTCCATGACAAATTTGGTAAAAGTGGGGGACAAACTTAGACTCCCATAGTTCTTTATGGTACACATGAATAGGCAAAGGATCGTGGATAGTCCATTTCCAACCCATCACAGGGAATTTAGAGACATAACAGATAGCATCCATGACATAAGCAGATAAATAAAAAGGTGGATAGACCCGCTGAGAAACATTTCGTTTGGACCGGTAGTGAAAAATAGTAGTGGTTAAATTATCAGATAGGATTTTGGCCCAGTCTACAATTGTAGAATTAACAACCGCATTCAACAAAGGAAGCCATTCGGGTAAGATCATATTTATGTCAGGCTTTCCAAAAAGCCTGCATAACATGGCAGCAGTGAAACAATAAGGAGAGGTAAGTGAACCTGTGTTGTACATACCTTGTTTGTTTTTCTTCAATGGTTCCCTTATTTTGGTCCACTCCTTTGTGCATTCTGCCAAATTTCCATGTTCTCTGGAAAAATCTTCCATGAATTGTTTGTTGTAAGTCGCCTGAGGTTCTGGCAACTTATACATTAATCTCAGATCTTCTGTGGTGAATGACCCAATTAGTTCTTCAGATGGAGTTCTGAATTGCCTGTCTGAAATATCAGTGTTGTCCAGCACCCATTTTACCATGTCCATATACGGGAGAATCCTTGGCCTTGTCGCTATTCTATGCAGAAATGAGCAAGCCAGTTCCCTAAGGGTTGCCTCAGACGTATTACTGGAACCTGCTGTAGCTACAAATTTTATCACCACAGGGTTTTCTTCCTCTAGCAGATTATACATTCCTTTCCAAGTGGATATACCGACATCCTTATTACAAGCGGTGTCTGCATACAGCGAAGCCATTTCTTTGTTTTCAGAACTCGAGCTCTTCTCCTTCTTACCCATAGTGTTTAGTGGAAGCTTTGTATAGACGTTTGCTCCTTCGTGCCTACGTTTTACAAGTAAATGAGAGTAATGGCGTAAGAAATGTGATGAGACTGTTTTAAACGTGAAAGCGGATGAAATATAATATTTTAATCGTGAAACGACTTTCAATTCAAACACAATCTCATTTACCATTAATTTTCAATCCAATCATTTAATTTAATCATTAAAAGCGTGATAAATGTATTTGATATATCGGAAGATTGCCTTGGGATAGCGTGACTATATGAATTTGCGACATTGCAATCGTTACATTTGTCGCAACACTTTACAATGACTGGCAACATGGTCACTAGTTGAATATTATTTAAAGAAAATTATGCTAATAGCGCAAAAGCTGCATACACGAAATCTCACAAAAAGCGTCAAAATTGAAAAGAGCGCAAAAGGTATTCATTAATCACTTCTTGTTTCTCGCGGCTTATGCGATCTATCTGTGATCAATACGTTTATTGTTATAGGCTTTTAGGGTCGTATTATCGCAAAAGCACAAAAATCGCATTTTCAGCTTTATAAAAGATATATACCATTTGGTTATGGATGCGTTATCTTGTTTAGAGAGCAATTTTATTATGATCTATCATAAACTTAAGTGTTTTTTAATATTCTTTCAAAGGGATTTCTATAGGTTTATGATAGAAAGTTTTATTCCAAAAGGCAAACAAATCCTAATTGATTTTTTTTTTTGGATTTTTAACTAAGGGTCCTCATTTATTTAGTATTATTACTAATATTAAATAAAAGGGGGGTTGTTGCTGGTCACAACACCTTGTAAAAAATTATTCACTATCTCGGGTCAATTACCTGGATTGAGTATGATAAGATGAGCTATGAGCTAATTGAGTACCCAAGCAAGAAAATAACTCTGTCCAAAAATTTCTAGTAAAAATGGGTTCTTTGTCGCTCACAATAACCCTTGGGTTTCCATGTAGCTTTCGAATTGTGTCCATAAATGTAGTATCAACTGTACTTACTTTAAATGGATGAGATAATGCACAAAAGTGTGCATACTTGGTAAGTCTATCAACTACCACCATTATGACACTCTTTCCTTCGGACTTGGGTAAACCTGTGATAAAATCCATTAAAATTTCCTCTCAACGTTGACTTGGAATGGATAAAGGTTGTAGAAGACTTGGGGTCTTAATTGTCTCAACTTTATTTTGCTGGCAAACCAAAAATTCCGCTACAAACTTTTGAATATTAGATTTAAGACCATCCCAGAAAAATTCTTTCTTCACCCTATGGTAAGTTTTTAAAAATCCTGAGTGACCTCCTAAAGGAGAAGTGTGAAATTTCAAAAGAATATTTTTTTTTAGTTGGGAACTCTTACAAAGATATAAGCGATCTTTGTACCATAAGGAATCATTTTTCCAACTAAATGTATTAGATGTACTAGGATCTTTCTACAAATTTTGAACGAGTGTCCACACTTCTTCATCCTTCTTCCATTCATCCCTTGGTTCAGTTATCCAATCTAGTTGGATAATAGAAATGGCACAAAGCAATGCTTCCACCTCTTCATTCTTTCTTGAGAGTGCATCTGCAACAACATTTAGCTTCCCTTTTTTTTAGATTATTTCAAAGTCATAACCCAACACCTTTGTGACCCATTTTTGCTGCTCTTTTGAAGATAGTCTTTGTTCCAAAAAGTGTTTAAGACTATCATGATCAGTTTTATCTTGAAGTGTCTTCCCATTAGGTAAGGTCGCAATTTCTTTAGTGCATGTAGTATTGCTAGCGTTTCCTTCTCATAAATAGCTTTCTGTAAATACTTTCCTTTGATTGGACAACTTTCAAAAGTAATGGGTCTTCCTTCTTGCATTAAAACAACACCAATTCCATTTCCTGAGGCATCACATTCCACAATAAAGGTTTTTGTGAAATCTAGCATAGCTAAGACTGGTGCTAGGCACATTTCCTCTCTAAGATGTTCAAAGGCCTTAGTTGCTTCAGGAGTCCATGAAAATGCATCTTTCTTCAATAATGTTGTTATAGGTGCTTCTATTCTCCCATAATTCTTAACAAACTTACGATAATACCCTGTTAACCCGAGAAATACTCGCAACTTCCTTATGGTTGTGTTGACTTTCCATTCCTTAATGGCTTTAATTTTTCTAGGGTCTACCTTAACACCCTCGTGAGATAGAATATGACCCAGATATTCCATTTCTTGTACTCCAAATAAACATTTGGATGCTTTTGCATATAATTGTTTCTCCTACAATAGTTTGAGCACCTTGTCAACATGTTGAACATGATCCTTCCAAAACCTGCTGTAGATTAGTATCATCAAAAAATACTAGCAAAAATTTTCTAAGGAAGGGTTTGAAAATTCAATTCATCAACTTGTTGTACTATACAACAACCCTCCATTTTTCTTAATTCTAGAATAAAATTCATTTAGAAATAGGGTCCCTTTTTCTTTTTATAGAAATAAAAGAATTAGAAATAAAGATTCATTGTTTTGAAAAAGCTTATATTTGTTTAAATACAAACCAAATACAACATTCAAAACTTCCGACCCGATCAAATATAAAAGAACTTATCATAAAAAACAAGTCAAGTGTAAAAGTCCAATGAATAATAATCGCAATCGGAGATCGGAGAAAACCCTTAGCGGAAAATTTGACATAGAAACTCAAATCCTCCGATGCGATTAGTTCGATCGCAAAACTTCAATCGCAAAGAGTTTAAGTTATCCATTTACATACTTCTGATGCGATGCGACCAGTCGCAATCGCATGATCGGGATACTTTTAAATAATTTCTTTGTGGTTAATTTCAAATTCTCCGATGCGACGCGCGTTATTATAAAAAAACACTTTTCAAAAGGAAAACAAACATTTGTTCGTTTAAATAAGAAAAACTTATGTATGATAGACCCCACCATCGTAAATCGGAGAAATCCATTAACAATTCTTTTCGATTGAAACTCCCTGATTTCGATCTAAAACCATTTAATCGAAAATCGGAAAAGTTTGTAATCGCAATCGGCAAATCGAGAAATCTGTATTATGATATTTATGTACCATTTGAAAACTTTCGATGCGATTGATACATAACATTTATTACATTCGAAGAATTCAAGAGAGGTAAATATTATAATATTTCACAAAGCATCAAATCTCCAATTGTACGTTGGTATTCAATAGCAAATCAAATGAATATTGGTTTATGATTCAGTTTTAAATACATGAGTGTGACCCAAAGAGAACATTTACATGCTATACGAGACCAATAAATAATGAATCATGTGTCCATAATCGTTCCTTTCAAGTTACTTGTTTATCACGACTGAAAGTTTATTGTCTTGCAGAATCAAGGAACACTGAACCCTTTCATTCACAAACAAAGGGAAATAGTATCAAACACAGAAATTTCGAAGAGAGCGAGGAGAACCAAGACTTTTGTTCCCGTTAAGTTTGTTGAGACTCCTACAGTCTCAAAAGAAAAGCCAACAAAACTGAGATTAGTTACAGATACATCATGCCAAGGGCTCGGAAGAATGACGTGGGAAGGAGTTTACAATCTATTGGAGAAAGAAAAACCCAAAGTCACAGTAGAAAAGGCATCAGTTCCAGATGAAGATAGCTCAGATTCCGACTCTGAAATTACTGAAAAATCACTTGCAAATTCATTTCTACATCGAATTGCAGCCAGAACAAGCATCATGCCTTATTATGATGTGATTCGATGGGTCATCGATAGTGTGAAAATAAAGGACAGAATGTTTGTTTCAGCTTCTAGAGTGTCTTTTGGGTCGTTTAAAGAAGAAGACATTAAGGCAATGTATCATCTTCCTGATCCGCAGAAGGTTAATAACAAAGAATTTATCAAAGATTTTGCTGATAATAATAAAGTTCAATCTGATCCTATCAAAGATTGGAGGAAAAATCCTGAGAAGCACAGAAATGAAGCATCCGGTATGTATTCAGTAGATTCCCTCTTACCTCCGTATTGCTATGCCGCTGCCATGATGTGTAGATTATTTGGTAATGACAATTCTGCTAGGTTTTCTATACAAATGGTCCCATTAATCTTAACTGTTGTCAATTCCGACATTATGGACTGGGCTGTTATTCTCTCTGATAGAATGGCTAATAGAATACTCGAGTACAGACAAGATAAAACCGCTGGAAATTCCACTCCTTTTTTCTTTTGTGCTTATATTCTAGACGCCCTTTGTTTTAATTCTGAGTTTCCCTTGTTAGGATGGAAATGGACTCCCAAATATCCCACCCCGATTCATATATATCATAAACTTCTTTGGAAATTTCATTTCCAAGATAATGTGTATAGAATATGTCATGGTTTCCTTATCCCTGTCTTTAAAACCATTTTCAATCGCTTCCCTCCTAGATTCTCAGACAAAGCTAAAGCTGACTTATCCTCAATAGGAGATTGGTTTGGAGAAGAAAAGTTCACATACATCAGGATTTTTGGGAGTATTGTAGAACCCCATGTTCTCCCTCTTTTTGTTCCAGACAAACTTTTCTCCTAGGAAATCTCCTATCAATTAACAGTTGAAGGAATATCCAGAGCTCTAAACAATAGTAAGAAAAGAATGTGGCTTCCATTCCCATTCAATTGTGGTCAGTTCACTTTGAATGACTTCAAACATGCAGAAAAGGAAGTCGCCAAAATAAAGGGTTGTAAATTTGCAACCATTCCAGGGAGACAGTATGATCCACGACAGATAGCTTTTAATGTTACTGCTTCAGTTTCGATTTCTCAATTTGAGCATGAACCAGATGAGTTTGATGATTTGTTTGTTTCGTTGAATGATTTTCCTCAAGTTTATGATTTAGCCAAGTCTAAATTCCAGAAGGAAGAAATGAATAATTTTTTGTTATTCAGAAGTCAAAGACTGTTGAAAGTTCCTCTAGACCAACTGAGAATTCCTATACAAGGGTCAGAGACAGAGGGTACATCTAGCAAAACACCAGGAGAAACATCTGCCGGTAAAGTTATTACACAATCGGCTATTAACCAGCCAACTGTACATACTGAAAAGGTGAGCACTGATGGCAAACCTGATGCTCAGAAAGGGAATACTGATGGCAAATCCGATCGAAATACTGATCAGCAGTCCACAGCTCAAACAAAATAAAAATTCACAAGTAATGATACTAATGTGCATAATCAAAAAGGAGGATCAGATAGCAAAACCATTGAGCAGGGAAAAAATACAGAGAAAACAAATAAACAATTGGAAGGAAAAGAAAATAATGAGAAAATTATAGACTCTGCTGATCTTAATGTTTCTTCTCAATTGTTGAAACAATATGATCAATTTGCTTAGCAATTAGGACTGCAGGATAAAGATAAAGAGCAAGTAGAGCAGGATGTCGAAATCATTCCTGAACATCCTACAGGGCAGATTGTATTGAAGATTGAGGAGATCCCTCCTTTGGATGTATTTTATAGCCCTAAACATAAGGCTATTGTTAGAAAACAGAGAAAAAGAAGGAAGATAGATCAGGACATGTTTTCCACTCCACAGGAGGATTTCATGAATATTGTCTACAAGAATACTGAAGTGAATCCATCTGAGGATCTCACTAAGTTGTCTCAATATGCAGGAGCATATAGTGCTGCAACAATAGATAAAGCTGCAGAAGTCTCTCAGTTGATGACACAAAAAGATCTCCATATAGCTTTTCTTGAAGAACAAGCCAATGAAAGTCAGCAAAAGATTGCTCAATTAGAACAACGATTATAGGATCAAGAACTCAAATCTAAAGAGTTAGAAGAACAACTTACTACAGAAAAGAAGAAAGTTGATGAGCAAGTTTTAGGCAAACAACAACAATTGAATCAAGAAATTTCCAAGTTACAAGATTTGTTGCAAAATGAGAAGAATGTGAAGATTGTACAAGAAAAAGAATTTCAAGCAGCTTTAGATAGGTTCAAATATTTCCCTAAATTAAGTGAATTCAAATCGGAAGCTCTTGAAGTTAATAAACTGATGTCTCAGCAATTGAATGAATTTTGTGCAAAATTATCACAAGCAAAACCATTTTGTGATATCACATCATCCTTGATCCATAACATTATTACTCTCAGGCAAGAAATTGATGATGCTGATGAAAATATTTCTGAATTTCTTACTTGGCAAGATACAGAAAAAAGAAGAGAAGCTAATCTTCCTAGGATAGAAGAAAGACATAAAGAAATATTGTTTACAGAATGGGAACATCAGATAATGAAAGCTAAGAGAGCAATATCAAGAGCTAGGAGCATGATGAGTAATATAACGCAATTTATCAATGACAGCTTGTATTCAATTAATCTCATTTCAGATTGTGTTCCTGGCAGTTTACTTAAAGTGAAAGAAACCGAAAACAGATGGAAAGAAGAAATGATAAATAAAAGTCAACAAATCAACAAACTTCAAGCAATATCTTGGGAAAATATGTGGACTTATTTAATTAAGCCAAACAATCAACAAATGGCTATTAAATTCCTTTCAAATGTTGTTGATTGTTTAATTCCAGAATTTTCCGATGCCACATACGCTGGACAGCTACATTCTGAGATGAGTCATCCACCGAGGCTCCAAGATATGCTGAAAATTTGCAACTTGGCTACATCAAGTGAGAAAGAAAACCAATGAATCAGTTTCATTTAAGATAGCATTTCTATTTTTAATTTGATAGATTGTAGCAGTAGTAGTAGGATTCTATTTTTATGTAATTTCCTATTTAAATCCCTCTCATGCATTTAGAGAAGGGATCCGGAGTTGTAATATTTTTGACTTGGAGCTTACATTTCTGTACTCCATTGCCTCTTATATTTTATAAAGGATCACATATGGTGATTTTGTGCTGAAATTATCTTTGGATTTGATTTTACATCAGAGTTACTGGATTAGAGTATCAGATTTCATTTGAAAATCTTCAAGATGAATGAGGTATTTCTATCTGTTCACTATTGATTTCCTTTGTCATATGATATTCGCTTTAAAATTTGCTATCATTTATATATATTTGGTTTTCATAACGTTTCTTTTTATATATCATTTCTGAGTATAATTGAAATGTTATCTTTCATAAGCATATATAGATGGTATGCAATGATGAATGCAATATGCTAATATAACTCTGTTTAATTTCTTAAATAGAGTTATCTTTATTTGTTTCTGCACATTTCAATTTAAATAATAATACATTTTCAGGGTTATTGTTAAATTGGAACAATCTTAAGTTGTATTCACATATAATTACCCGGGTTAGTGTTAGAATTTCTTTATCAACATTTAGTTTAATTAGATAGTTTTGTTTCAGCCAATTTAGTCCCATTTCCATTCATCCAAATCAACCCATCACAAACCCATTTAGTTATAAGGAAACTGGTCCTTTAAATCCAGTCGGAGCCACCATACCAAACGAAAAAGGAGTTGTCCTAAGGTCCCGACCGGGTGGTTTTCCCCAATGTTTGAAGCAGATATTTTCAAGGCTTCAACATTTTTGTCGCTAGAAGGAGGGCCTGAGCTATGAATGGCAATTAAATCTTTATCCACGGGCCATTCTGAGAGCAAAACACCCTCATCAACTTCTTCAATTTCTTCTGAAATTCAAAATCCTAGAGAAGAAATTGAGAAAAATATTCAGACACCCACTACCAAAATCTCAAAACATTCAGACAAGCAATCTCCTGAGTCTCCTGAAGTACAAGATTTAATCCATAAATTGAAAGGATTCTCATTATCTCTTGAAGAGTCTGAAATATCTGAAGGTAGTGTAAACTCAAAATTTGTTCCTTCAAAACCTCTTACTAGGTTGCAAAGTGAAAAACTTGGTATTCCTCCGAAAGAATTTCCTTTACCTAGTAAGGGCAAGACAAAAAGAATTCAATCGGAATCAGAAGGTGATACAAGTTCATCATCTCATATTCAATCACCTATTTCCGAAACCACAACTCAACAAAGTGCAGTTGTTTCCACATCATCTCCTCAATCATCTTCCCCTCAATCATCATTAATTTCAACATCACACATTCCAACAATTTCTGTTCCAACACCAACAGTCTCTATTACCCCTTCAACAGTTGTTTCTACTACTCCTCCAATAGTTGTTCCAATAATGGCTAGACCATGGGCTACTCCAGGGGCAATCAACATGGCTGCACCTTTACATGATTTACCAGGCAATCCTGGAAAATGGCTTCCAAAATTTAGTCCAGATCTTAACATTCAAGCTGAAGAACATATCAATAACTTTATGCTGGCTGTAAATTTGAATGGAGTCACACATGAAGATGTTGTAGTCAGATTATTCCCTTATACTCTTCAAGGAGCAGCAGGATCATGGTACTTTTCATTACCTTCGGGATCCATAACAAGTTGGGCCATTTTTGCAGATCATTTTTTAAGCAAATTTGGAGATGACCGATCAATAGCTACTTTACTCAATGACCTCTCAAATTTGAAGATAGAACCCAAAGATCCCATTAAAGATTTCAACGCTAGATTCAACAAACTCTTGAACAAAATCCACACAGATTCACAGCCTAGTGAACAAGTCAGAAGTGAATGGTATATAACTGCCTTACCCTCAAACATAGCAATTTTTGTAGATATAGCTGCAAAACCTACATTAGCCGAGAATATGAAAGAGGCTATTGCAGTAGAAAAACGAATTATTTCTCTAGAAAATAAAAATGCTATTGAGGAAAGGAAATCAAAGAAAGTCATCTTCAAAGATGATTCAAAGAAAAAGGCCAAAGATCCATATGACATGGAGGGTTTACAGAAAGTTCTTAAAACCATGTCAAATGAAATGGTTGAAATTAAAAAACAAGTAGCTGAAACTTCTACTAAAAAACCATTCCGAAATTTCAGAAGAAATCAAGTTGAATCTAAACCTCCTAATGCAATCTCTAATGCATAATCAGAGGTAGAACAAGAAGCTATGCCTGTAAGTACTAGGAGTAAATCTACAGCAGAGCCTTTACAAACAGCTCCAAAAAATAAAATCACAACTCCAAGTACCAAAGACAAATCCCCTGCAAAGAAAGCTTCTCCATTACCTAATCAAAATCAGCCATCTTCTTCTAATCCTCCCACATCGACAAAAAAGACTTTAGTAGTGTCAGATCCTATGGAGTATAACATTGTTGAAGACATGAAAAAGATTAAAGCCAACATTTCCTTACATGAACTCAGCAAACTAAAACACCAGCAGAAGTTATTATTGAAAGAATTAAACGCTACACCAATTGGTCCTTTACCAAGTGGTGTAGTTGCAAAAGCAGCTAGGGGAGCTGGTAAGCCACCAGATAAGGTAGATGCTACTGATACCATGCTCATTGGAGAAAAGTCAAATTCTCAAACTCCTCCTTTTCTTCTGACTTATGAATTGTACAATAAGAATCTGCATAATTGTTTGATTGATTCTGGGGCTTCCTCTAATATAATGCCTACCTCTGTTTGTGCCAAATTGAATATCGAGCCACAGAAATCGGCAGTTCATATTGTTCAATTGGATCGCTCTAAAGTTCAAGTTGTAGGAGAAATCAATTCAGTTACTATCAGATTAGCTTCCAATCCTAGAATTGTCCAAAGAATTGATATTTTGATTGCTGATATTCCTGAATTCTATGGATTAATCTTAAGTAGGGACTGGTCTGTGAAACTTAAGGGTTATATCTCGACTGATTATTCACATATGTGGCTTCCCTACAAAGGGAAACCAAATCAAATCAAAATTGAACGAGAAAAACATATGACCCACACTGTCATTGAATTTGAACAACCTAATGAACCTGTGGCATTCAACAAAAATATTCTTGGAGGTTATTCTGCTGAATCATTTCTTGGAAACTTAAAAGCACCCCAATCACCTTTTTCTGTAAATACTTTTGTTTCTCAAATAGAAAATTTTTCACAATCCGATTCTTCCAGAATTGTAAATACTTCTGATGTAATTGTAGATAAGTCAATAGATAAATCTTTATTTTGGTCGTTATATTTTGATGGATCAAATTCTAGTGATGGAGCTGGAGCAGGATGCATTTTAATTGATCCAGATGGAGAGAAAACCATGCTGTCATGTAGGCTAGAATTTGAGTGTACTAACAATACTGCAGAATATGAAGCCTTGGTTCAAGGACTTTATAAAGCTATAGGGTTAGATGTTAAATACTTGAAAGTCTTTGGTGATTCCAAAATTGTCATAAAACAAGTTAGTAATACTATTCATTGCCTTTCAGGACATCTTAAACACTATCAAACCCTAGTACAAGATCTCACCACTCATTTTTTAGCATTCAATATTTCTCCTATTCCTAGGAATCAGAATACATCAGTTGACTTGTTAGCTAATGTTGCATCTAAACTCCTACCTGCTGAAAATTGCAGTCTTGATAGATTTTCTGTAGAATTAATTTTTCGTCCATTTGTCCCAGACAATGTTACAAATTGGAGAGTTTTCTATCATGATCAAGATATTTTAAATTTCATGACTTCAGAGAAATCATATGATGATCAAATTATTGATGAAAATGATCATGATTTACAAATTGCTTCAAAAGGTAATGAAAATCCCATTCCGAAATCTGTTGTTAAATTGGAGGACTTATCTGATATTAAAGACAGATTCAAGAAAGTCACTAGTGCCAAACTTCAAAGTTCCACTTTGAAGTTTGAATTAGTGAATCTTGGTTCTGATTCCAAACCTCAAAACGTTAATTTAGGACTCAATTTAACACCAGAGGAAAGGAATGCTTTCATTAAACTCTTGAACAAATATAAAAACGTTTTCGCTTGGAATTATGATGATTTAAAAACGTATGATACTTCGGTTATTCAACACACAATTCCAATGCTTCCTGATATTAAACCTGTTCAGCAAAAGCTAAGGAAGTTTCATCCAAATCTCGAAGGACAAATCAAATCAGAACTTAATAAACTTTTAAAAGCCAAAATCATTTTTCCTGTCAGGCACTCCAATTGGGTTTCCAATATGGTACCTGTAAGGAAGAAGAATGGTGATATAAGAATCTGTATTGATTTTAGAAATTTAAACAAGGCATGTTTAAAAGACAATTTCCCATTGCCAACCATGGAACAAATACTTCAAAAGGTAGCTGGTTCTGAACTTATGTCCTTTCTTGATGGATTTTCAGGCTATAATCAAGTCTTAGTTCATCCAGATGACAGATTGAAAACAACTTTTAGAACAAAATGGGGAACTTATGCTTATTAAAAAATGCCTTTTGGTTTAATAAATGCAGGGGCAACTTTCCAAAGAGCCATGGACATAGCGTTTAAAGGTCTGATCAATAAGTCAGTTGTTGTTTATCTTGATGACATAACAGTATTTTCAAAAAAGAGAACCAATCATCTACATGATCTAAAGCAAATATTTGAAAGATGTAGAAGGTTTGGTATTTCCTTAAATCCAAAGAAATATTTCTTTTCTTTGGATGAAGGAAAACTCTTAGGATTTGTTGTGTCAAAAGATGGTATATATATTGATCCAGATAGAGTGAAAGAAATTTCTGATATTTCTTTACCTCATAACAAAAAATCCATGCAATCATTTCTTGGGAAAATCAATTTTGTAAAAAGATTCATTCCCGATTTCTCTCAAATTGTTTTACCTATGCAAAATATGATCAAGAAAAATTCAGTATTCAAATGGGGGCATAAAGAGAAAGAAGCCTTTGAGGCAATCAAACAAGCGATCATTAATGCACCAGCATTGAGTACCCCGGATTTTTCTAAAGATTTTATTTTGTATACCTTAGCCACCGAGACATCCTATGCAGCTGTTTTAACACAGCTCAATGATCAGAAAATTGAAACACCAATTTCTTTCTTTAGCTCAAATCTGCAAGGAGCTGAGCTGAATTATTCCGATGTTGAAAAACATGCCTTTACTGTGATTAAATCAATTAAGCATTTCAGACCTTTTCTCTTGAAAACTCATACAAAAATCATTGTCCCATTCTCTGCAGTGAGACAGTTATTAATTCAGAGAGAAGTAGGAGAAAAACGAGCTAACTGGGTAACAGCTTTGCAAGAATATGATGTTGATATTAAACCAGCTAAGATTGTTAGAGGACAAGGTTTTTGCAGACTATTGGCAGGAGCTCATAACATACCAGAACATCAAGATTCAAATCAAGATATTCAAGTAAGTCAGATAAGTGTTACAGATTCTGAATCTCAGTATGCTGATCTCATCTATTACTTGAAAAATGGGTATGCCCCTTATAATCTTAGCTATAAGATAAAACGTGCTTTAAGGTTAAAGGCTATTAAATATGAGATCATTGATAATGTGTTATTCAGGAAAAATTATGATTCAATCTTATTAAGATGTCTTGAAAAGACTAAAGCTGAAAAGGTTTTGCAGGAATTGCATGATGGACCAGCAGGAGGTCATTTTGGAGGTGATACCACAACTCACAAAATAATTCGTGTTGGTTATTACTGGCCTACCCTTTTTAAAGATACACATGACTATGTAAGGAAATGCAGAATTTGCCAAACTGCAAGTGGAAGACAAAGGAAACCAGCTTTTCCTTTGCAACCAGTGAGTATTGAGCAACCATTTGAACAATGGGGGCTTGACATTATTGGTGAGATAGTACCTCATTCTTCCAAACAACACAAGTACATCCTTACTGCAACTGATTACTTTACAAAGTGGGTAGAGGCAATTCCCTTGAAGGTAGCCAATTCTGATGCAATTATTGATTTCATAGATCAATTCATCATAACCAGGTTTGGTGTACCTCAAGCTCTTGTCTTTGATAATGCATCTTATTTTTCCGGAAATAGTTTAATAGAATTTGTAGTCAAAAGAGGTTTTAAACTGAAATATTCAGCAAATTATTATCCACAAGGTAATGGTTTGGCTGAATCCACTAACAAAAATCTCATCAAAATCATTAAAAGGACTATTGATCAAAATCAAAAGAATTGGCACAAGTCTTTAATCTTTGCATTATGGGCTGATCGTATCACTAAAAAAGCTTCAATAGGAACTTCACCTTTCAATTTAGTTTAAGGAAAATAAGCTGTGATACCATCAAATTTAACTCTTCCATCATTAGCCCTAGTGCAATTTATTGAAGAAAATCCTTCTTCATCCATTCAATTGAGATATAATCAAATCCTTAAACTAGAAGAAGATAGAGATAAAGCTAAAATTATTCATGAAAAACATCAACAGCTTGTAAAATCTTCTTTTGATGCAAGTTCTACCGGCTCAAAAATTTTGTCAATTGGTGATCTTATTCTGAAATGGGATAAGGCACATGAAGAAAAAGGTAAGCATACCAAGTTTCAGAAAATGTGGCTTGGACCATTTCAGATCGTTGAAAAGATAGGCTCAAATAGAACAACGATTACAGGATCAAGAACTCAAATCTAAAGAGTTAGAAGAACAGCTTACTACATAAAAGAAGAAAGTTGATGAGCAAGTTTTAGGCAAACAACAACAATTGAATCAAGAAATTTCCAAGTTACAAGATTTGTTGAAAAATGAGAAGAATGTGAAGATTGTACAAGAAAAAGAATTTCAAGCAGCTTTAGATAGGTTCAAATATTTCCCTAAATTAAGTGAATTCAAATCGGAAGCTCTTGAAGTTAATAAACTGTTGTCTCAGCAATTGAATGAATTTTGTGCAAAATTATCACAAGCAGAACCATTTTGTGATATCACATCATCCTTGATCCAGAACATTATTACTCTCAGACAAGAAATTGATGATGCTGATGAAAATATTTCTGAATTTCTTACTTGGCAAGATACAGAAAAAGGAAGAGAAGCTAATCTTCCTAGGATAGAAGAAAGACATAAAGAAATCTTGTTTACAGAATGGGAACATCAGTTAATGAAAGCCGAGAGAGAAATATCAAGAGCTAGAAGCATGATGAGTAATATAACGCAATTGATCAATGACAGCCTGTATTCAATTAATCTCATTTCAGATTGTGTTCCAGGCAGTTTGCCTAAGGTCAAAGAAACCGATTGCAAATGGAAGGAAGAAATGATGAATAAAAGTCAACAGATCAACAAACTTCAAGCAATATCTTGGGACAATATGTGGACTTATTTAATTAAGCCAAACAATCAACAAATGGCTATTAAATTCCTTTCAAATGTTGTTGATTGTTTAATTCCAGAATTTTCCGATGCCACATACGCTGGACAGCTACATTCCGAGATGAGTCATCCACCGAGGCTCCAAGATATGATGAAAATTTGCAACTTGGCTACATCAAGTGAGAAAGAAAAACAATGAATCAGTTTCATTTAAGATAGCATTTCTGTTTTTAATTTGATAGATTGTAGCAGTAGTAGTAGGATTCTGTTTTTATGTAATTTCTTATTTAAATCCCTCTCATGTATTTAGAGAAGGGATCCGGAGTTGTAATATTTTTGACTTGGAGCTTACATTTCTATACTCCATTGCCTCTTATATTTTATAAAGGATCACATCTGGTGATTTTGTGCTGAAATTATCTTTGAAGTGTTGCATTTCTGTACCTTTGGATTTGATTTTACATCAGAGTTACTGGATTAGAGTATCAAATTTCATTTGAAAATCTTCAAGATGAATGAGGTATTTCTATCTGTTCACTATTGATTTCCTTTGTCATATGATATTCGCTTTAAAATTTGCTATCATTTATATATATTTGGTTTTCATAACGTTTCTTTTTATATATCATTTCTGAGTATAATTGAAATGTTATCTTTCATAAGCATATATAGATGGTATACAATGATGAATGCAATATGCTAATATAACTCTGTTTAATTTCTTAAACAGAGTTATCTTTATTTGTTTCTGCACATTTCAATTTAAATAATAATGCATTTTCATGGTTATTGTTAAATTGGAACAATCTTAAGTTGTATTCACATATAATTACCCGGGTTAGTGTTAGAATTTATTTATCAGCATTTAGTTTAATTAGATAGTTTTGTTTTAGTCAATTTAGTCCCATTTCCATTCATCCAAATCAACCCATCACAAACCCATTTAGTTATAAGGAAACTGGTCCTTTAAATCCAATCGGAGCCACCATACCAAACGGAAAAGGAGCTGTCCTAAGGTCCCGGCCGGGTGGTTTTCCCCAATGTTTGAAGCAGATATTTTCAAGGCTTCAACGCAACCCTTGAAATGTATAAGGTGCATTGGTAAGGCCAAAAGGCATGACCAAAATTTCATAATGACCCTCATGAGTTCAAAATGTTGTTTTCAGAATATCTTCAGTCTTCATTCTAATTTGATGATATCCTGAATGAAGATCCAACTTGGTAAAATAAATTTCTCCATGTAATTCATCCAATAATTCCTCAATCACAAGAATGGGAAATTTGTATTTAATAGTGAGCTTATTGAGCTCCCTATAATCTGGACACATGCACCATGATCCATCCTTCTTGTGTACCAATACTACTGGAGCAGAGAAAGAACTTTGACTAGGTTGAATTATACCAACCTCTAACATTTATGCAATCATACGTTCAATTTCACTCTTTTGGACATAAGGATATCTATAAGGCTTGATGTTTGGAGGAAAACTTCCTAGAATCAAATGAATAGCATGATCATGATCACAAATAGGTGGGAGTCCTTTGGGAGTTTCAAACACCTTGGAATGATTGTCCAAGACTTTTTGGAGATCTGCAGAAATAGATGATTTTGATGTTGGAACTCCTAGTGAGCATAATTGTGCAATTACGCCTTGTTGTTCTTTCTTTAGAAGATTTGTTATGACATTATAGCTTATTATATTTCCTGGCTTCCCTGCGATACCCCGTAATTCGACTTCCTTTCCTTCTGAAAAAAAATTCAAGAAACGTTCTTGAAAATTAAAAGCTACTATCCCCAAATATTGTAACCATTGTACTTCTAGTACAACATCAGCGCCTCCCATTGGAATGGAAAGCATTGGAATATTCAATACATATTCTCCCATGGATAGCTTGATATTATAGCATTTTCCAAATAAATTTATAGTTCCTCCATTTGCAACCATCACTTGGCATTCTGGTGGTGGGTATAGAAAACAGTTCAATTCCCTGGCTACCTTACAATGAATAAAACTATGGGTACTACCTGAATCAATCAACACTGTTACCTTTTTCTTCTTGATATGTCCTTCTATCTTGAGAGTTTGATGAGTGGTAATTAGTACCAATGCATTACACGATATGGTAGGAATCATTTCTTCCTCTTCTAGGGTTGGTTCTTGGTGTATATCCTCTTCTTTTGAAGATTCTTTTTAATTTTCTTCTTCCTCTTCACAATCTATGTACAATAATTTCTTCTCAGCACACTTATGACCTTTAGTGTATTTGCTATCACAACTGTAGCAAAGCCCTTTTTCTCTTTTTTCTTCCAATTGTTGTGGTGTCAACCTTGTAGGTTGTGGAAGTGTAGGAGTAGGAACACTTCCATATTTAAAGATGTGAGTGGTAGGCTTCCTTGTCGCCATAATTTTACATCCAATTTTTCTTGCCAACCTAAATGCCTTCTCCAATGAATCAGGTTCCCAAGCGCAAAATTCATGTTGGATGTTATCCTTTAAAGTCCCTATGAAGACATCAATTGTGTGTTCATTTGGAATATCAGTTACCCTAATATTCAATTTTTGGAAGTCCTCAATGTGCTCCACCACTGAACCCTTTTTTTTGAGATTTATCAATTGGCTAAAGAAGGTTTTGCTCTTTGTATCCTCATAATGTGTTATCATTTCCTCCGTAAAAATTAACCAAGTGACAATTTTTTTACGAGAGAAAAGCCATAGATACCATACAAATGTATTTTATTCTAAATGTAAAGTTGCAATGCATACCTTTTGTATGTTTTTCACATTATTGAGATCAAATTATTGCTCCATCTGTAGTATCCATGTTACGGGATCCTTGCCATCAAACTTCCTCATATCCATCTTTGGAATATGGTGGTGTTATAAATTATATATTATGGAGAAATGCAACACATAAAACCAGAGCGACACAGATATAACGTGGTTCACCCAGTTTGGGCTACGTCCACCCCGAACAGCCAGTCCTTCCTTTCTATTATCCAGCAAAAATGAAGAGACAAAACCTACAGCAGATCCGCTGTAATATCCTTTGTTCTCTCTCATAGTCTCCCTCTCTGTTTCTCACTCCGAGAATACACATACGATGCACAGCCATAATACAATGCCCTCATAAAAGCGAGGGGTTTCCTTCTAGGGAAAAAAACCCTAATCTAAACATAACTTCTATCGTTAGATCATTTTCCTAATGAATGGCCCAGATTGACTAGAAATTACTATACTTTTACAAGGCAATTTTACATCTATTTTTATGCGCGGGGCGCCCTCGCCCCCGAATCCCCACTAGGGGGGTCGGTGCGCCCGCCGCCCCCCCGGACCCCCACTCGCGTCGACACCCTGGGCGGCGTTGCCGCCCCTTTTTAAGGTACAGGGGTCCAATGCTGTGATACAAAGTAAACAAGATAATCAGGCTCCACACCCAACAATCTCCCACTTGGAGACTGATTGTAGCAACTCCACCGCTGCTTTATTTGCTGGACAATGACTCCTCTTTGGACCTGGTTGTTTCTCATATTCATCGTCATCCTTGAAGACCAATTGAAACTGAGCATGTTCTCAGTTTCTCCCTGGTTACAACTTTTGTTAGCATATCTGCAGGATTATGGCTAGTGTGTATCTTTTCCAGCTTCAACTCTCCATCTTCCAATACTGACCGTATGAAATGGTACTTGAGATGTATGTGTTTAGTCCTGGAATGAAATGCTGAGTTCTTGGCAAGATGAATAGCACTTTGGCTATCACTGTATAGTGTGCCCATATCATGCTTCTTACCCAATTCATCCATAAACCTTTGTAACCAAATAATTTCTTTACTAGCCTCTGTAGCAGCAACATACTCGGCTTCTGTTGTTGAAAGTGCAACAACACTTCGGATTTTTGAAACCCAACTGACAGTTGTTCCACCTACAGTAAATACATATCCTGCAGTGCTCCTCCTATTATCTTTATCACCTGCCATATTTGCATCAACATATCCCTGTAGAGAAATGTTTGAACCACCAAAGCATAATGCGTGATTTGTGGTACCTCTCAAATATCTGAGAATCCATTTTACTGCCATCCAATGTTCTTTTCCTGGATTGTTCATATACCTTCTTACAACTCCCACTTCATGTGCAATATCAGGCCTTGTGCAGACCATTGCATACATTAAGCTTCCAACTGCTGATGCATATTGAACTTTAGACATATAATCCATGTCTTCTTGGGTCTTTGGGCACATCTCCTTACTAAGTTTGAAATGACTAGCAAAAGGTGTACTAACTGGTTTTGCATTCTGCATATTAAATATTTTCAACACCTTTTCTATGTACTCATTCTGAGATAGTGTTAATTTTCGATTTTTCCTGTCTCTAGTTATCCTCATACCAAGGATTTGTTTTGCAGCTCCCAAATCCTTCATTGCAAATGAATTTGCCAATTTTCTTTTGAGCACATTTATTTCCTACATGTTAGACCCTGCAACAAGCATGCCATCTACATACAATAACAGTATAATATAGTTTCCATCATTTTTCCTTTTCAGATAAATACAATGATCAGAGTGGCATCTAGTATAACCTTGTTCAGACATAAACTTGTCAAATTTTAGATACCACTACCTTGGGGCCTGTTTTAAGCCATACAAGCTCTTCTTTAACCTGCACACCAAATTTTCTTTCCCTTTTACCTCATATCCTTCTGGTTGCTGCATGTATATCTCTTCCTCCAAATCTCCATGGAGAAATGATGTCTTTACATCTAACTGTTCAAGATGTAAATCTTCCGCTGCTACAAGACTTAAAACAGTTCTGATTGAATTCATTTTAACAACAGGAGAAAATATTTCATCAAAATAAATACCTTTCTTCTGTTGAAATCCCTTCACCACAAGTCTAGCTTTGTACCTCTGTTTTCCTCCATCTTCTTCCTTCAGCCTGTAAACCCATTTATTCTGCAATGTAGTTTTACCTGCAGGCAACCTGACTAATTCCCAATTCTGGTTATGCATTAAGGAGTCCATCTCTTCTTCCATGGCTAGCTCCCACTTCTTCCTACTTTCAACCTGCATTGCTTCTTCATATCATTTAGGTTCACCAGAATCAGTCAACAATAAATATTATAAAGAAGGAGAGTATCGTTTAGGGGGTCTACTTATCCTGGTAGATCTTCTAACACCACTTTCAGGTGTTTGAGGTGCCTGCTGCTATTGTGGTGGTTGCTGCTGCTGTGGTTGTTGATTATTATTATTTTCAGACACCTTTATTTTTTTAGATATCTCATCAAGAACCGCGTATTCCTTTCTTTCTTTTTCTTGTTTCTTTTCCTGCAGCTAATTCTTATACAAGACCTTTTCATTGAATATTACATCTCTGCTCCTAATGATTTTGTGATTTTCATAATCATATAAGAGATAACCAAAATCATTAGCACCATATCCAATAAAGGTACATTTCTTTGATTTTTCCTCAAGCTTTGTTCTGTTTTCTTTATTAATATGGACAAAGGCCTCACAACCAAAAGGCTTTAAAAAAGAGTAGCTTACCTTTTTACCTGTCCATGCTTCCTCTGGAATACCACCATCCAAGGAACTTGAAGGCCCTCTGTTTATTAGATAAACAGCAGTATCTACAGCATCTGCCCAAAATTGTAAAGGCAATCCCGCATGCAATCTCATGCACCTTGCACGCTCCATGATTGTTCTGTTCATCCTTTCTGACACACCATTTTCTTGTGGTGTTCTTGGAACTATCTTCTCTCTACAAATTCCATGCTCTGAATAGTACCCATCAAAATATTTGCTGCAATACTCACCTCCATTGTCTGATCTGAGACACTTCAACTTCTTTCCTGTCTCAATCTCAACCAAAGCTTTCCATTTCTTGAAAGTATCAAATACATCAGATTTATTCTTAATACAATAAATCCATGTTTTTCTAGTTGCATCATCAATAAAAGTAACATAATAACGAGAGCCACCGAGAGATGATACCTGAGCAGGTCCCCATACATCCGTATGCACAAGCTCCAATTTTTCGCTCTTCTTTTCTTTCCCAACTCTGAGAAATCTGACTCTCTTTTGTTTTCCATAAATGCAATTCTCACAGAAATCCAAATCAACATTCTTCAAACCTGGCAACAAATTTCTTGAGTGAAGAATTTTCATCCCCTTCTCACTCATGTGTCCGAGCCTATGATGCCATAATGCTGCATCTGCTCCTTTGGAAGTTAAAGCATTAACAGAGTTATAAATACCATTGCATAAATACAATGTACCAACCTTTTCACCTTTTGCTATTACCAACGCTCCTTTGGTGACCTTCCAAGTTTTATCTGTGAAAGTTGTCACACAACCTTCACTGCCTAACTACCCTGTTGAAATCAGATTTTTCTTCAGATCTGGAACATGCCTTACCTCCTTTAGTAGCCATTGGTTTCCATTCTGTTGGTTTAAAAGAAATTTACCCATTCCAACAATTTTACATGGTTTATCATCACCCAAACGAACTTGTCCAAAATCTCCTTGAACATAGTCATGAAAATATTTCTTATCAGGTGTGGCATGGAATGAAGCCCCTGAATCTACAACCCAAGAATCAGTAACATTTTCGAAAGAAAGAATCAAAGCATGTTGTAACACATCACCTGTCACATTTGCTTCATGATTGTTTTCTTGCTGTGTGTCTCCTTCTTTTCCCTTCCGAGATCTACAGTCTTTCTTTAGGTGTCCTTTCTTTCCGCAATTCCAGCACACTATCCCTGATCTAGACTTGGATCTTCCTTTCCTTGATTTACTGCGATATCCCGACCTCTTTCCTCTTTCAATTCTTCTTCCCCTAGACTATGCACTCAAAGCATTACCTGATGTCTCACCGGAGCTTTTCCGTCACATTTCCTCGCTAAGGATAGCACCAACAACATCATCAAACTTTAAAGTACTAGATCCAGAGACAGAGTTACTAATGGCCATTACTAAACCATTCCAACTCTCTGGCAATGAGCACAAGAATAACATAGCTCTAACTTCATCATCAAAGTTTACCCCTACAGAACTTAACTGACTGGTAACTGTATTAAATTCATTTAAATGGTTTGCAACAGATCCACCTTCCGACATCTTCATATTAAATAGTCGTTTCATAAGAAATACCTTGTTTGAGGCCGAGGGTTTTTCATATAGTTTTGCCAATGTCTGCATCAAACCCTCTGTTGTTTTTTCCTTCGAAATATTGAAGGCGACTGACGCCGCAATACACAACCGTACTGTTCCGAGTGCCTTTCTATCGAGAATGTTTCATTCCGCGTCCGTCATGGCCGTCGGCTTCTTTGTTTTTCCGCTCAATGGTAGGTACAGATCTTTTTGATACAAATAATCTTCCATCTGCATCTTCCACAGCGGGAAGTTTTGGCCGTTAAATTTCTCGACCCTAAACTTACCATCGTCCGCCATTGCTCCCACTCGAACCAGGAACCCTTCTTTCCTGCAAGTTTATCAGCCAAATATACCTTCGGCTCTGATACCAGTTGTTAAAAATTATATATTATGGAGCAATGCAACACATAAAACATGCGGAAAAATACATGCACACAAAACACATAAAACCAGAGAGACACAGATATAACGTGGTTCACCCAGTTTTGGCTACGTCCACCCCGAACAGCCAGTCCTTCCTTTCTATTATCCAGCAAAAATGAAGAGACAAAACCTACAGAAAATCCGATGTAATATCCTTTGTTCTCTCTCACAGTCTCCCTCTCTGTTTCTCGCTCCGAGAATACACATACATATATTACACAGCCGCAATACAATACCCTCATATATACAAGGGGGTTGCCTTCTAGGGCAAAAAACCCTAATATAAACATAACTTCTACCGTCAGATCATTTGCCTAATGAACGGCACGGATTGACTAGAAATTACTATACTTTTGCAAGGCAATTTTACATCTGTTTTTAGCTTCGGGGGCGCTGCCCCCAAACCCCCGCTAGGGGGGAGCTCCGAAAAGCACTGTCGCCCCCCCCCTGGACCCCCCATGGCTTCGATTAATTTCAGGCGGCGTTGCCGCCACTTTTTAAGGTACAGGGGTCCAATTTTGTGATACAAAGTAAACAAGATAATCAGGCTCCACACCCAACAGGTGGTTCTTCCATCCAATATTAGAGTTTATTAAATCATTATTAAATCATGATTAACATCTATTTTGTTCTCATCATGAGTTTCTTCTACTATCTTTTCGCCATTAGGAATCATTTCTTGTATCAACTTTGTCAAACCTTCCATGTTTGCTTTTAGATCATTCTTCATGTTTTCCATGTTGTCTTTCATTTTTTTCTTCCATGTCCTCCATCTTAGCTTCCACGCATTTCTTCAAACCATCTATATTATTCTTCAAACCATCCATATTATTCTTCAAACCATCCATCTTCGCATCCATGTCTTTCTTCAAAACTTCCATTTCATTTTTTGTTGCTCTTTGTGAGAGCAAAATTTGGTGCAGCTCTTGTAATTTTGATAGATCATGTTGCAATTATTCATCTTCATGAGTCATAGTAGAGTATTCTCAGGGCTTAATAGGTGTCAAATTCTTTTTAGGAGGAATTTTAGAACCCAATACTGAAATATGTGCTCAATAGGCCCTTGGAATCACTTCAAACTAATTTTTTACACAAGACTTATGCAATTTGGAAAAAAATATACATCTTTTTCTTGATTTTAAGGAGCTCAATATTGAAACCTAATTATCTTTGTGATTTTTGATCTTCAATATCTAAAATTTTTCCCTAAGGTATCCCTCTGAATCCTCTTTCAAATGCTACAAGTCTGACTTGATTTTGATTCCTCAAGACAAAGTTATGTCCAATCTCCCACAATGACCTAATTATGGACTAGTTCAGTAGGGTGCACTTGTACGAATTTCCAAATATCACTGTTTCGTCCTTTGGCTCTAAAATTGATAGACTGGAAACTAAAGTCTATGTACTTCTAGCCACTCTTTACAGAATACCAATCTGATGCTCAGAGCGATAGTTATGAATATTTTCCCACTATCACCTCTTTGAGATGAAATTCGGGAGCCTGAACAAGCGCTAAATTCCACAGATCCTACCTCCCAAAAGAATGCGAATCAATCTCTAAAAATTTTCCACGTTGTTCCTCAGGATTTCGTATTTTCTCTGTGAAAATTTCAGCTTATGAAACCTCGTAGAAAAAAATTTATAGAGAAAATTCCGTGATAACCTGTTTAGGTTAAATTCAGGAGCCTGCAAAAATCCCTAAGTTCCACAAATCATATCTACGAAAATATTGTGAACCAAGCTCTGAAATTTTGAGACGATCTTCTTCATTATTTCAGCTTCTCACTCTTTAAATTTCAGCTTTTGAAACTTCATAGAAAAAAAGTTATAGAAAACATTCAACGATGACCTATTTTGAGCAGCGAAACCCTAGAATCCAAAGCTCTGATGCCAAATGTTGTAAAAACAGCTCCAAAAATAGAAGAAAATAGAGATCAATGCCTTAGAAATCAGCCACTTTGAGGGGGAAACCTCCAATACATTACATAAATGAACAATTCTTGGATGCTACAAATGACCAAAACCTCCTTCTATATATAGGAGTCCATGTGGCCACAATATAATCCTAGCCAACCTAACAATAATAATTTAAGGGCACAATAATAACAATATTGGGGTTACAAGGGTACAAAAATAAAAATAAGGGGGCTATAATAATAAAAATAAGGAACTAAACTAGTAATATAGGGGCCTAACAAACTAGAAGAAAAGCAGATTGTGTCCATGACATAGGCACTCATATAAAAGGGAGGTATTTCTGTAGATGAAACACTCATTTTATTCCTATATTATATTATGTGTTTGGCTAAATTTTCTAACAGGATATTTTCCCAATTCAGAATTAAGGAATTGACAATTGCATCAATCAATGGGACCCAATCTACTAAAAACCTAGTGGTATCAGGTTTTGAAAACAATCTACACAACATACTAGAAGCATAGAAATAAGGGAAGGAATTTGGGTAATTGGGTATGTACCGAGTTTATCTCGTTTAAGCTTTCCCTAATCTTCCTTCCATTCCTTTATGACTTTCATGAGGTCTGGATGCTCTGCTCTAAATCTTTGCAGAAAAGCTCTGTCATATTTTTGTTGCGGGGAGGGTAGATGGTACATTGCTTGTGAATCTTATGCCCTGAATGACCCAATGTTTTCTCCCTTCGAATATTTGAATGTTTTGTATTTTATGTTTAAGTGGTCAATTACCCACTTAACCATGTCTGTGTAAGGGATAAATTTATTTCCTTGCAGCTACCTTGTAGACGAATGAACATGCAACATCGAAGTAAGTCGTGTCTGAAGTAACTGTCGTGCCTGTTGTAGCGACTTTAGTTATTACCCTTGGATTTTCATCCTTGAAAAGCTTATACATTTCCTCCCATGATGAAATCTCGCAATCCTTGCTGCAGGCGGTGTCTGAAAATAGGGGAGACATGTCTGAGTCTTCAGTAGACAGCGTTTGAGCAATCTCTTTGCCTTTCTTGTTCATCTCTATTTTCTTCGTTTTGTTAGTTGGTTTCCTGATTTCAAGCAAAAAGAGAAATCATTAAAAATACATGGAACAGAGAGACAAATCTGTCATTTAGATCAAACATGCATGAATAATCTATTAAAACCTTTATTTATATTAAATGTTATTAATCATCGATAATCATTTCAAAATCAAATATATTACACCTTTACACGAAATAGCTATCAATCAACTTAAGACATTGGATCTCGGATTGCGGTTTGATACGACATAAGTCATTTTGCATGCTTGAGTAATTAAATGACATTCGTTCGCATATTGCAACTTATAACTTTTACCGTTTATGATTTTTACCCATAAATTCTGCAAAATGTGATCTGTGCAAATCGCACATCGTAACTTTTATGCGGTAATGAATTTTATTTTTGTTAAGTTGTGAAAAATGCGAATTGCACATTCAAGAAGTAAAGCGGTTATGCTTTATGGGACTTTAGATCTTTATGTTTATTTCTTTGTTGGCTCGTCGGGTCCGCGCAATCGCAATTTATACTGAATTGCTTTATAAGTTTGATATTTTAAATGAGGTACGATGCGATAAACAAAATATAACTGTGATTAAATTGTTTGCAAGTTTTTAATATAACTTCGGAAAAGGCTTAGCACATTTCACAACCCGTGTGACTTAGTGGATTTCAAGTCTTTTGGGTTGTAAGTTATGCTATTTGCAATGCGCTAAAGCAGAAAAGCACAAAGAAACCTTTATTTCCTATGTTTTTTTGTTTTAAAGATTAAAAAAAAAATGAAAAATAATTTCCTAATTATTTCCAAAGGGTCCCCATTTATTTTAATAAATGGGGGGTGTTGTATAGCACAACAATTGGCGATTCACTTGGGATAACCAACTATCTGTGACTAACTTTTTGAAATTTCTAAAACTTTTTGAAATAAAAATAGTTGCAGGAATGAATTTCAAACAAATAATATCTTACTGAGCAATGAAATTTCTCTTGATTACGATTCATAAGAATCCCTCTTTTAAATATATAAGTATGAGAATCTATATCAGTCTTTACTCAGTTCAAAAAGATAAAGCAGGTGGCTCTTACAGATCAGCTTTATAAACATTTACTCTTTTATCATAGGTAGAGCCTCTATTCCAATAAGCAATTTAAGCTTTTGGCAGGGTTACCTTTTACCCAGCAATGATTCATTGTCTCATCCAGTATTTCTTACAATTTCCAAAAATAAATTCTAACTTTTTTGAAAAATTTCTTTGTGTATCATATTTTTATTTACTTAAAATCCATTGTCCTGGCTTGGTAACCAAATGATGACAATGCCATTCACTAGTTGTAATTAAACTTATCACGCTGGCTCTTGATGAGACCCCTTGTCCTCTTGATATAATCTCAAGTCATTACCCTGTTTTGGTAGGCATTATTGGTAATGTGAGTTTAAATATTTTCCTGTCAACATGGTAAACAAGCTCATGATGAGACTTATTATCTTTGAAGTTTTTCTAGTTATAATTTTTTTTGAATTTCTTTCAAAAATTAATAAGTTTTCCATGATGGGGTGAATCATTGGTCCTTTTGAGGATTTTGGATGATAATGTTGAGTTTTAGATTTCTTTTCTGTAAAAGAGTCTTTACTATGTTAAGGATTCTTTTCTTGACTGATGACAGAATAATCATGCTATATAAGGATGAGAGTTCATCAAAGAATAAATAACTTCAGTGAAATTTCATCTTTCAGTGAAAATAAAATCTATTTGTCTTTCAAATCTTTCGATTGTTTTATTAACACTTCTTATTTCTATAAGCGATAAATAAAAAACAATCATCTGAGATTTTATTTTTGAAAAGCCAAAAAATTATAGTAAGCAAATTTTATTTTTCTAAGGAAAAGAAAAAGACGCTAGTATACAAGGAATAGAAGGGGTTACCTTCTATGAAAAGTATGTTTTCAAAATTTTCCCATTAACAGGCAAAGAATACCTTTTTCCTGATAGATCTTGCAATAAGAATGTTGATGGGCCTATTTCTTCAATTATTTGAAATGGACCTAGCCAGAGTTTTTGAAACTTCATGTGTTTACCTTTTTCCTCATGCGCTTTGTCCCATTTCAAAACCAGATCACCAATTTGAAATTTTTTTGGAGTAACAGAAGTTGAATCAAATGAGGATTTTACTATCTGTTGATGATGTGAATGAGTGTGTTTAGCTTTTTCTCTTTATTTTTCTAACTTAAGAATTTGAAATTGTCTAAGTTGTAACGAAGAAGAAGGAGATTCATCAATAAATTGTGCTAAGGAAAGGGAGGGAATAACTACATTCGTAGGAAGTACAACCTCTTTTCCATAGACGAGTTTTAACGGAGAAGTGCCAATAGAAGCTTTCTCAGTTATTCGATCTACCCAAAGAGCAAAGATCAATGACTTGTGCCAATTTCATTGGTTTTGATCAACAGTTCTTTTTATTATTCTAATCAAGTTCGTGTTTGTAGATATTCTAAACCATTTCCTTGAGGGTAATAATTCACAGAATACTTAAGTTTAAAACCTCTTTTAATTGCAAATTCCATCATAGCAATTCTTGAGAAGTAAGATGTGTTATCAAACATTAAAGCAGTAGGTAATCCAAACCTAGTTATGATATATTGGTCGATGAAATCAATGATATTCTTAGAGTTGGATACCTTTAATGGAATTTCTTCCACCCATTTAGAAAAGTAATATGTAGCTGTGAGAATATATCTATGATTTTTGGAAGAGTTAGTAACAATCTCACCGATTATATCAAATCCCCACTGTTCAAATGGTTGTTCAATATTGATTGGTTGTAATGGAAAGGCTGGCTTCCTTCGTCTTCCAGATGCACTTTGACACACTTTGAATTTTCTTTCATATTCATGAGCATCTTTGAAAAGTGTAGGCCAATAGTAACTTGCATGCAGGATTTTGTGTGTTGTCGTATTTCCTCCAAAGTGTCCTCCATCTGGTCCATCATGGGGTTTCTGCAAGACTTTCTCTACTTTAGATTTTTCTAAGCATCTTAGTAGTACATAATCAAAATTTCTCCTAAACAAAACATCATTGATTAATTCATATTCCTTGTCCTTTAATCTCAAAGCTCGTTTCATTTTGTAACTGAGTTGAGTTGGAGCATATCCATTCTTCAAATAGAATATAAGATCAGCATATTGAGATTATGCATCGTTGAGGCTTACCTATGATATTTGCACATTGTTACATGAATATTTTTGTGATGGTAGATGGGATGCTCCTGTAAGCATTTTGCAAAAACCTTGACCTCTAACAATTTTAGAGGGTCTAATTTCTACATCATATTCTTGTAAAGCAGTAACTGATTTAGCCCTTTTCTCTCCTATTTCTCTTTGCATTAATAGTTGTCTCACTGCAGAGAATGGGACTATAATTTTAGTGTTATTTTTTAGGAGAAATGGCCTGAAATTCTTTATAGCCTTAAACATAGAAAATGCTTGCTTTTCGACAGATGAATAATTAAGTTCTGCACCTTGCAAATTGGAACTGAAAAATGATATTGGTGTTTCAATTTGTTGGTCATTAAGTTATGTTAAAAATACAACGTATGATTTATCTGATGAAAAAGTGTATAAAGTAAAAGGATTAAGAAAATTGGGGGTAGTCAGGAATGGAGCATTGACAATTGATTATTTAATCAAATCAAATGCTTCTCTTTCATTATGTGCCCATTTAAAGATTGATTTTTTTATTAATCATGTTTTGTAATGGTAAAACTATTTGTGAAAATTCAGGAACAAACCTTTTAACAAAATTAATTTTCCCAAGAAACGACTACATAGCTTCCTTGTTATTAGGGAAAGGAATTCTTTTAATCTCTTCAATTATTTTGGGATCAATATAGATACCTCTTTTTGACACAATGAATCCTGAAATTTTTCCTTCATCTAATGCAAAAAATTATTTCTTTGGATTTAATAAGATTTCATGCCTTTTCAATTGCTCAAAGACTTGTTTTAGGTCATTCACATGATTGGTTACTTGTTTAGAAAAGACTGTAATCTCATCTAAATACATAAATACTGATTTATTTATGAGCCCCCTAAAATCTGTGTCCATATCTCTCTAAAAAGTTGCACCTGCATTAATTAATCCAAATGGCATCTTTTGATAGGTGTAAGTTCCCCACTTAGTCCTAAATGTAGTCTTCAGTCTTTCATCTGGATGTACGAGAATTTGGTTATATCTCGAGAATCCATCTAGAAAGTACATAAGTTCAGAACCAGCGACTGTCTGTAGTACTTGCTCCATAGTTGGTAATGGAAAGTTGTCCTTCTAACATACTTTGTTTAAATTCCTAAAATCAATGCAAATTCTAATATCACCATTCTTCTTCTTGACAGGTACCAAATTTGATACTCATTTAGAATGCCTGACTGGAAAGATGATTTTTTCCTTGAGGAGTTTGTTCAGTTCTGTTTTGATTTGATTTTCTAGATTTGGATGAATCTTCCTCAATTTCTGATGTATAGGTTTTTCTTCTGATATTATAGGAATTGTGTGTTGAAGCATAGAGGTGTCATATGTTTTAAGATCAGTGTAATCCCAAGAAAATACACTTTTGTACATTCTAAACAATCTGATAAATGATAATCTTTCTTCGAAAGATAGAACAAGACCTAGATTGACATTTTGAGGTTTTTCATTAGTTCCTAGATTTACTAACTCAAATCTTAAGGTAGACCTTTGAATTTTTGTGTTAGTAACTCTTTTAGACCTATCTTTCAGATCATATAAGTATTCTAACTTGAAAACAGACTTAGGAATAGGATTTCATCTTTTTCTTTCTTAATTTGAATGTCATGTTCATTTTCATCCAAAAGTTGACTATAATAAGATCCTTCAAATGTTAAGAAATATATGATATCTGAATCATTATTGAATACTCTCAAATTGGTAATATTATTAGGAATATATGGTCTAAAAATTAATTCAATGGGAAATCTATCGGGACTAAACTCTTGGGATAGATTTAACTTTGACGCTACATTAGCCAGTAGATCTGCACTAGCATTCTGCATTCTAGGTACAGCAGAAATGTTAAAGGATAAGAAATGAATGGTTAATTCTTTGACTAATGATTGGTAATGCTTTAAATTTCCATAATTACAATGAATGGTATCTCTTACCTGTCTAACAATGATTTCTGAATCTCCTAGAACCTTCAGATATTTGATATTAAGATCAATGGATTTGTACAAACCTTGGATTAATGCTTCGTATTTAGCTATATTATTTGTACAATCGAATTCTAGTTTGCAAGCTAACATGGTTTTTTCTCCTTCTGGGTTTATTAAAATACAGCCTGCGCCTGCACCATCTTCAGATTTAGAACCGTCAAAATAAAGAGTCCAAAATAAAGAATTAACTATTGTTCTATCTGCAAAATTTATACATTTGGAACTATCTGGCTGGGAAAATTTCTTAATATGAGAAACAACTACATTATCAAATAAAGGTGATGGTTGAGCATTGAAATTTCCAAAAAATGACTATGCTGAGTAGTTTCCAATAATTTTGTTATTGAACGCTACTGGCTTATTTACTCCTTCAATATCGGTGACTGTATGCTTCATGAACTTTTCACGATCTACCCGAATTTGATGTTGGCTTCCCATTATATGGTAGCCACATATGTGACCAATCTGTTGCAAAATACCCATGAAGTTTTTCAGACTAATCTCAACTTAAAACTAAGTCGTAAAACTCAGGAATATCAACCACTAGTATATTAATTATTTGAGTAACCATGGGATTTGATGAAAATCTGATGGAAACAAAATTTATTTCTCCTACCACCTCTACTCTGGTTCTATCAAGTTGTATTATATGAATAGGGGAACTCTGAGGAGTTATGTTCAACTTAGTACCAGCTGATTTTGGCATTATATTAGAGGAAGCCCCTGAATCTATTAAACAATTATGAACGTTTTTGTTATAGATCTCATAGGTTAAGAGAAATGGAGGAGTATGAGAGATGGATCGATCACCTATCATAATCAATTCTGTAGCATCTATTTAAGTTGAAGGGGAAGGTGTCTTACCCATTTCATTAGTAGCTTGTACTATTACTAGAATAGTTAAGGTTGAAGCAGGAATCGCATTTAAGTCTCTAAGTAAGATTTTTTGTTTTTGCTTTAATTTAGTAAGCTCATGAATTGAAATGTTGGCCCTAGTTTTCTTCATATCTTCAACTGCATTATACTCAATGGTGTTTGAGACTACCATTGTCTTAGATGTAGGTGGAGTATCTGAAGTAATGAGACTTGTTTGTGTAGCCTCTGAAGTAGACTTTTTGCTTACTCATTTATCCTTAGTAGGAGTTGAAATCCTTTTTGTGGATTTCGTTATGTTGCTTCGGTAGTATTTTTTTCTTCTTATACTCACAAGTAAAGCTTCATGTTTTTCTTCATTTGGTACAATGAAATCCCACATTCCATTTAGTTCAACTTATTCTTCTTCATCATCTTCTTCTTCCTTTTTTTATTCTTCCTCTATATCTTAATCAGATTCATCATTAGATGTGATATTTGGAGGTTGAGTATTAGAGGATTGTCCTTTCTTAAAGTTGCTGGAAGTCTTTTTTGAGCTAGAATTTTCAGCAACTTATTTCTTGATATTTTCCATCTCATTTATCATAGTCTTCAAAACTTTTTGAAGACCTTCTACATCAAAAGGATCTTTCGGTAGCTTCTTTTTAGAATCATCTTTGAAAGATACCTTCTTTTGTTTTCGATCTTCTTGAGAATTCTTCTTCTCAAGAGAGGTTATGTGTTTCTCTACAGATACAGATTCTTTCATGTTTTCTGCAAGTGTTGGAAATTTTTCTTTATCAACAAAAATAGCTATATTGGATGTAAGAGATGAAATATACCACTCAATCTGAACTTCTGCACCAGGAACTGCTGTAGCAGGAATTTTATTGAGTAATTTATTAAATCTTGAATTGAAATATTTTATCTTCTTACCTCTTTTAGCTTTTAGATTTGATAAATCATTAATGAGCGTAGCAGTGGTCCTGTCATCCCCAAACTTAGCTAGAAATTTTTCTTCAAACATATTCCAGCTAGTTATAGAGAGGGCAGGTAGTGAAAAATACTATGATCCTGCGGATCCTATTAGAGTATACAGAAATAATCTTACAACGCAATCCTCTTCAACTACTCCATTTATATTGACGGCTAACATAAAATTTTGAATGTGTTCTTCTGCTAGAAGACCATCATTAGGATTGAATTTAGGTAACCATATTTCAGGTGATTTTGGTAGAGCATGAAGAGGAGCAGGTATATTTACAGCCCCTAGATTTCTCCATGGACGTACATTTGGTGGAGGTACTTGGCTTGCCATTGGATTTTGAATAGGTTGGATGGGTGGAGTTTGAGTTGAAGAAGAGGCAGGCTGAGTGTTAGGACTAGTTGAAGGGATATTAGTTTGAGTATTGGAACTAGTCAAAGTAACATTGATTGTTGGAATGGAAGTTGTGGAAGTGAGCGGAGGTAATGGAGTTGAATGGGATAATATCTCGCTGGATATTGGCTATGACTGAGTCCTCTTTAGTTTCTTTCAAGTACTATCGATGGGAAATTCAAAAGGAAGAATTCCTTTCTTTTTACTTTCTGATCAATTTAATATTCTTCGAGTTTGTAAAGAAGACGAAATACTGATATCTGATATTTGAGAAGATTCAGGCTTTTTAGCAGAAATGGATACTCTCTCTAAATTTTCTATCAAAGACTGACCTTCTGGGGTAGCTTGATGGGAATCAGGTGATAGTATGGATTGAGTATCACTAGGAGACTTAGGAGAAGGATGATCATCTTCAGATTTAAAGATGGGGATCTAGAGGGGGAGAGACTCTTACATTGACCTTTAGATTCATCAGATATTTTTTCCATTCACAAGGCCCTCCTTCTAGTGCCAGAATGTTGAGGCCTCAGAATTCCACTGCCAAAACATGAGGGAAAACCACCCAGTCCGGACCTTAAAGAAACTCCTTTTTCGTTTGGTGTAGTGGCTCCGACTGGGGATAATGGGACCTGTTTCCCAATAAGGATGATTTTGAGGGTGTTTTGATTATACAAGATGCAAATGGAGAATGATTTTAATCTATCATATGCATCTATCTAAACTATTTATTCTACTATATACCTAGGGTGTTTCTTCCTTTATGTGATCCAAAGAGATATCCTTCAACTATTAGTAATATAGATCATTTAACAGTTGAAAGAGATGAAAATTATGTAAGATGATTCTTTTAACAAAGTATTTTGACTAGAAGAATTGTGAAAAATATATAGCATTCATATGTGTGATTATATATTTAATAAGAAATCACAGACAAATATTAGAACAGAAGTGCATGTAACATTCATCTATAATAACGTTTCAAATATATAATGCAATAAAATGATGATTGTCAATCTATAAAGTAAGGCTTAATACAAGTGAATAGAAGTACCATATGTATGAAGTTCTACTCATGTAAACTGACAGTAATTGATCTGCTCCTCTTCACTTTCAAACAATTTAAATATTACAGTAGTGCAACATCAGTTAAACAGATTTAATTGTCAAAAGATAATAGATGTGTTCCATTAATTCATCAAAGCATTCACAAACTTAAAATAGTTCATTCTTTGCAAAAAAAATTGACAAATTTCTGGACCCTTCTCTAAATGCATGAGAGGGGTTTAAATACTAAACTAACTATGTTCTAAAATATATTATTACAAAAATATAGAGGAGGTTTCAAACAACCATCCTCGTAAGACTAACTTAAAATAAAATCTAGGAAAATAAAATAACAATATGATTTAAGAATTTCACCCTTTCTTTTAGATTTGGTCACGAAGTTGACAAATATCTAGCATGGGCTTGAGATGAGCTGGCTATGAAATACTCGATCTAACCTGTCCCTAGAATACTACGTTTGAGAGTACTGGTTGCGATCTTCTTGTTGAATCTGTTAAATATTGTAGGATCTCGTATTGATGATAAGGATTGATCAGAAAATTCCAATAATTTTCTTGATCAAACTTATTTACCTTTTTAATTATTTCATCCCGCATTTCTACCTTTTGCTTCCACTATGTTTCTAGTTGTTTGACTTTTGAGAACACTTCAGACCTGTACCCTTTGATAATTTTTGCTTTCACTAGCTGTTCACATACAGATTCAGTAATTTCCTTTGATAATCTTGTTGTTTTCACTACTTCTTTCTCTGCCTGATTTATTTGTGCTTCCCAATATTTGAATAAGATCTCCTTGTGGAACTTATCTACCTGGGGTAGATTAGCTTCATTTCCTGAGTCTGATGCTTGCCATTGAATTTGTTTGTTCATTTTCTTCTCAAGCTTCTCACATTCAAGTTTTTGGATATCTACTTTCTAGATCAGTATTTCATTTGAGTCACAATAAGATTCACCAATAGAAACTTGTTGGCAAAATACTTCATGTTGTTTCTTTCACTTAGCATTTACATCCAATGCTTCTTTTATGAATTGCTCTAATTGTGGCTGGCTTTGTAACCTGCTCATTGCTGCTTCCATTTTTCGTTGTCTCTTAGTGATTTCTGCTTGATGTTGCAATTTAAGACTCTCGAAATATTTTTGAAATTGGGCCATCTTTGATTTCATTTTCTCACTGGAGTTAGATTTTTCGTCATCTAACAATCTCTCTAGTTCTTGTATTCTATCTTCTTTTTGCTTCTGAAGAAAATTTTTAACCTCAGTAGCTTTATCAATAGTGGCAGTAGCATATGCCCCTGCATACTGTGATAATTTAGTTAAATTTTCAGAAGGATCAGCTAAAGGATCCTTCCACAAAATTTCAATAGATTTATTTGTGAGATCTGAGACTATCCCATCAATTATTCTCCTTTTATTTCTCTTGACTACAGCCTTATGACTAGGACTATAGAAGATATCCAGTGAAGGAATTTCCTCAATTTGTAAAACTATTTGTTCTGTAGGGTAGACCGGTATGATCTCTTGATCATGAGTTTCTGGAACTTGTTGTAGTGGATTAACAGTTTCCACTATCTTCTAGGAATGTTCAAGTGTTTGAAAACTAATTGCTTGATCAACATTGGGATTGGTTTTAGGAGTTTTTATTGCTTCAGAAAACTCATCCCATTCACTACTCAACTTCTTTGTTTGGGACATTTCAGACTGATCAAGTGTATCATGACTGTGTTGAACCTTTGGAGAAGTTGATTATGTTCCATTACTTTCTCTTTTCTCCTGCATCTCTATCTCTTTGATTACTTGATCAATCATCTTTTCTGGGTTATCCTTTCTAGATTCAAATCCATTTTCAGAATGATCCAAATTGTGAGATTGATGCTCTAATTGACCCGATTCATCCTCAGACATGTCTTTTGCTTCATTATCCAAGCTAATACTTGGAGTAGGTCTTTTGACATCTTCAATAGTTAACAAGTTGAGAGGAACTCTCTCCAGTCTCTTATTTCTGTATATTTGGAAGGCTTTCAAATCATCTTGGTTAATTTGACTGGCTACAAACTTAATTATATCTGAAAACTTTTCCATGCCTTGAAAGACATCATCGAATCCATCTATATCTTTCAGAAAAGGATTCATTTTGAGCTCAGTGGTGTAATTTTTTATTACATCATTTGGATCATACAACCTCTTTGGCATTACTGCCAAATTCAATAGATTAATCTTTGAAACTTATTCATAGGCATGGCCAATATCAAAAAGTGCAAAAGTACCACACTGTAAAGGAAAATTAAGCCAAACGGCCTTCTTAGCATCTTTCAGTTAATTAGTAATACCATTAACAAGTTGTTAGGCTATCTCTCTTGTAATTAACTTATCAGGAACATAATATGGTAGGACGTGGGGAGAAGCATAACTGCCAAATACTATAACATATGTAAACTTTTCCTCTGCAAACCATCTAGCCACAGAAAGAATATTTGTACTAGCTTCTTTGGAAACCCTAGGGGATTTCTCATTTAATATCATCTGGTGCATAGGAAACATGACTCCATGACAAATTTTATAAATATGCAAATGGAATTCTGAATCCTAAAGGGCTCTGTGGTATATGGGGATTGGGTTAGGGTCTTGGGTAGTCCATTTCCATCCCATGTTAGGAAAACTAGAAGAAAAGCAAATTGCATCCATGACATAGGCACTCATATAAAAGGGAGGTATTTCTCTAGATGAAACACTCCTTTTATTCCTATACTCTATGATGTGTTTGGCTAAATTTTCAGACAAGATATTTTCCCAATTCATAATTAAGGAATCAACGATTGTGTCAATCAATGGGACCCAATCTACTGAAAACCTAGTGGTATCAGGTTTTGAAAACAATATGCACAACATACTGGTAGCATAGCAATAAGGGGAAGGAATTTGGGTAATTGGGTACGTACCGATTTTATCTCGTTTAAGCTTTCCTTGATTTTCCTTCCATTCCTTTATGACTTTCATGAGTTTTGGATGCTCTGCGCTAAAGCTTTGCAGAAAATCCTTGTCATATTTCTGCTGCGGGGAGGGTAGATGGTACATTGCTTGTAAATATTATGCCCTGAATGACCCAATGTTTTCTCCCTTCGAATATTTGAATGTTCTCTTGTCTATGTTTAAGTGGTCAATTACCCACTTAACCATGTCTGTGTAAGGGAGAATTTTTGGCCTTGCTTCTACCTTGTGGATGAATGAACATGCAGCATTGAAGTAAGTCACGTCTAAAGTAACTGTCATGCCTGTAGTAGCAAATTTAGTTATTACCCTTGGATTTTCATCCTCGAAAAGCTTATACATTTCCTCCCATGATGAAATGTCGCAATCCTTGTTGCAGGTGGTGTCTGAAAATAGGGGAGACATGTCTGAGTCTTCAGTAGACAGTGTTTGAGCAATCTCTTTGCCTTTCTTGTTCATCTTTATTTTCTTCATTCTGTTAGTTGGTTTCCTGATTTCAAGCAAATAGAGAAATCATTAAAAATACATGGAACAGAGAGACAAATCCATCGTTTAGATCAAACATGCACGAACAGATATGAAATTATTAAAACATTTATTTCTATTAAATGCTATTAATCACCAATAATCATTTCAAAATCAAATCTTTTACACCTTTACACAAAAAAACTATCAATCAACTTAAGACGTTGGATCTCGGATTTCGGTTTGATACGAGATAAGTCATTCCGCATGCTTGAGTAATCAAATGTCATTTGTTCGCATATCGCAACTTATAGCTTTTACCATTTATGATTTTTACCCATAAATTCTGCGAAATGTGATCTGCACAAATCGCACATTGTAACTTTTATGCGGTAATGAATTTTCTTTTGGTTAAGTTGTGCGAAATGCGAATTGCACATTCAAGAAGTAAAGAGGCTGCACTTTATGGGACTTTAGAGCTTTATGTTTATTTCTTTCTTGGCTCGTCGAATCCGCGTAATCGCAATTTATACTGAATTTCTTTACAAGTTTGATTTTTTAAATGATGTGCGATGTGATAAAAAAAATATAACGGTGATTGAAGTGTTTGAAATTTCTTAATATAACTTCGGAAAAGGCTTAGCTCATTTCATAGCCCGCGTGACTTAGTGGATTTCAAGTCATTTGGGTTGTAAGTTATGTGGTTTGTGATGCGATAAAGAGGAAAAGCACAAAGAAAACTTTATTTCCTAAGTTTTTTTGTTTTAAAGCTAAAAATATATGAAAATGAATTTCCTAATTATTTCTAAAGGGTCCCCATTTATTTTAATAAATGGGGGGTGTTTTATAGCACAACAAGGTGGTGTGATGTGTCTTTAGGTAAAAGTGTGTTTCTTTAGTATGCATCAATATGCATTTGTAGTGATGTAATCAAAGTGTCACGATATTTTCTATACATGGAGTGATCCATATATTCTCCATGATACTAATGACTATTAAGGTGTGAATTAACACCTAATTTGTCCATGATCTCTATTTAAAGAGAATGGAGGGTGATTTGTTGATGATCAATTGTGAAAATATTTTATGGACTAATTTTTTTGTTGCATTAATAAATTAACTCAAGTGGCCATGCTACCTGGGCCATGCATTGTTTCCCTCTTAGAGGGTTTAACCATGAAAAAGAACTAGTTTTATGATATTTTACCTAATTGTATGAGTGGTTATTGAATGTGTTTTCCCTTTTTTTAATATCTTTTTTTCATGAACATGGTACTAGATCCCATTTGAAGACTTGCTTCCACTGTTTACTAAGATCTTAAATCTTTATTTCCACATTTCTATGTTCTAATATTTCTATGAATTTTTAGGTGAAGTTAAACATTCCATTACATCCAACATGTTTTTTTTAATTGGAAATTCTTTTCATTTAACTTGAAAATGTTTATGTTTGTGCAAGATATTACCATTTCTTCATATACAAACTTATACAATCTAAACACACCCTTTTAATTTATTTATTTTTCGATAGAGTTAATATTTTGGTTTTCTATTTGTGTTCTTAGTTTTCTACTCATTATGGTTTGTGTATGATCTTTTTTTTTGTGGCTTTGTGTGATCTAGAAAACTAAAAAATATAGTAGAAATTTTTTCTATGTATGGAATTTTCCATGTGCTCTGTGTGATCTCTACTAATCAAAAATAGAAAGAAAACTTGCATTTTCAAAGTAAGGAGATCTAATCACATTGTTGAGATCTGATTTTATTTTATTTTTTTCCAAAATTTCATTTGTTTTTGTATGTGGCCATGTTGAATTCTTTTGTAAAAGAAAACAATTGTTTTTGGGGTAAAAACACACTTCGAGGCAAATAGTGAAAAAAGGGCTCCCCTCCATCAAAAGTGATATATTTTGCAATAAATCACTTAGTTGAAGGCTATTTTATTTATCAATATTTCTTTTGTTCAAGTATTTCTTTTTTTTTAAGTTACTTTTTTTAAGAAGTTCAAGCAAATTTGAGTTATCTCATACCTTATTAAAGTGTATTTCACTTAAGCTATAAATTTAAATCTATTTAGTAACCTTAATATTATAAGTTTTAAATTGCTTTTTACATGCAACTTTATTTTATAAAGTAACTTCATTGTAAAAAATCTCACTCATTCTATAAAATTGGGTTACTTCATAAGTAATTTATTTGTGAAAATGAATTTATAGGAAAATTTAGAAAAGAAAATGATTTTTTATTTATTTAACAATCTCATTGCCACATCTATCACCATGTGGGATAACTTCTACCTATCATGTGGCACTTTGGCCACATTTTATGCCTTTTCAAAAAGGGCATAACTTCAATAATAGAAGCCCGTTTACAATACCTTTTTTCAAGCAATCTATTATTTTCAAGATATTTCCATCCTAATAGTTAGTTTCAGCTTTTGAATCGATATTACCTACATATTTTAATATAGCTAGTTTAAGTGATATTTTTCTTACTAGTGCCAACTACTTCTCATGAAAATCCCTTATGGAGAATGTACTAAGAAGTAAAGGATTGTACCATATTACCATGGCAAAAGAAAAATCCCCCACTAATGTTGAAAGGAAAGTCAAATTGGATAGTAAAAATGATCAAGCATGTGGATTAATTTGAATGTCCATTTCTCTTGATTTAGGGTTTCAGGAATTGGTGACTTAGATGAAACATGCGAAAAGTTGAATAAATTATTTAGAAAGCATAATGTGGTTTGAGTTGATCATGTTGAAAATCAGATAATTTTTTTAAGTCATAACGATTTCCATTTCATTGAAGATTCTTTATCTAATTTCAAAAATATTATAATTTTATCTAAATATTTTAAAATCTTTATGAAGGATGATCAATGCATATATGTTATTCTTTATAATATTGTATTACATATGTTGTTTTTGTACCTAACTTTTATGTCATTAGAGAAGTTTTAAAGGCTTCATGTAAAGATCCCACTCTTGAATAAATTTGTGTCTCTGATTAGAGAGAGACCAACTCTTGCATCTTGGAGTGATCAATATTGTAGATAAATAAAACAAATATTTCATGTCCCATACCTTCTCAAATAGCTCATACTATTACTCTTAACATTAATAATAGTGTTAGACCTATTTCTGATAACACTTATTCTCATGGACGTGCACCTTTTGCATTTATATTATCCGTCAATCCAACATCTACTACTTCTTCTAATGAGGGGCTCATTGATTATGGATCATCTTATGATATGATAAGGATAAATCCATTTACCTACTCTTAATGATTGTAAAACCAAATAAATATTTGTTGGTGATCATAGATGAGTTATGTTGTAGGGTCTATAATAATTTGGCTAGATAATTTTCATTTAAATTATGTATTTTGTGTTCAAAGTATTTTTTTACAACCTTCCATTAGTATATCAGATCATATAATCAAGCGAAGGTAAAACATTAGAGTTTTTATCTCACCAAGTCGTAATCAAGAATTTAAAATATCATAATAATGTGCTAACCATTGGAATTTCTGATAATATTAAAAGGTTATACAAATTTAACATCTTTGGATTATTATATTTTCCATTATTTTTTATTTCTCATAGTGATGAATTGAAAAAACATTAGCATTAGTTGTTTGGTCATATAAACTATCATTCATTGCAACAATTATGTAATCAAAATATGATGATTGGTATTCCTCTTGTTTTTTGAAGAGATGGTGTTTGTTCCAACTATGTTCCTGAAAAACATCATCAAAACATTTTTGAAAAGCATGCCTTGGCCCCCTTTTAGATTGTTCATAATGCTTTGTGTGGTCCTCTTTCTTCTCCTTTTTTCTCTAGGTACATGTGCTCATTAACTTGCATTGAATACTTCTTTGGATGCATGGATTTACGTATTAGAACTTAAGAGTCGTATTTTTTACTTATTATTGGACTAAGAGGCCATTGTAGAAAAACAATATAGACATCAACTACAAAGGTCAAGAACAAAGCATGGATGTGAATATGTTAACAACAAATTTACAACTTACTGCACTACATAGGGAGTTTAAATGCAACATACGATTCCATATATACCACAACAAAGTGGTGTTGATAAGAAAAGAATCACACCTTAAAGGAAATGACCAATTATTTAATCCAATATAAGGATTAAGTCTTAAATATTGAGAATAAGCAATACATTGCACAAATTACATAGTAAATTGTACTCCTACAAAGGCTTTAAAACTATAACACTCAAATAACTATCATTTATAATTAAGCTAGATGTAAGGAACTTCTATGTATTTGGTAGTGAAGCATGGGTTCACATTCCTCGTGAAAAAAATAAAAGCCTTACATCCTAAAATTGAGAAGTGTATTTTTGTTGGATATTATGATGATCTCAAAGATTATGGACTTCTTCAATTTCATTTCAATGAAATAGTTATTAGAGGAAATGTTAAAATTGACAAAAAAATTTGGCTTCTGAGCCTAATTTGGTGTTTGTTCCATCTTTGGCATATGATCCATATTTTATGTTTGTTGAAAATGGCACTAGGAAAGATTCTAATTCAATTTTCCCTTGAATTAAATTAGAATAAAATTGTAATTCCACATCTCATGACAACCTGTATGAGTTAAGTAAGTTATTTTGACTTAGTTGGTTTAGTTAATTCGATTTGAGGGTCTAACTTGAGTCATGTAGAGTGGCTCCTACAAATTAGGAGCCCTGGTTGAGTTTATTTTGAGTTGTAATTAAGTAATTTAGTTTATTTGAGTTAAATTCAATTTAACTAGTTCCAACTGTTGGAGGAACTAGTGAAAGGTCTAGTAGTGAGTCTTACACTCTATGACCAATCAGTTAACTAATTATTCGACCATAAATAACGCATGCATGTCAGAACTAAGATTTACCCAATTGAGATTGGAGTTCAAGGGCAGTGTATTATCATTTGTATAATCATCCAAATTGTACATGTGGTGCATGCAATCAGATGAAGTCCCAAGATGGATTTTGCAATATTGGATGGGGATTTACCTAATTAATAGGGGATAATTATCCAAGGAAAAAACACAAGGAAATAGGCATTTGGGAAAGGATAAAATTGGTTAAGTATTAGCCAAGGCTTGTCTAGGAAGCAATGAGACAGATAGAGATAGTGCAGAGGTTTCTCAGGCTGGAGAAAAGCATTGTAATATTCTCCTATTTTCATACTAATGTAATATACAGATAGCGAGGTTTTTAGCTATGGATTTCCAAGAAATAATTGTGTAGTGTGTGATTGAATTGTTTATATTTTATGATTAGTGATTTCATGATCGTTTATTGGTTTATGCAATTGGTAGAGTAGGTTCAAGTCTATTGTTTTAGCATATTACAATTAGTTGTTTGAATCTACGTGGATTTTCTAAAATTTTTGTTCCATCTTCTAGTCCTTTTATAATTTCTCCTTTAGATGATGATAGTGAGGATTAAAATCCTCCTTTTCTTGATCATGTTCCTCTACATGAATCCTCTCACATTCCTCTACATGAATCCACTAAACATGAAATTTCACCCACACCATAGCCTCTCAAATGTGTCCATTCAACATGTGAAGTAATTGGTGATCTTGTCAATATTCCTAAAGATAAGCTTCATGCACATTTATAATTCCAATCCTCCTCCTCTCTTTTGGCTCAAGTTTTAGAGCTTAGTAATTGAGAGACATCTATAGAATATTTTGGCCATCCAAATTGGATATAATAATGAATGAAGGATATCATTTTTTAATGGTGAATGATACTTGATAACTTCTACCTATTTCAAAAGGGAAAAAAAAAACTCATTAGATTAAAATGGTTGTACAGAACAAAGTATGCATCAGTTGAAAGTGCTAAATGATTTAAGGCATGATTAGTTGCCAAATTATTCTCTCGAGTTTAAGGTATTGAATATAATGAAACATTTTTCCCCATAACCAAAATGAATTCCATCTACCTTGTTCTAGCCCTTGCTTCCTCATGTGGATGGGAGATCCATCAAATGGATGTTAAATTCACCCTTTTACTTGGTGATATAAAAAAAAAAATCTACATGGAACAACCTCCTTCCTCTATTTAGAATGATTCCAACATTATTTTTTTCCTCAATAAATATTTCTATAGTCTTAAGAAAGCTCCTTGAGATTCGTATGCTAAAATTTATAGCTTTCTTATTAATACTAGCTTTTTCTAGATGTATTTTTTACCCCAACATATAAAGTAGGAACCCATCTAATAATCATAGATATTTATGTTGATGATATTATCCTCACTAGTAATAACCCTAAAATTTTAACCCATGTGAAATCAAGCCCTAAGAAAAAATTCGAAATGATGGACTAAGGCTATTTGCATTATTTCATTGGCTTCTAGGAATTGCAAAATAAAGGAGGGAATTTGTCTTTTCCCATCTAAGTATCCATGTGAACTTTTTCATTCCTTTCACATAGATGATTCTAAACCAACCCCTTCCCTTCTAGTCTAGAATCAAACTTGTTTCCACCTATACTACACCTAAATTCGATGTCACTGTGTACCATCAATTAGTTGGTAGCCTCTTATATTTTACTCCTACCCATCTTGATATTTTTCTTTTTAAGTTGGTCATTAGTGAAGAGGTAAATAATGGGCCTCACAAAAAAAAAATGTACTAACAAAGTCAACTTTAAAAGAACCAATAAGATTCAATATGATGATGTCATTCCTAGGGATAAATATTTTTGAAGGGAAAAGAGGAAAACTATTTTTTTAATTGTTTTTCATCTTATCTCCTTATAATATTACTTAAATTTCAAATGCAAGAACTTGTTGAATGCCAAATTAAATTTCGCATCCAATGGGTACCCACTTTGTGTATTTTTTAGTAGACCCACACTAAACAAAATTTAATATACATAAAAAAATTCTGCTTAAATATAAAAATATATTATTTCATGTATTTTCAATTTTCTTCAGTGTGGGTTTATTTTAAAGTGTGTAAAGTGGGCACTTGTTGGATGTGGAAATTAATTTTGCATCGAATGGGTGTTTGCAGTTGACATTTGAGTATATATATAAGAAGATAAGCCAAAAACACAATTAAAATTTCAGTTTCTTTTTTTTTCCTTTAAAAATTCATAACTCTTATTTTATTATTTTCCTTAGGAAGCAAATTCACAGACTTCAAAATTCCCTTAACGATTATTACCCAATATATGTAAACACCCTATGAAAGCCATTGGGAAGAAAAAATAATGATAATTCAATATCTCTATGGTATAGTTCACTTTAAGATACATTATAGTTCACAAGGGACTCCTTTATTGGTTGGTTTCATTTATTCATATTCGATTGGTGACCCTGATTCTGGGAAGTCTATTATTAGTTATGTTTTATCCTTAGTTCTAGACTTATCACTTGGGTTTGTAAGAAGCAATAGGATATTGATATTTCTTTAGTAGAAGAGAAGTATTGAGCAATTATTAATGCAAGTTAAGAATCATTATGGATTCAATAGATCCTTTCAAATTTTGGATTCCAATAACAATATCTAACCCCCTCTATTATGAAAATTATAGTTCCATCAAAATAGAAAAAGATATTTTTCAACATAAATGTAACAAGAAAATTAATCCACAAAAGTACTTCGTCAAAAAGCTCACTCATGATCATGTTATTGAAGTGCATTTTTTCTCGACGGATGATCAAGTCATAGAATTTTTCATAACATATATTTTTAAAAGCCATTTTTTTATAACTTGATCTATATAAGGAGTTAGGAAATTGTCATTAATGGGGTATAGGCTCTACCACCTTCTTCCTTATCCTATTGTGTCACATTTTAAATTCTTTAATCTTATCCCAAGTTGTTCTTAAAGGGAAATGTCAAGATATTTAGTCACTTATGATTTAGTTAAGATTATCTTGGTCTAATGTGTCTTTCGGTAAAAGTGTGATTCTTAGCATGTTTATGTAGTATAAATTTGTAATTATGTATCAGACAATCACAATATTTTTTATACAATATAGAGTGATCCAATAACTCATATTCTCCTTGATAACTACAACTATAGATTTCTGGCTTAAGATTTGATTGGTCCATTATCTCTATGTAAAGGGTGTGGAGGGTTATTTTTTGATGGTAAATTGTGAGAAACTCTCTTATGTATATTTTTTTTATTTTTCATTAATAAATTTTCTCAAACATCCATGTTCTTCAATGCCATGGATTATTTACCTCTTAGAGGGTTGTATCCTCACAAAAATGTTTGTACTATGATGTTTGATCTATTTTCGTAAGTAGCAATGTAATGTATTTGTCCTATTTGGAATACCATGTTTTCCTAAACAAGCTTTGTCCAATTATGAGCTAAGTGTTTGAACATATTATAATGAAGAAGATGCATGCTAAAGTAGTCACTTATGGAGGGACTACAAGAAGGCTATGTCAAAATAATAGTTATGAAAAACAATGAAGCAATGAAAAGATGTAGAGGAAGACCATGCATGTATTAGAATGATATCAAGTGGAATTTTAGTATGATTGAAACAATGTTTGCATAGAAATGTAATGATTAGGGATCCCCTAGATTAATTTTGTTAATATAATATGATTGAATATTCTTGAAATTATATAATTCTAAAGGAACTTGTGAAACTACATTGAATGCAGATAAGGGAGCTTTAGGCGAAGAAATGTCAAGATGGCTTGACTATATTACTTAAGAGAAAAGAGAGATAATGTATTAGAATGATTTGGTTATGCATCCTAGGCTATGTAGATGAGTTAAAAAAGGTAACTCCACTAAATTCCTCTTTTAATTATAATCTCTAGAACGAGAAAACTATTCAATGGAAATAAATCAAGCATGAAAATGATGGTGAATTGTAAGACAAGAAATAACTGAAATACATTAGCACTAATAGATACATTATGATTAGCATGATAATTAATATAATTATGGTTGTGATTGCATGTGAAGGGACAATTAGAGATGTTGATAATATAGCAATTTACAATGTATAGCTTCATGTAGAGGAAAAAAACGATAAGATGATGATTGAAATACTAACAAGGGGATAATGAGCTCCTCATAAGTATCAACTAGATAGGTAACATTAGAAATGATGACAACAATTATGCAAGTATGAAATTGGTCATGAAAAAAATAACAAGAAATATGAAAGGAACAAGGTAAAAATTCCTTTAGGTATATTTTGTATTTTTAGTGATAAGAGCATGAACAAGGCATATATATCATTGATATCTTAGTAGGGTATGGTCAACAAAAGAAGTTCCAACATAAAAATATTTGGTAGAATCTTGGTAATGAGTTGTTATGTCATGATTGACAACAAGTAGATGAGTAGTTGCACTCATGATATGAATTATGTTGTATTCGTTGAGAAAATGCATAGATTGTGTGAAAATGGACGCTAGCAAGGATAAGGCATATGTGATACCATAGTGATGATCGATACGGAAAGGTTATAAAACCACCCAAGTTCCCAATGGTCTCCCTACTTAGGAATTGGGTCCTCCACTGCAACCTTCTTTCCAACATTGAAGAGAGCCTATAATAAGGATGGGATTCCCAAGGGACTGCATAGAAAAGAAGGGGTACATTCCTAGTGTTGTGTTGCATTAAGGTGTAAGGTGCCTAGAGGGTCAATTAAGTACTAGGGAGATGGTGAGATGATGTGTTGAGGAATTAGATTGACCTTTAGAATTCACCATGATGGAATACATGATGCAAAGATGTGGTATTTTGAAACTTAAAGTAGGGATGCATTGTGTGCATGTGGCCATGAGTATTGGTACAATAGTTAACTAGCTTGAATAATTTATCACAATATGTAATAACAAATATGAGGGAAATGCACATGTAATGCATTATTATTTCATTTTTCTTAACATGTTTGCTACTGGAAAGGATGATGTGTGGGAATTTTGGGATTTTGCATGAATTGTTCAAAATGTTGCAATACAAATACACATTTCCCTGGTTGATTGAATACACATGGGCTTCACTAAATGAACCTTTGAAATATCACATGTGTTCTTGGAATATTAAGAAATACCCTTAATTTGACTACATATTATAAAATACCTCTAAAAATAACATTGTTTAACCCCCTACCAATACGAACCCAAAACACCTTCCCAATATAAAAGACCCCTACTTTCACTAGATATTGTAGGTATCCATTTTTTCATTAACATTTTTTATATCCCTTTATATTTTTTCATTAACTTTCAGCTCCATTTTTTATACCTACAATTATAACCCTTTACCCCCTATATATCCCCCAATATATTATGTCATTTTTTCCTGAATATATATCCCCAAATATGAATGCATGTGGTATGGTATTTCTCCCCCAGTGAAGCTCACATGATTGAATATATAGATGTATTGTAGGTAAATTGGCCTTAGGTATGGAAGGAATGTAGGCCCATAAGGAATATTGGCACACACTGCAACAAAAGCCAAAAATTATGACGCGGAACCTCACACTTGGGAAAAGTTTTTTGGTATAAAACAATTTCAGAGATGTGATTTTAAAATATTCTAGTTGAAATTTCTATAATTATATATCACAATTACTAATGTACTTAACACATGTGAAATGGTATATTTATCTAGAAATTACATATAATGGATGTCGATCTAGAAAAAACATAGAAGAGGCTATTTTTAGAAAAAAATAACCCTTTGGTATGTCATGATCACCTTTGTGATGAGCTAGGATATGTTGAAACAAGTGGGGGGGTGTGCTTGGTTGTAATAATCTATAATTATGAATACTCTTCCCTTGCAAGGAATTCTTGGGAAATGATGGATCACTTAAGGGACTATGTAATAGAGAAGGGGCTATATGGGTTTGGAGGGTGAGTGAATACAAGGAAAAGGAGGATCAGTAAATAACATGCTAGTTGGGATAATGAATTCTTTGGCTATGTCCAAGAAAATAGTGAATGGAACTCCATCTTTCGTAGCCATATGGATATGAATCTACAACCATAAAAATAAGTATTGTGTTAAATTGTATATTACAGTTTGAGTTATGAATATCAATGGAATGCGTATGCATGGAGGAGGCACCTATACACTATATTATTTTATGATGGTTGTAGGAATATGTTGGAATGCTATTGATTGGTGGCATACCAAGGCAAAGAAAAAGGGATGATCCTACCCTTGAAGCTGAAAGGGACATTGCAGTTGTGTCGCTAGTGCAAAAAATGGTGAGGATGGTGTATTGTTGCAAATCAGAGGGGATATTGAAGATGATGATATTCTAAGGGGAAGTGTGTGGCATGTTTGCATTTTCACCCCTGATTAAATGCGTAATTAATTACATTAATTATAGTTTCAATTTTGGTGCAAATAGTTAATTGTGGTATTGTGATGATCTAGAGATGTAATGTTGTAAATATTATATACTTTAGCTATAAGAAAATGTTAGTAGCTAACTAAGGAAGAAACACCTATAAGAACCATGATACCATGAGTGGGGATTACTGAGAGGGATAAGAAGGGGTTCAATATGCCTAATAATCCTTAGATGCCCTCACCGAATTATTTTTTCAATTTTTAAAATTAAATTGCAAGAATTATCCTCCACTTCCTTTGTTGACTTAACAAACAAATCCTTCAATGTAGTTGGTGGAAGGACTACCTTCCACGCTTATGAGAGAAATCTAAATAGTACCATGAGGAGTGGATTGGTGAAAGGAATTTTCATATTATCCTCTAGAATTGTCTACCATTCCCTTCAATATCATGCCCAATATTGAAGGAGAAAATTGCATGAGAGATAGGTGTTCATTTGATGAAAAAGGGAAAGACCCACTTGTGTGTAGTGAGGTGAAATAAGAAGGCCATGTGCATGAATGGGGGCATCTATGACTACATTATTTTCTTTTTTGTATGTTGATTGCGTAGAAAATATAAGGAGATGTGAATAGGGTGATTGATAATAAGGAAACCAATTGAAAAATCCCAGTTTCAACACTTCGACACATGGGAATTATCTACAAGTACTAAAGTAAGGGATAGGGGGCCTCGTTGCATGCATAAGAATTACCTAGAAAGAGGAGTTACATACGGGACTATGTAGTGGCGAATACAACTTTTTATTGTGATTTATAGAGCTAGCAAAGGGGGTGCCTAAAAGTCACAGGGATCTCGAGATCTTATCAAAGAAATTCCTTTTAACTTGAGTGTTTAGAACTAATGCAAGTGGTATCATGGTCTTCTTAGTTGGCGGCCATCTATAAAAATACAAAGTGCAACTGAGCTTCTGATTAGGTGGAAAAATATCTCACCCTCAATCAGTTTGTTGGGAAACTTATATTTAGATAAGTTCTTCTTTATGCACCAAATATTTTGTATAGTCAATATGTAATTATAAAGGTTTGAATGTAATGTATAATATGTATCAGCGGTTTTGGAACTAAATGAAACAAATATAATGCATGTAAATCTATTTATTTTATTGCAATGAATTTCTTATATGGGAGAAAATCACCTTAGAAATAATGTTACAACACTTAATTGATATAATTCCTAAACCATGTAGGCTTCACAATAATGTTGGTTATGAGTTCTAACGTAAATTCTAAATTTAGGTAAAGTGTTTAATTGGACTAATAATAGTGTGAATGTGTGATTAACATCAATATGCATGTTATTCTATGGTATAACGAGTGTTAAATTGTAAGTTATATTCAAGGCAAGCCTTGGTCCCTAAATGTATGAGAAAGTTGTTATTAGTTTAATTGTTATGAGAATGTTTCTCTATAGACTTTGCATAAGTAATGAATGTTGTAGACTAAGATTACATCTCATAGAGGGATTGCAAGTCTAAATGGGATGGGTAATTATTTTTCATGACCGTATGTCCCTTATAATCCTTTCTTATTTCCCTTATAATCCTTTATTTAACTGTTAAAGTAGAAGGTGTGAGATGTTGATTTGGCATGCATGAGAATCCTAGAGGTAGGAAATTCAAGCAGTTCCATAATAATATTTCTATACCTCTTTGAATATCATAACTATATGAGTGATTTGGATGGTAATTTTTCCTATTTATATGCCATGTGTTTGCATATCTCCATGAGAAATATAGAGTGTTGAATGCTATATTGGAAAAAAGGGGTTATAAGTTGTGTAAATGCTGGAAGAGTCTTAGATGAAAGGAATAAAAGAACCCAATAAGGATTGACTTCTTAAAATTTAAATTTTATGAGTTTTAGAAGTTGAGAGACTCAAGTCAAAATACCAACTCAAATAATGTAACTAAGTGAATTTGTAAAGAAAGGATAAGGTTTAAAAAGCTTCCTCAAATAATGTAATTAAGTGAATTGTTAAAAAATTATAAGGCTTTAAAAGCTTCCTAAAATATATATATAGATATATATATATATATATATATATATATATATATATATATATATATATATATATATATATATATATATATAAACTAAAATCCTTGGAAATATCATCACTCTTCTTGAGTGTAATTCCTTCATATGAACATAGCTTTTTACTTCCTAATTGAAGCATGAATTTAAAGGTATTTAAACTATACCCTAACTTGCAAAAACTAGAGAAGGACACTAAATAAGTGCATTGTTCTTGAGAAACACTTAGAAAAAACTTAAAAATATTAAGTCAGGCAAAAACTTGGTAGATTTGACATATTACATGAAGTTTTTTTTCATGTGACATTACCCATATCATACAAAAAATCCGTGCAATACAATAGAGACCTGAGGATTATGGAGAAATTTGGGATTTGGCATAAGCCTAACAAATGATCCAATGGTGCAATGTAGTGCATTACAAAATTGTATGGTCTGATATTGTGCACCCTCCAACAATTTTCAACACCAGATATGAGGTAAAGGGTGAGGAGTTAGAGATGTCCCACAACCCACATATCCACGCAGCTAATAGTGAACGTTGTCACAATAAAATCTGAGAGTTTGGAAGTAGGTTGAGTGTCCAAAGGTCTTGCAATTAGTGCTTTGTTCAATGTTGCACCAATTAGTGAATTGTATCATTAATCGCAAGAGAGAACTGTCGCTTGAATTGAATGACGAATCTCAGTTTCCAGCTTCTAACTGCACCCGTAAGTTCATAAGATAAAATTATTACAAATGGTTTTAAGACTACACTAGTATGGTCAAACTAGTTGTACTTAGATCCTAATACTAAGTTCCAAAAAAGGACATATGAATACAATCTATAGAAAATTCCATTAAAACTATAAAATTTCTCTATCATCAAATTATTATAAGGACCGACTCCTTGTCATCTATAATGATCAATTTTCATCAATAACTACCCCATTGAGATCAGGTAGTTCAACTTGGGTAGATTGGGCCAAGTTTGTAGAAGAGATTTTGTGCTCATTACCTTGAGTGTCACATTTTTTCACCACCTAAAGCTATTGCACTTGATATTGAAGATATTATTATTTAGTGCTCATATTTTGCATTTTTAGTCACTATGAATAGAGAATGTTTGACATCCACACAAAAATCCTTATGCCTTTGAAGTGCCACATTCATGGCATACAAACAGTTTTACAATAAAACTTTTTAAATTGAAATTCTTCATAATATTTTTAAGTTAGAATTTCTTATTGTAGGGTTATGTTAACCCTAATTGTTCTACAAGGGTGTGATATGGATTGATTTTCCAACTTGTCTATTGCCTTGTTCATGTCTCGTAAAACATTTTTGACTTGAATCCAAGGAACCCAAACGAGTAATCTCAAAATTATTATGTAAATATGGCAACACATGGATTTCAAAGGAAAGGCCTCCAAAGGAAGGTGATGAATGGAGTTATTAGAGTCACCTATTATAATTAGATTTCTAATTGGTAGAAATTTATCAGGGATGATGCCTTGGAAGAGAGCATATATTTCAATTGTTAGAGGCTATGGCTAGGCTCCATGAGTATTTGAGTTTTATTTGTCCTTTAAGGTGAAAGAAAACCCCCGACCCCTTGACATTTGCCACTCCTATCTCAATATTCAACATTATGGAACTTCCAATAGTTTTGATGTAAATGTCTCTTTGAATCAGGAGTTATTTGAGTCATTGATCGAGTTGAGTAGTTTACAAATTCAATTAAAATATTTGAAATTGTGAATAAATATTGTAAAATAGACCTACCTAAAATGAAATAAGGAGGTCAATTGAGTCCAAATTTTACAAGGTTGAGTAGTTGAAACTCATCTCATTTTAAATATCATGAAATTGGGTGCATTTTCCATCACATCCAACGCCCTCATCCTGCTAGAAACTAAGTCAAGAAAATGATTTCAATCAAGTGTGAAGTGAAAGTGAGTGAATTCAAGTGAACAAACTCATGTAAACATGATATTAAAATGGCCAAAATAACTGAGTTGGTTTCCTTATTGGAAACTTTGTTAAAAACGACAAAGAAATTCATTCATACTCATCAATGAAACATTATAAAATGTTATCACATGTTTATAGGTCATCCAAACGAAGATCCATCTACTTCAAAATCAAACTCAGCCCCTTCAATATGAACTTTAATAAAATAATATGTAGTATTACAAACTAGTATTCTTTATAACAACCCTATGTTTGATGATAAGGATAATGAATATGATGATTTAGGTCAAAAATACACTCATGAGTCACTTTGTGAGACTAATTAAATTGTTGATGAATGAAGTTGTACTTGATCAATTTCATCCTTCTGTATCCAAGACAATCATTATACCTTGGGAACAAACTAGGAACAATAAGCACAAATCATGTATTGGATATGATAAAGAAGTAAATTTTCATACTCCAGATTATTCTAAAGAAATACACTTCATTAGTGTATGATTCCTTCAAGAAGTTTCTACTCCACCTATTTAGGTTGAACTTCAGAATGTGAAATTCCAACTTGCTAATGATAAATCACAAGACATGAATGTGCAAAGTTAAATCCTAGAGACATTGAAATTTTTTCGTTCGAGGTTTCAAAAAGAAAAAATGATGAATTTCTATAAGACAAAAGATAGAAAATTAAAAATATTTCCAAATTCATTGTAATACCTTGGGATTAATTACAACAAAAATTAACAAGGTTTAGGATATGGGAATGACAATAGTTTTCATATCCCACATTAATCCAAAACTAATAAGTTTGTGAGTTAAGGATTTCCTGATCAAATCAATAAGTTCAATGATACAATTGAAGAAAAATTGAAGTGTCAATATTGCAATTGGATTGGTCACATGGTAGATACTTGTTTTGATCTCCATATTTGTTAATATTGTGGAAAGAATAATCATCCATTAGACAAATGTTCCAAGAGAAACAAACCTACAATATTGAAGATTCACTATGGATGGATAAATTCTTGGAAGTGGTCATTAGTAGTCAAGAATATGTATCATTCTTACTAAAGAAATAAATATTGAGTAAAGACAAATATTGTAGCAAATAATGAAGTGAAAATGGTATTGTCTTGCACCTAAAAGGGGAGAGTGAAAAGATGAAATTGTCCTACACCTTAAGTGGAAGAGTGTACAGTCAAATCAAGTGAAGATGGTTAGTGGTAAACCAAAAAATGCCAAATTAAGTGAATTTGATTAGTGGTAAACCAAAAATCACCAAATCAAGTGAATATGGTTTGTGGTCAACCAAAAACCATGTGACATAGTGATGAATTGGTTAAGGGTAACCCACATGGAAAACCATGGTGTCTCTCCTTTTAGATAAAAAAGGGGGGAATTGATTATGGTTTTTATACTTAAGATTTTGAGAAAAAAAACAAAAAAAAAAAGTTTTGAGATAGACATAAATATTCCATAGATGGTATACTTAAGCAAACAAAATTGTTAGGCATCAATAGTAGCAAGAAAGTAGAAAAATATTTCATCACTTCAATTATAAAATTGTCGTACAATTAATGAATTTTCGAAATGGAATTGAGAATTTTAATATTTTAATCATTGTTTGAGAAGATCCCACATGTAATCTAAGTTCCTCTCATTTATCTTTTTATTATCCAATTGGGGGACATTGGGATGTTGTTCAACACCCAAAAGTGTCAAAATTGTTAGTGGCCAACTCAAACCACCATATACTCAGTATGAAAATTTGTTAGTGATAAAACCAAACCACCAAATAAATTCAAAGAACACTTCAATAGTGATATTTCATGTTCACCAATTAGTAAAAGACGCCAACTTATTATGGCTAACATACCTGGAATATGATTAGAATGTCAAGTAATTTATAAATGTTTAGACATTGCTAGTTGTCCACTTTCATATTTCAATTTTTTTCCATTTCATTCCATATGAACCATCCAACATCCAATTTTAATAGTTTTTCAAGAATATTTTTTTATTTAGGCTTGAATGAAATGTTTATGAATGATCCAATGTTTCAACTTTTGCAATAGCGTTTTTTACTTAGTTGATATAGAGTTATAGAAATTTGATTGAGTGAAGGAATGTTATCCTATGGCTTACCTTACCAATCAATAAGTCTAACTGTCACCTTAAATTGTATTTATCATTTAGGGCATTAGTTATATATCCTAAAGTGATAACTATTGAGTTAGTTAAGTTTTTTTGTCCAAGTCACCATGCTAAGGTGTTAGGATCTAGAGAAAAATTCTCTATAAGATGGCATCACCCATTGTATTATATATTTGTAGCATTGGTGTGAATATTAAGTGAAATGGTTCGTTATCCTTTTCTATCATATTTTTTGTCTTCTGTATTGTTGCCAATAATTTAACAAGGAGAAAATGAAGGCAAGATAGAAACAAAGAAGGGAGGGAACAACAGATAAGGTAAAGGAGTATTGTAGAAAAGATGAGCTTAGAAGAATGAAATGGAGGAAGGGTTTAATCTGTAGGAATAAATTTTATGAGGACATGAAATATCACAAGAAGATAATTTTACTGTGATATGTCACGAGGAATAAAAACTTCAATTGACGTGATGTTGAAACTAGGAGTCGTTTCATGGACAAAACTTTTCCAAGATGAAATGTATCACATGTATTAAAAACTTTAGGTGTGATGGGTTACTTTTGAGAGGTGAGATATGATGCATGGAGGAAATTTTCATAATTTTTGATGAACACATCAATATCTAGAAAAACTTCAAAGATGTAATGTATTTGATGAGATACAAGGTTTGGGATGTGAGAAGAATATTTTGGATATGTGATATAGCGCAATGGAGAAGTTTTTCAATATTTCAATAAGTTAAAGGGAGGAAAAATGCCTCAATATTCATTAAACCTAAGGGGTACCCATAAAATGGGTGTGTGTCATCATATGATTATGATGTTTCCCTTTGTGTGTCATCATATGATTATGATGTGTCCTTTATATGGATGATGATGTGGTAGGAAAAATAAATCTCTTAAAAAAAACTTTAAAGAGCTATAACTTTATGCTCAAATATCATAATTGAGTAAGAATACATTTATTTAAAGCACTTAATAAATAGAATTCCCTAATTGGCTTACAAGTGACCTTATCTTAGTGTTTAAGAAGAAAAGTTCAAATACCCCACATATTTATTCTACTTAATGGGTTCCATATGTGATAACCCCCTATGGTGACTCCACCTTGTTGACCAATATCTTAACACATTCATTCATAAAGTGGGGTTTTAAATTGTGAAAAATTGAAAGTCAATATATTGTTGGTGGGGGGAATATAGGGTATTAGGGGGTATAAAAAGTTGTATCTAGTAAAATTAGGGTTTTTTCATAGAAATATATATTGGGAGGATGTTTCATGTAAGGATTTTCACTCGACTAGAATACATATTTTCTCTATAAGATATAAAAATTTCCAAGATAAAATGTATCACATGAGATAAAAAAAATTGGATGCAATTAGAAGATTTTGGATATGACATAACACAATGGAAAAAAAATTGAATTTGTAATCATGAAACCTAAGGGGTATGCATGCAATAGGTGAAATGTCACCAGATGATGATGTGGTGTCCCTTGTATGGATGATTATGTGGTAGGAGAGAGAAATATTAAAAAAAAACTTTAAAGGGTCATAACTTTGTACTTGAAGCTCGGAATTGAGCAAGAGTACAATTTTTGCAAAGCACTTGATAAGTAGAATGTCCCAATGGGATTATAAGTGATAATATATTATTGTTGAGGAGGAAAAATTGAAATACCCACATCATTAATGCTATTTATGGGGTTGGTCACATGACACACCCCCACCCCAATGGGTGCTTCACGACCAATATATTATCATGTTTTAAATGTGAAAAATAAAATCAATATATTGTATGTATTGTTATGTTTTGGGGGTGGGAGTGGGGGACATGTGGGATATCATGGGGTTTATAAGTATTAGGGGTATAAAATGGGGTATATATTAAAAATGAGTTTTTTATTTTTTAATTTTTATTTTTAGAAAGATATATTGTCAGGGGTTGCAACAAAAAGATTTTCACTCAACTAGAATTCATATTTTCTCTATATTTACATCATGCATATGATTGGACTTATAGTAAAATACTAAATATATATATAATGGAGTCTAAAAGCATAATTATATATTTAGATTGAAAACATAGATTTCCCCAATTGAAAAAAATATGTGCTCCCTATTATTTCTTCTAATATGAATAGTAATATATATACTGCACATAATTTGAGCCAAATTATAAGCCCAACTACTTGAAAGAAGAAACCAACTTCAATTTTTCATCATGAAATATAATGAAAATACCCCTTTCATGAGTACCTTTTATCATTATATTTGTTTTTCAATTGAAATAATGTATCCAAGTAACAACAAATTTTCTTAAAGTTACTAATTATCATTAGAAGTTATCTTTTTATTTTTCCAAAGATTTGACATCATTCACATAAATCAAAAATAGCACATAATTTGAGCCAAATTATAAGCCCAACTACTTGAAAGAAGAAACCAACTTCAATTTTTCATCATGAAATATAATGAAAATACCCCTTTCATAAGTACCTTTTATCATTATCTTTGTTTTTCAATTGAAATAATGTATCCAAGTAACAACAAATTTTCTTAAAGTTACTAATTATCATTAGAAATTGTCTTTTTATTTTTCCAAGGATCTGACATCATTCACATAAATCAAAAATAGAAAAGTGTATCACTTTAAATGTATTACCCTCCCTCCATTATTCCTAATTCGATCTTTTGATTCATTAAAGTTACTAATTATTATTAGAAGTTGTCTTTTTATTTTTCCAAGGATGTGACATCATTCACATAAATAAAAAATAGCACATAATTTGAGCCAAATTATAAGCCCAATTACTTGAAAGAAGAAACCAACTTCAATTTTTCATCATGAAATATAATGAAAATACCCCTTTCATGAGTACCTTTTATCATTATCTTTGTTTTTCAATTGAAATAATGTATCCAAGTAACAACAAATTTTCTTAAAGTTACTAATTATTATTAGAAGTTGTCTTTTTATTTTTCCAATGATGTGACATCATTCACATAAATCAAAAATAGAAAAGTGTATCACTTTAAGTGGATTACCCTCCCTCCATTATTCCTAATCCGATCTTTTGATTCATTAAAGTTACTAATTATCATTAGAAGTTGTCTTTTTATTTTTCCAAGAATGTGACATCATTCACATAAATAAAAAATAGAAAAGTGTATCACTTTAAATGTATTACCCTCCCTCCATTATTCCTAATTCGATATTTTGATTCATTTATAAATGTGGCTAATTCGATATTTTGATTCATTTATAAATGTGGAAAATAAGGTTACTGAAAAGGGAGATCCTTGTTTCCGACTTCACTTCAATGCTATTTAGGGGTATTGTTAATTATATCTTGATTTTGACTTTCCCACTTCACTTCAATATTATTTATGGGTATTGTTAATTATATCATAAATATTTTCCTATGAGGGTAAAGCAATTTTCCAATAATAAATTAGAATTTTTACTTTCTCCATATTCACGTCACGTATATAATTGGACTTTTAGTAAAATACCAAATGTTGAATCTTTTGTCTTATTGATTCTAAACGTGTGTTTAGATACTTAGATTGTAAATATAAATTAATCAATTGAGAAAATGTATGTTCCATATTTTTAAATTTTGTCTTGTGAAACATGTTTAGGAGGATTGAACTTTCGATGATTTGGATATACAAGAACTTGCTAACATGATTTTTGTCAATTGTATAACCAGCCACAGATAAGGCATGCTCCATACTATCACTCTTCATATGAGTAACAACCACTACAGGCTTAGAACGACTAGAGATTTTGAGGCTTGGCTTGACTTTTATAACATAAAGAAGCAATCAAATTAATAAGATCAAATTTCTCATTATTTTACATGATAGATTTTTTTAGAGAGAGAAAAAGAGAGAGAGGGAATTATGCTCATGTCTTTAAATTAGTAGATGTTTTGATCCACAAGTTGGGATTAGCATCAGGAGGTTGTTAAGCTTAAATATGAATGACCTCTCAATTCATGTACATAAATAGTTAACAATAACCAGTGAGAGTTGAATAAATATAAATATTATTCCAGGTCGTCACTGTCTTCATTTTTTATTTTTTGAAGAATAGGCCTTCAAGCTTCTTTCAAATTGAAATCTTCATCTTTGTTGATGTTCTAATCAATCAATTCAATTTCAAATACCTCACAAACAATCCTTTTACCATAGTGGTTCATCATCACATATTGTTTTCCATGAAAATCAAATGAAAAATATACTAAGAATGTTCAACGGAATAAATCATTTAACCTCATTATACTTTATCTCATGCAAGTATATTTGTAAATCACTTAACCTCATTAGACTTCATATCATGCAAGTGTATTTGTAAATCATTTAACCTCATTACACTTTATATCATGTAAATGTATTTGAGTATGATATGCAAAGATCAACAATATAAACTCTTACATGATATGGTGCTTAAAGATCAAAGCTAAAATGAGAATGAAATTATTACTAAAAGAGTGTTTAAATGATAACAATATTTTGTAAATCTTAATTTCACTAATTCAACATTATAAACTTAACAAACACAATAAAAATCATGACCAATACTCATGACCTTCATATTGAAATTGAAAATTGGGTTGATCTAAAACACCTTTTGGAGTAATTTGTGATACAAAGGAGATTATGGATGAACACCATTTTCTTTTAACTTATCCTACCATAAATAATATAAGACACAAATTTAACTAATTTCATAATTAATTTTTTAATAGACCCTTCAATTATGAAAATCATGATGATCTTCGTTTAAATATAAATGAAAAGTTAAAGAACATTATTTTTCTTTTAATTTTTTTTTTATGTATAAGATAGGGATATTCACATTCATATACATATAAAACTGAGATTTACATCACTGCCAATGTTAGGTAAAATTATAGACTGAGAGATTGTAGTAGTCATTACAGTTGTGACTTTGAACTTTGAGGTCATCCTCTGGGATGGGGTTTTACAAGGAGAAAAACATAAGGGACTTTGATCAAAATATAAGTAGGTGGGTCGAGAAAAAAGGCCATTTGGCCTCGCTAAAATAGATAGACCGAGCATAGAAAACACAAATTCAAAAGGACTAGAAGCTGAGAGAGCAAGGTTGGGTAGCTTCATCCATCAGAAATTCATCTACACTGATCGAATGCTTGGGGGTACTGCCATCTTCTGAGTCGTAGTGTTGCATTCCACTGGAGGAGGGATTAGCACCACCGGGGCTATTTGCATGGAGAGAGAGCAGGGGATAGAGGGATCGATGCCTTCGGTTTTGGTGACCGGATGGACGTGCCGAGTAGCAGTTTTGCGCTTGAGCAGAGCATAATGTGAAGAACTCTTATCAATGAAGCGGCGATGGTGGACTTCACCAACATACATAACAAATTTCTCTGTGAGTGAGTTGATTTTGTGTTCCAAAATTTGATTACGGTCCTATGATTCCTAAAGAGCCAAGGCCAACATTATTTTGGTCTGCCAATGGAGGTCGATGGCACAACTATATAGGTTCTCCCTCGCCCTGGTGAGGCTCGAGTTTTGAATCCAGCTGAAGGTGGCGTCAACCGTGTCTGTCAAGGTGTTGTTGCGAATTGTGCGTGTTTTGGCCTCAATCTCCTCTATTTGAGCTTTAACCTTCGGCTTGGTGTTCGCGGCATAATCAAGCATGGCATTTCTAGTTCCTGTCTCTCCACGTGTAACAGGGAGCCGAGAGGGGCTCGCCCAACAGGCACCATGGCCACATCCTCCGTGGGTGGGGAGGGGGGAATTGACTCGATGGGGGGCCATGAGAGAATTGCAGGCAGGAGCTGCTAACTGCAGAGGAAGGCCCGGGTGGCCGTGCGCGGAGAGGGACAGAGGTAAATGGATGAGCAGGGCCAACAGACATGGGATTACAGAATCCAAGGGATGGAATGAAAAATCAATAAGGATGGTGATGTTAATATAGGAGGTAATGCTAAGATAAGGACATGAGCTACGACGTGAGAGAGGGACAGGTGGACTGGAGATCAAATGCGGGAAGTTAATGTGACAGTTAGGGCTATCAATCAACAGTATGTCATGCATAGAGTGGGGGGGGGAGGTGGGGTTAGGCAGACAAGAGATGGAAGCAGTTTCTTTTAGAGTCTTTTTTATGGAGTGGATTATTTGTTCTTATTTCTTTTCTTCATTTTTGAAGATTTTGGCGTTTCTTTCCTTCCAAATATTCCAGCATATGATTCTTGGCATGATATTCCATGCTAGGTTGATGAGAGGTTGCTTGGAGAAGGAAGTGCACCAGTGTTCTAGGGATTTGTGGATGGAGGAAGGATCCTTGTCAAAAGAGTTAAAGATGAGGAAGCTCTAGTTCCAGATATTGGAGGCGTAGTGGCATTCATTTAGCATGTGGTTTTTGGTTTCACCATATCTTTTGCAGAGCATACATATGGAAGGGCCTATGAAACCTTTCTTGATTAAATTCTCCCAGGTTAGAATTTTCCCATGCATCACCAACCAGAGAAATAAATTGATTTTAGGCCAGTGTTTACGTGGCCAAAGAGTGCACCATTTTCTTGCAGTGGGAGTGTGATTGGGGTGGGATAAGTAGCCGTAGGCATCTTTTATGTTGAATTGGCCAGCAGCATTAGAGCCCCACCTTAGAATGCCATGCGTCTTTTCCATTTGGATCTGCCTTTTTTCTAGCTCTTCAACTAGATTTCCTCATTCCTAAGGGTGATTTTGTTGTACCCAACCCGAGTCATCTTGACATTCCCTCCCATCTGTATTTTCATCACGTTTCCAAAAATATTTGACCAAATTTTTATTTGGTTGTCCATAGGAGTTTTGATTTGTTGGAATTGTTCTTGATTGAGTCGAGGGCATTCTTCCCAAGCATCATCCCAGAACATGGTTGTGCCACCATTTCTTATTTCCCAGAAGATGCGCTTTTGCACCGTTGTTATGTTCCCCTAAGCTTGATTCCAAACTGCGGAGCCTTTGATGTTACCAGAGAGCCTAATGAGAGTCTCTGGGTATTGAGATGGGGCATATTTTGCTCTCTAGAGTTCTGCCCAAGAGGTGTTGGGGCAGGTGATCCATCTCCACCAGGTTTTGGCGCCCAGTGTTTTTCCCAATATGTTTGGATCTCTGAGTCCAAACCTACCTTCTTTTTTCGGTCTACAGATTTTTTCCTAGACAACTAGGGCCCATTTTCCCTTGTTTTCTTTTCCTTTCCATACGAAGTCTCTTTGGATGGTCTTAAGCTGGTTGAAGATGTACTTAGAAGAAGCTATGGTAGAATACTGGTATAGCGGGATAGCTTGTAGAACAGAGTTGACCAAGACTAATCTACTCGAGAGATTCAGGGATTAGAAAGTCCAATTTGATATATTTTTCCCCTGCTTGGTTATCATGGATTCCCAATTGGCTTTAGCAAGAGGTGTGTCTGTTAGGGGAACACCAAGGTACTTGGAGGGGAAGGAGCTGAGCTGGAAGCCTAGAGTTCTAGCGATATTTAATTGGATGGGCAGGGAGGTATTGAGAAAGAATATTTTGGATGTAGTTGTGTTGACAGAAGTGCCAGAGGCTTGGCCAAATTCATCAAGGATATTCTGAAAGGCAAGTGCTTCTTTGATAGTGGGAGAGCCCATGAGCAAAGTGTCTTCAAAAAATTGTTTGTGAGTGGATGGTGGGGTTGAGGGGTAGAGTTGTATGCCAGAGATGATACTATTAGAGGAGGTGGCTTGTATGGAGTGACTGAGACCTTCTGTCATGATGATAAAGAGGAGGGGTGAGAGGGGGTCACCTTGCCTGATGCTTTGGGAGGGGTTGACGATGGAGGGGGAACCATTGAGAAGAATGGAGAAGAAGGCTCCTGAAACCATAGCCATAATCCATTTTATGAAATCCTTGTTGAAACCGAAGGCTGCCAGCACTTTTCTGATGTATTTCCAGTGGATTTTATCAAACTATTTGGACATGTCCAGTTGAAGGATCATGCCTGGTTTCTTCTACTCCTTGAGAGAGTGGATGACTTCTTGTGAGAGGATGATGTTGTCCAGAATTTGTCTGCCCTCCACATACCCTGTTTCCTGGGGGAGATAAGGAGGTGCAGGATGTTTTTGATGCGATTGACCAGTACCTTGGATATGATTTTGTAAATTACATTACATAAGGCAATGGGCCGGAATTGGTCAAGTGAACTAGCATTTTCATATTTGGGGATTAGGGTGAGGAAGGTAGCGTTGAGGGCTTTTAGGACTGATTTTTGGATGCGGGATTCTTTCACTAGATCATGGAGTTCCATTTTGAGCAGAGGCTAGCAGGCTTTGAAGAAGTCAATGGTGAAGCCATCCGATCTTAGGGCTTTTCCATTGGGCATGGAATGGACTGCTTCTTCAACTTCATTCATGGAAACTTTCCTTATAAGCATTTGGTTGTGCTCCTTGGTTAAGATTGCGGGGATGTTTCTAGTGATTTTTTTTATTGCTTCCTCATTGGCATGGCTGGACTGAGTGAGGATGTCCCCAAAATACTGATTAAGTTCCTCTTCAATGTTTGTATGAGTGTTGAGGATGTTTCCATGTTGATTTTTGAGGCTTAGAATTATGTTGTGTTTCTTGTGTTGGATCATAGAACGGTGGAAGAATGTCATGTTTTTTTCTCCATCCTTTAGCTAGTTGATTCTATATTTTTGGCACCATAAGGTTTCCTCTTGAGCATCCCTTTCCTCCCAAATTTTTTGTAGGTTTAATCTTCTTGCTTTCTCTACTCGACCATGTCGTTGTTGATGATGTTCTATTGTAGGGCTTCCATTTTGAGTTCTATCAATTTATTTTCTGCTATGATGTCTCCAAAGGTGTTCTTGTTCCAGAGTCTGAGTTCAGACTTGATGAATTTTAATTTCTGTTGGAAGTTGTACATATTGTTACCCTTATTAGGTTGGGGGGTGGACCACCATTCTTTCATTTTCTCCATGAATTTTGGGTGCTTAATCCAGAATGTTTCAAACCCAAAAGGGTTTGTTTTTGGGACTATCTGATATTTGGATTTTTAGAACAATGGGCCAGTTATCTGAGCCCACCTGTGGAGCGATGCTGGATTCTGTTTCCATGGAGCTAAGGTATAGTTCCTCAGAGAGGAGGAATTTGTCTAGCCTAGAGGCTATCCTTCTTTCCACCCCTCTTCTGTTATTCCAAGTGAAAGATCCGTTTTTGGTGGGGATATCAATAAATTTGAGACCATCAATGAGGTTTTGGAAGGCAGCTGAATCTTTGTCTAATTTTCTGAGACCTCTTCTCTTTTCCCTGAGGTTGGAAATCGTATTAAAATCACCAGCTATGATGCAGAGAGGTTGGTTGAAGGAGATGAGGTGTTTTCTTAGGCTGGTTATCCAGATCAGTCTTTCAGTGACCGAGTGAGGAGCATAGAAATTGGTGATACAAACCTTATTCATGGTGCCTATGATTTGGAGGAATATGGTGAGGGTGTATTTTGAGGTTGCATATTCACAGAGGTGAAAGCGAGAGTCCTTCCAAAAGGTGGAGATACCACCTACAGTGCCCAATGTTGAAATGGTCACATGACTGTAGTGGTTTTTAAAGCAGGATTGTTGAATAACTTCCATGGAGTTTAGATCACTTTTGGTTTCTTGAAGCACGACAATGTCCGATTTATCATAGGCCATTCTGGATTTGAGAATTATTTTCTTACTGGGATTGTTCAGTCCTTTAATATTCCAAGATGTACACATCATTACAAAACTTTGGGGGTTAGAGTGAGTGCTCTTACCTTTCCTTTGTTGATGAGGTGAGCTCCCAGTTCTTGGAGGAGTTGGTTGGTAGTTTTGCGACCTCTTTTCTTGTTCTGTCCTTTGGGGAAGTTTTTCCCATACTTAGATTGACCATTATTCTACTTTCTGTAGTTTTTCCCTTGTTTTATTGTTCTCAGATTTGGTGCATTCCTTCCTGTAGCAGGTAGGCCTCTTAAATTTTTTGGATGTGCTCCCTGGGAATGGCTTCTATGCCATTTTTGTTCCACTCTTTTGCTATTTTCCACAGGTCCATTCCCATGAGGACTTGTTAATACTCAATTTTGTTTGGGGTGGGGGAATCCTGTACACTTTCCATGTCTGTGTCCTCTTGGTGTTGAGTGCTCTCCTATGTAGTTTTGTTTTGGGTTTCCATCTCGTTGTTTTTGTTTTCTATTGAGTTGTCCTATTGCTGATTTGCTTCTTTCCCTGTGCTTTGTTGTCCTGTCTCCTCCTAGAATGTGCTCAGGGCATCGAACTTATTCTGTTGTGAGAACATGGGAGGGTATTTCTTTGTGTATACTCTTTTTTTCTTCTTGTGTTTGTTTCCTTCTTTGGTGTATCCTTGATCGTGTTCCCCCCCCTTGATCTTCCTTGGCTGGAGCCTTGTTTTGTGGATAGTCTCTAAAGAGATGTCTATGTTCATGGAATTTCCGGCATAAGAAAGGAATATGCTTGTAGTCTATGGTTTGAGACCATATATCATCCCTGTAGTTTAGTATTATTGCTTCTATTAAGGCACCTGAGACATCTATGAAGGCACATATTTGCGTAGGAGATGCAGTGTCCATTCTTGGTGCCTTCGGACATTTTTATGTATTCTCCCAGCTCATCTCCGATTACTTTAAGCACCGATGGTGCCCAATAGTCTGTGGGTAGGGAATAGAGCTGAATCCATATTGGAACCCTGGTGAAGCCTTCTTTGTTCAAGGTAAATTTATCCTTCTAGTATGTCATGTATAGTCTTGCTGAGTTGAAGAAGTATGGACCTTCTTCAAATATTTTGTCTCGATCCTCTAGGAGAGCGAAGACAACCGTGAAGAAGCCCTTGGACCCGAGTTGTAGGTCAATCTCTCCTTTGGGGTTCCATTTAGCTTGAATCCATCCTTTTAGTGCTCGTTCCGTGGGAAAAATGCCCATAAATTTGCAAATAATCACATGTTCCTGCATATATTCCCTGTAAACTGCTACATCTAGGTCCTATATAATTATTTCCGGAGTTTTCCTGGATTTTGGGTTGCATGCACTTTGTTTCTTTGTTCCTTATTTTGATGTGTTGTCTTTTGTCTTTTCTACTTCAGTCTCGTCCTTGGTGAGAAGGGTCTGATTGTTTTTTGTGGTTGTAGTGGTTGAGGTATCCATTGCTTCTTTTCACTGATTTTGTAGAGGCGCAGCCGCCATCAGATCAGGGTTTGGGCGGGTGAATGCTGAGTTAGAGGTGAGGCGAGTGAAGAAAGAAACATTGTTTTTGTTGGTGTGACCAATCGTCAGGTCTCGATAGGATGGAGCCAGCAGACCTCCTTCCTGCTTCATTGAAGAAACTTAGGGTGAGATCATGCAGGCCCTACGGTAGCAGGGGCCACGGCCACTGAGCAAGTTGCACGTAAAAGCAAGAATGGTCAAGGTGACGGGCTAGATCAGAGCGCCGACGGGTTCCCTACAAGTGTGATCTTGAACGTTGGGAGTCAAAGCTGAACAAACTATTAATTTGTTTGTATTTATTTATTTATTAGATAAATCTTTAATAAATACCATCATCAAAGAAAATTTGTCAATTATGATGTGTAATAATTTTCAATATATAATATGCAAAACATATTTTACCTCCAAAATCTATAATGTAGTGTGTTTAATTTTGTTATAGTCTAAACATTTTACAAAATTGACATTTTCCTGCCATTAAAAACAAAAAGATGGTATACCAATATTTTTTTATAATCAATAAAAAAATCATTTGTTAGATTGATAAAATTGCAATTATTAATCATTAATATTAAAAAAAATCAAGTTGAAATAAAAATATTTAAAATACTAAATCCATTTTTATATTAAAAAATATTTTAACAATTCAAAATTTTAATTTTAATAAAAACATTATCATAAATTTAATAAAATTCAAAATAAGAAAATACTTTTAAAATTTCCTTTTTATAACTATATTAATACACTTAATTTTATATAAACATGCAAATACACATCCTAAAAATATAAATATACTTAAACTTCTTGAATATACTTCTCTAAGTGTGAACAAGGATTTCATGGTTGGCCATGGAGATTTTTCTCACATATTCAAAATGATATGATTTGTAAATAGTGGACCATGGTATCACCTACTTCCATGTTTAGTTAAATTTTAATCTTTGATGTGAACTTTCATGTTATCAATAATGAAAACGTGTTGTTTGGGTTTCCTAAAGAGTTGCATTTACGTTTCAGTCCAATTTTCAACATGGTATTACGTTTTAAATGAAACCATTTTCAACATGGTTTCCTTTCCATGCATGTGTGGAATGGGTATTAAGTCATTGGTTGTATGATGTGGTTGTTGTTGGTTACCCACTCTATCTATTATAATTTATATAAATGGTTTTTCATTTAATAGGAGTGTACCAATAAGATATTATAATAATATCATTATTAAATATTAACCTAAATTGATATTATTATAATATATTTTTAAATAATAGTTAACTTATTTTTTAATATTTATTTTAAATTATTTTATTTTTATTATAATTATTATATTAAAAAATGTTAAATATATTTTATAATTTAAAAAAATAAATAAATAAATTATTTTATATGTATGTATAAATTTTGATGATGATGATTAATATTCACTAAGACCGTATTGGTCTATCGGACTTTAAGAAAAGAAGAAAAAAAAGAATCTAAGTATGATTCTTCAAAATCTTGTTTCTATGATCAAAGAGAAAGGAAAAAAGCGCTCCAAGATCACTATAGATGGGTTGGCTTAATAAGTCAAGAAGATTGGAAGTGTGGCAGATGTTAGGGAATTGAGAGTGGATGTGAGTAAGAGTCGGGCAGTCTAAAAGGAAGTGTCTGTCATCTTCCACCTTCTTAGTATTGCAAATCTCACAGATTCTATCGTTTCAACGAGTCTTGGGAATAGACCACCGCCCAATTTCACTTTGAAGCTCATGAAAATTAGTTCTTATCCTAGTGATGTTAATTTTTTTTCTTAATGATAGTCAACATAGAGAGATAATTCTGGTTATCAAGGGTGGGGTTGATCACCTCCTTATACTATTTTAGATTCCTCTTACCCTCCAAATCTTATCCTCCCACAACTTGTCCTTAAAATTGGAGGTAATATATCTTTGACACTGTCTTTGCTTCTCATACTGATCTCCTCCTTAATTCCCCAATGGTTGAGCCAAGACTAGGCATCTTTATGCCACCTGCGCTTGAGGCGAAGGTGGGGGTTTTGACTAAAGTTAGAATCAATTTTTGGGAGCCTCTTGGATTCCATGTTGTAAAGCTTCTTCTTATACATGAGATGTCTAAACATAGTCGTAATTTCAATGGGGGACAGACTAGCTGTGATCAAGAGGATAGGATAGGGAGTATTTCCTTTGATCTTTAGGTTGTAGGTTATGAATTGCTTTTGAATCCTCTCAATCTTCCTCCATGACTCTCTAGATATATTGCAACTCCAAACTTCATATCCATATAAGACAACAGGGGTGATAAGAGTCTCAAAGAGGAACCTATTTTTACTCCAAATGCAAAGATCGACTAACTTAAAAAAAAATTCAAGCTCATAATAAGCTTTCCAACCTCCAATAATCCTTTTCTCGATGTTGTAATTCTAGTTGAGCTGATGAGAAAAGTCAATACCCAAATATTTATAAGAAGAAACCTACTCTAAGCACTAGTTATTATAAACGAAACTACCATGGGTGATCTTTTTGGATTTAATGATCATGACTTTAGTCTTGCCGGTATTAACTTTCATACCCATCTTGGAGCAGTATACATGATCCGGATTTATGCAAGAACGCAATAGAATAAACATATAACCATAAATACAAAGATGCAGTGGAAATAACACTTCATTTCATTAATATCAAAGAACTGAGATTTGCTTACAGTCAGAATGGAAATAAACTAGCTAGGGCGCTGGTAGCTATCTCTGAGAAGAGATGTGGTGGCTACAGGCCTCTGAACTGAGTTACAATGAGGCTCGAGGGCCTATTTATTATTTAGAAACAATGGAAAACCCTAAACATCCAAAACCCTAACCCTAGGAGATGAAGCGCCAAAAATATGGACCCCGTTTGGGTAAATTGGTGTTTCAACTTCCCGGGGATGTAACTTTGGCATATGATCTCCGTTTGACGCGAACCATACCTCGTTATAAATATCTATCTGAGGAATAAAAATTTTGAGTGATTGACATTGTTCATGGATGGATGTTGCTCCCAGTTTTCCCAAAAAACATCGTTTAGGGCCTCAAAACGGCTCCGGAAGTTCAGGACCCGAAAAACTTCTAAAAATAGTAATTTGTGCCGAAACTGGAAAATTGAAAGAGACAATGGTGGGGCCCCAAGTGGAATAGGCGGGTGACCACCAATATTTACCTGGATCATTCCTCCCCCCTTAGGAAGCAATGGTCCCCATTGTGTTAAGTTCCTCCATGAGATGATGAAACTTCTGTTGAACTTGGTCCCTGGTGAACCACTTTCCTTGGTGCAGGAGTTGGCCAGCTTTGACAACCCAATACAGTTGGATCTTCTGTTGACGAGTTTTCTTGATTTGCATGTCCATGATACAATCTGTGGTGGCCTGTTCCATGCAGTCTGGGTTTAACTTTGTTGGTGTGAGTTTTTCTGCAATGTCAGAGGTGTCTAGTAGAGGTGGGAAGTAGGAACGAAGGCGGTCCACATTGAATACTGGGTGCAGACTAAGGAATGGTGGAATACTGAGCTCGAAGGCATTGTTCCCCTACAGCCTTGGTGATGATGTACGGCCTGTATCGGAGCGGGCGAAGCTTGCGATGGGGTCCAGTGAGGCGCTCCTTCTGCAAATGTAGCCACACTTTGTCGCCCACCTGGAAGTTGTGTGGCACCCGATGTTGATCATGGCATTGCTTGTACTTAGCATTGGCTCTGTCCAATATGTCATGAACCTGTTGGCGGATGTGTTGAATGCGCTCGATGAAGCTATTTTCTTTGTCAAGTTCAAACTAGACATGAGCCAAATCAGCCTGAGTAGCTGCAAATGGCATGGTTAAGTTAATGGGACATAGTGGCTGGAATCCCAAGCCCACCTGAAAGGGGTTGTGGCCGGTTGAGCTGCGGAGAGCCCGGTTATAACTATGTTGTACATAGGGGAGGCTCTCGTCCCATGTGCATGGATGCTTTGAATTGTACATGCACAAAATGTGTACAATCATTCTGTTGACGACCTCTATCTGGCCATCTGTTTGGGGATGGAAAGCTGTGGACTTGGTGAGTTTGGTGTCCAACATTGACTAGAGGGTGGACCAAAATGTGCTAAGGAACCTGCTATCCTGATCTAGTATGATAGACTTTGGGATCCCAAAGTGCACCCACACTCGTTCAAAGAAGAGTTTAGCAGTGGCTTCTGTCGTGATATTCTTCTTGCAGGCCGCCATAATGGCCATCTTCGAGAATCTGTCGACGACCATGAAAACACAGTCATTTCCATGCTTAGTAGAAGGCAGGCCCGACATGTAATCCATGGAGATGGATTCCCAAGGTCGACTAGGGGTAGGTAGCAGAGTATATAGGCCTTGCTTCTTGTTGGTCGGTTTGACAATGGCACAAGAAGTGCAAGATCTGATGTGCTTCCCGACATCCTTTCGAAGGTTCGGCCAATAGAAATACTTCTGCAATACTGCTACTATTTTCTCGACCCCGAAATGCCCAACGACTCGACTGTAGTGTGCTTCCCATATCATCTTGGCACGCTCGCTTGAAGGAACACAAAGGTGTCCCAGGTGACATAAAAGTGCATCTTGGAGGTGAAAATTTGGAACTTGCGTGACCCCCAAGAGTGCCTTGTAAGTGTGGCCGAATTCTGGGTCACTCTCATAGAGAAGCGGCCAATCAGAAGTCTCGTGCCCACAAGAGTTGAGAACGGTGGTGAGCGCCACGATCGGTGGTCGGCTGAGGCAGTCTGCAACATTATTAGTGCTACCCTTCTTGTACTTGATGTTCAAATGAAACTGTTGCAGATATGTGGACCACTTCTGATGGCAATCATTCTGCAACTTCCCTTGTGTCTGTATGAACTGCAAGGGCCGGTGGTCTGTGTGGATGATTGTTTCCTTCCCCAAAATGTAATGCTTCCATTGTCGACAAGCTTGCACAATGGAATACATTTCTTTGTCATAAGTGGGATACTTGCGAACTGTCTTAAACAATGTCTGACTGTGATATGCCACTGGATGTCCCTATTGAGTAAGAACTACCCCGATAGCATAGTCAGAGGCATCTGTCTCGATCTCAAATGGTTGTTGCAAGTCTAGTAATGTGAGCATTGGGGCAAAACAAAGGCGATTTTTCAATTTTGTGAACGCCTTCTATTAAGATTCTGACCAAAATAATTTTTCTCTCACTCCTCCCTTGGTGACTTGACTCAATGGCCAAGTGATATGAGAGAATCCCAACACGAACCTACGGTAGAAATTAGTAAGACCCAAAAAGCTGCGAAGCTCTGTTATAGTGGTTGGGGCTGGCCAATCCTGAATGACTTGGATCTTGGTTGGATCCACATGCACCCCCCTTTCATCAATAATGTATCTCAAATATTGAACCTGGGTCATGCCAAAAGTGCCCTTCTCCAAATTGGCACACAACTTGTGTTGTCACAGTGTTTCAAGGACTTTTCGGATGTGGTGGAGGTGCTCTTCCCAAGTCTAGCTGAAGATCAAAATGTCATCCAAGTAAACCACTACAAATGAGTTGGTCAATGGCCGCAAGATGTCGTCCATCAACCTCATGAAGGTTGCGGGAGAATTCGTCAACCCGAAAGGCATGACCAACCATTTGAAAAGGCCTTCCTTGGCTTTGAAGGCAGTCTTCCACACATCAGAGGGTTCGATTGGTACCTGGTGATACCCAGACTTCAAGTCGATCTTGCTAAAATATTTCGCCCCTTTGAGTTGGTCTAGAAGGTCATCAATCCGTGGGATCGGGTACCTATTCCAGACAGTGATCTTGTTCAGCGCTCAATAGTCAATACAGAGTCTCCACATCCCATCCTTCTTCTGTACCAACCTGATCGAGCTCCCACAGGGCGATGAACTTGGTCGGATGTGACCTTTTTGCAGCAGCTCCTAAATCTGCCTCTTGATTTCATCATTCCCCAGAACAGAGCGTCGATAGATCGGTCCATTGGGTAGTAGCGCACCTGGGGTCAAATCAATTGGGTGATTGACCTGACAGTGCAGAGGAACCCCTGTGGGTGAGGTGAAGATGTCCCCGTACTCCTCCACAACCTTGTCCATTTGTTATTATCGTGCAGAGGAGCCCTGTCTGGAGGTTGTGGCCACAGTCTTCTTCTTGCCCTGGGGGTGGATCATCAGGAAAACGAATTTCCTAGTTTGGGAAATGGGCTTACTACATTGTTTTGCAGTAACCAAAGAAATAGTGGCAAGAGGTGGTACCTCTGGTATCCTGTACAACTTATTTCCCAAAGTAACAATAACAACGCGAGGCCGAGACTCATACAAAGCATGACGCCTCTACAAGTATGGTTGTTCTAATAATACATCAGAAACATCAATAGTAGCAATTTCACATAATACCTCATCTGTGAAGGGCTTGATGCTATAGGGAAGGCGGCACTGCTGGCTGACGCGGAGATCTCGTCCTTGGTGAAGCCACCCGATGGTGTATGGATGTGGGTGAGCTGTGGTCGGCAAGCCCAACCACTTCATGGTGTCTGCTGAAATGAGGTTCTTTTGGCTCCCATTGTTGACAATGAACTGTACTAGGGAGCCCTTTACCCACATCTAGGAGTGGAAGAGACGTTCCTCCTCCTTTGGATCTTCCATTTCCTCCTTTTGGATCTTCGTAGTGGCAATAGTGGTGTTGGGAGCTGCATCAATAATATGTTTCCCTTTTTCATTACCCTTGTTAGGTTTTGATTCAGAGTAGAGCATGCATCTGACTTAGAAGCCCTCATCTCAGCCACTAGTGACTGCTTGGCCCGACACTCACTTGTGTTGTGAGTGGAGCTCTTATGGAACTCACACCACTTTCCCGTGTCCTTCTTTGGCTTTGCACTGTCATTCTTTGCTTGTGGCTTTGACAGGTTGTCTTGAGCCGCCATGCCTTGGCTCTATCCTTTGTTCTGCGGTTTGGGAGTACCTTTCCCTTGCTTTTGATTCGCAGATCCAAAGTCTCGCTTCTTTTGTTTGAATTTCTGCTCAATCTTGGCAGCATACCGGTATGTCGTACCAAGCGAGGAGATGTCGAGGAACTCCATTTCCTCCTGAATGTATCTATGCAGACAACTGCGATACTTTAGCACCAAATTTTTCTCTGAATCTTTGATACCCAACTTTTTGCGTAGGGTATGGAACAGGTTCGTCAGCTCATGCACATCTTGATCCCTTTCTTGTCGCAACGTGGTCTGTTGTATGTACTTATCCTTATAGCTCCCCACGGGATATTATTGTTCCTTGATGGTGTCTCGGAAAGAATTCCAAGTGGGTACGGCCGAGAACAGAGAGGGTTCTGTCTCGTCCTTTTTCTCACAGTAGGTTTCCCACTAGTCCTTGACATGGGGGGTAGCTTTAAGGAGTGCAAATATAATCTTCTCCCGGTCAAAAATTCATGAACCGAGAAATATCCTTCTAATAGATTCAACCATCTATCTATAGCATCTGCATCTATTTGACCCTTAAATATGGGAATGTCAAAATTTAATTGTACCTTAAAGGGAGTCACACCTCCAAAGTGGCTGCTGGATGCAGATGCGCCACCGGTGGGCAGTCGTTGAAGGATCTGGGAAAAGTTACCCATCATCGCGTTCCTTTGTTTTTCGAGGGCCTCCTCGAGAAATATTTGGATAGGACGTCCTGCTCCCTCATCTTTCTTTTCGTCCCCCATGGGCGTCCGTCGAGGTTTGCGAGGCTAATCTTGCAAAGGTTCCACCAGATCGAGCCCTAACTCCTTATACCCCAACCTCGTTGGGGACATGCAAAGAAGGATCGAGAAAAGGCAGACTGCTCTGATACCACTGATCCAGATTTATGTAGGAACGCAATAAAATAAACACATAACCATAAATACAAATATGCAGCGGAAATAACACTTCATTTCATTAATATCAAAGAACTGAGATTTGCTTACAGACAGAATGGAAATAAACTAGCTAAGGCGCTGGTAGCTATCTCTGAGAAGAGATGTGGTGGCTACATGCCTCTGAACTGAGTTACAATGAGGCGCGAGGGCCTACTTATTATTTAGAAACAATGGAAAACCCTAAACATCCAAAACCCTAACCCTAGGAGATGAAGTGCCAAAACTATGGGCCCCATTTGGGTAAATTGGTGTTTCAACTTCCTGGAGACGTAACTTTGGCATACGATCTCTGTTTGATGCGAACCATACCTTGTTAGAAAGATCTATCTGAGGACTACAAATTTTGAGTGAGTAACATTGGTCCCATGTTGCTCCCTATTTTCCCAAAAAACGTCATTTAGGGCCTCAAAACGGCTCCGGAAGTTCAAAACCCGAAAAACTACTAAAAATAGTAAGTTGTGCTGAAACTGAAAAACTGAAGGAGACAATGGTGGGGCCCCAAGTGGAATAGGCGGGTGACCACCAATATCCACTTGGATCAAGACATGAATAATATTAAGTTTCTTGTCTAGTTCATCATGGCTTTTTGCAAGAAGAACGATATCATCAGCAGAAAGGAGAAGAGTAATGATCACCAACAATCTCAGCGCCCTTGCATCTCGCGGTTTCCAGACATTCGTCAAGCTTATCGATGTATATGCCAAAAAGGGTATGGGATAGGGGACACCCTTGCTTAACCTTGATATTGCATTTAATATCGTTAGACCACCCTTCATTGGTCTTAAGCTTCGTAGTGACAGTCTCGTAGAGGCGGATCACAACAATCCTTAGTTCAGGAGGAACCATGATCTCTTCAATTCTCTCCCAGAGCTTATGTCAAGGAACAGTGTCAAAATATTTTCTAAGGTCCACAAAACAACATAAGAGATCAGCTTTACTATTGCCACATTCCTCCGTAATGATCTTGAGAGTGACAAGATGGTCGATATTCGAGGGATGTATCCTAAAACCAGCTTTCCCTTTAGCTCTTTTTCCTTGGCTTTCCAGCCAAAGGCTAAGCTTCTTTTCCAAAATGAGCCCAGAAATCTTGGCTAGGATGTGGCTAATCATAATGGTCATGTAGTTAGAGGGAACACTTTTGTCCCCATTTTTAAAGATAGGCACAATAAGGATTTGTGTCCAAAGTTGAGGGAAGCCATGCTCCACAACCAAATTGAGAAGCTTGTGGAGATAAGGAACAAGGATAGATCTACCCATTTTAAGGATCTCAGCTTGGTATCCTTCAATATATTTAGCTTTCCCATTAGCGAGCTTATTAATCGCAAGCTCAACGTCTTTCAGAGATTATACATCCTCCTTAATAGGAGTGTTTAAAGTGGTGCCCCTAGTGTTAGGAGAGTCATACAACTTCTTAAGGTAGTTGTCCAAATTTTCTAAGGGGATAGAATGATTATCTTTGGTTTTACGAACAAGCAAATTTCGCCAAAACTGTATGGGTGCGACTTTAGAAAGGTGGAGAAGATACCCTTGTCTTTTATTAATATGTGACCTCTTCTTTCTCTTGATGAGAGCTTTGTATATATTTATATTCCAGAGCTTAATGATTTCATTAGGAGCTCTAATTGCTTTCATGGAAATTTTATAGTCTTTGTCATACCAAGGATTGCAATTTCTATTATTCTGCTTAAATGAAGTCTCATTAGAGAACTTGCTAATAATATAAATAATTTGTAATGAAATAGATGCATTGTATTTATATTCTAGAGAAATCATATAAATTGAAAAAAAAAACATTCACATTGTTAAAAATAAATAAATAATATATATAATTTAATTCTTTTAAATATTTGAAAAAATTATATTAGTTTTATTATTTTAAGAGTGTAATTATTAAAAATATTTATAAATAAAATAATAATAATAATAATAATTAAAAAAAATCATTATATTTAATTATATGATTAATTTATTAATAATAAAATAATTATTAAGGAATAAATATTTCATTGTTATCCTTCACAACTATAAAACTACTAATTAATTAAAATCTCATCCAAAAATTGAATAATAAGTATATTGTTATTTGATATCAAATAAGTTACGCATGCATCGAGGGAGTAAATTCATAAATATAAGGCATTTTTCCAATCATATTAGATAATTGGTAATTACGCTTCCATGGAGGTCTTTGGATATGTTTCTTATTCATTTCTAACATAGGATCTAACAAGAGCCGCAGTCAGCGGTACTCCCTGTCGGGTTTGAAAATCTTACTATATTTGATTAAAAAATATTACTTTGGACCTGCAATGTGACTGGTCATTCAGCTCTCATTTATAGAGATTGTTTTATTAATGATATTATTGGGTCAGTTTTTCAAAGTGTGATATCCATATAAATCTTGATATTGATTGATATTGACTCTCAGAGCTAAGCAATCAGACACATATATAATTCTCACTATCTTCTCTGCCATATTGTTGCAACCAAAAAGAAAAAACTATGGTCTAACTGCTTAGATAATTAGGGAAGGAAACCTATAAACATTTCAAACAATTAGGCAATACAGTAGATTGGATGCACATCCTACAAAGCTAAATTGAATGAAACAACACGCTTTAATATAGCGTGTCCCAAGATAATCCACTAAACTAATCTTGACTCTGACCATCAATAACGTGTCCCAAGATAATACACTAAACTAATCTTGACCCTGACCATCAATGGTGCCATTATCCCCCAAAATTGAAGAAAATTTCATTCAAACCCTCTAGATTGTATTGTATTATATGTAATGAAGGTATTGTATCTTCAGTTAGTTTCCATCTATAAAGCTTATATACTATCCTTTTGGGGAGTGCCTTTCCCTTATCCCATATTTAGCCAAATACATCAATTTTTATCAAACATAGAGTATTTATTTTAGAAAAAAAACTAATTGTTTAAGAAATGCGATGGTTAAACAATTCCAAGATGACAAATGAGGCGACGCTGCAAAAATTATGAAATTAAAAAGAAGTTAGCGGCAGTTTGGAGTCATTTAAGGACATTAAAAAGGGAAATAATAAATAACGATTTAAGATAAGAAGATCTTTAAGGCTAACGATGTGAAGAAGTACACACAATTTTCGTAACACATATTTCTAATTTAAATGAATAATGAGAACATGGCATAAACTCCATTTCCATTTAGTTACATTTAGAGATTATGATAATCCTAAGAGCAACATTTGAATTTTGTATTAAAATGAATAATGAATCATTTTATTATTTCTAACGATTGGCTCTCCCACGGCTTTGCCACTGAGAAACTTCGAATTTGAATTTGAATTTTGTATTGAAATGAATCACTTTATTGTTTCTAATGACTAGCCCCACCACAGCTTTGCATTGAGCAATTTCGAATATGTTCTTGTAAGACACGAGGGGGTTGATGAGCAACCCGTGTGCATTGTGCATGGACAAGCCATGGCTATATGAAACATCTGGCCTAGTTTTGTTTCCACATCCCTGTATTAGATATCCATATCATTTTGCTCGTGAGATATTTGTTATTGTTTTGCTGGCATTTTTTTTAAATAGGAGAATTCAAGCACTTAGAGAAGTTAGTCAGATTCCTTTATTGCACAGGTGTCCATTGATCAGGTTTGTGAGCACCTAAAGAAGTTATTCATATTATTTATTCAGATTCCTTTATTCCTTTATTGCGTAGGTCTCTATTGATTAGGTTAGTATAGCATTTTATTTCTCTTTCCTTGAAGAGGACTGCAAAGGTTTTATATTTGTTCTCTTGAAAATGACTACATGGGTCTTTGTTCTATGTTTCTCTCGTTGTTACTAACACTCTTCTCTTCAAATCTAGTACCATTGGATGGCTAGTGGGATTATTCCTTCCGCAAATAAGTAATGTTCCTTTGAAGCTCTGCAGGAGACACCCCTTCTATGACCTTGTCATCATCTCCAATAATTGCCTTCGTGATCCTCTTTCCACAACATTGCTCTTCCACTACTCTCTGGGCTGCTTCTACCTTAGGTAACTCAGGCACTTCCTCTTCTTGTCCAAACTACACTACAAATAAAGTTATTGTGTCCCTTTTTATTCAAGGATCAACCAACCTTCCCAACTACTCTGAACAAGGGGGCTAAATCTCTTCAATTTATGCAAACCTCAAAAACACATCTAGAAACATCCAAATTCCTGCCAAGGAACTCTCTATTGGGAACAGAGTTGTTCAATTGACCCACAATTCCCTTCACATATTTCCAACCCCTAACCTTATATTTAAGCAACACAGTGCTTTCTAAGGCATACCTCTCTGATAGTAGGGCTCAATACAAAACCATTGCAAATATGCTAGGATGCATGGTCGTTTATACCACCTCGGCTGGGTTGTTCCAGGAGGGTTGCATCGCAAGTTAAAGTGAGGTGCATCGGTTGGTTTGCCCGGAAAGAGAGCCAGTAGGAGATAAGATCCATTGGTCAAACCTAAAGCATTGAGTAGGGAACCAGGGATTGGAAAGAGAAACCCAAGGGTGGATTTTCTTTCTTTCTGCTGATTCTTCCGAGCTACTAGCATCCGTGAAACACAAAAACTAGAACTATAGAAAATGTAAATTAACCCTGAGGTTTTGAAAGGGTTTTCCTAACATCCAATTATCCCTGCAGGTAGGGAGTTCGAACCTGTTCATTCTCCAGTTATTCTGGCTCCCTGTTCCTTGACTGGAAACAAGCAAACAATTCATTCTTACAAGCCGCTTATAGGAGAAAAAACACATCTTATAGGAGAAAAAATAATGCTTTCTTTTTATAATGGGAACAAAAACACAAACAATAGTAATATAGTCCAAATCTTATGCAGAAAATCCTTTCTTTTTGCAATGGAAACAAAAACACAAACAAAGAAATATAGTTCATATCTGATGCAGAAAATTGTGAGCAAAAACAAAGCAATATCAATACAGTCCAAATCTACAAAATTCTGATGCAAGTTGTCTGTAGTGCAACCCAATGCTTGCACTACAATGCAAAATTGTGATGCAACTTTAAATATTTTCCATCCAGCATTGCTTCAATGAAAAAAAATGCAGGTTTATAATACCGAGCTAAATGAAAAAAAATGCATGTTTGTAATACTGAGCTAAATGCAAAAAAATGCAAGTTTGTAAAAATAAGCTAAATGCAAAAAAATACAGGTTTGTAATACTGAGCTGAATGCAAAAAAATGCAGGTTTGTAATACTAGACTAACCACCAAAAAATTGTGATGAAGGTTTTTAATACTCAACAAACCACAAATTGCTTCTTAGTATGATATACTCCTCACCACACCAAGATGTTGTGTTCGACAAGGTGGTCATTTACATGAACAATTGCTGCAAGTGGAAAAAATATATATTACAGTTGCTTCTTAGTACGCTAATATGAATTCTACTCACCAAGAAGTTGTTGCAGGTGGAAAAAAACATCTATTACAGTTTATTCTTAGTATGCTAATACGAATGCTACTCACCAAGAAGTTGTGGTCGGCAAAGTGTACATTCACCAAGAAGTTGTGGTCGACAAGGTGTCAATGTACACGAACAATTGTTGCAGGTGGAAACAACTGTTGCATTTTCTTCATATGATATGCTAATATGAATGCTACTCACCAAGAAGTTGTGGTCGACAAGGTGTCAATGTACAGGAACAATTATTGCAGTGGAAAAAATAATTGTTGCATGTGGAAAAAACCGGTAGCAGGTGTAAACACAAACAAAAGCAGTGGACTTTGTATTAAAAACAATAAAGAGAATTCCCCACATATAAATTAAATCTATGCATTAACTTTTGTTAATGCATGTTTGAGGAAATGTATTGCTATACTTTGTTATTTACAGACTTTGGTTATGCTATTTGCAGAATTAGCATGTCTCAAAAGCTTTTGTTTCTTTGTCGAATGTGGTATACAAAACTTTGATTATGTACAAATGGGTTGTGTAGACTTTGCCTTGAGGGACGTGAGAGTTCCAATAAGAGGTATGTTTCAAAACATTGGTTAAATTCTGTTGAACCCCAAATGCCATCAGGAAAGTTTGGTTAAATTTTTCAAAAGACAATCCATAACTTAAATTAATATAAATTCAATGACGATCTGTTAGGGCCCTATATTACTAGTTTAGTCCCTTATTGTTATTAGTGTAACCCCCTTATTGTTATTGTTGTACCCCTGTAACCCCATTATTGTTATTATTGTGCCCTTACTTTGTTATTGTTAGGTCGGCTAGGATTATATTGTGGGTCCATGGACTCCTATATATAGAAGGAGGTTTTGGTCATTTGTATCATCCAAGAATTATTCATTTATGTAATGTATTGGAGGTTTCCCCCTCGAAGTGGTTGATTCCTAAGGCATTGATCTCTCTTTTCTTCTATTTTTGGATCCGGTTTCATAACATTTCGTATCAGAGCTTTGGATTCTAGGGTTTCGCTACTCCAAATAGGTCATCGTGGAATTTCTGCAATAATTTTTTTTTCTATGAAGGTTCAGAAGAAGAAATTTGTACAATGCAAAGCCGAAATCCTGAGGAACCTCCTGTAAAAATTTCAAATCTTGGTCCGCAATATTTTCAGAGATATGATTTGGGGAAGTTAGGGTTTTTCAGGCTCCCAAATTTCAACTAAAACAGGTCATCATGGAATTTCTGCTATAAATTTTCATATCCGAATTTTCAGAAGCTGAAATTTTTACCCTGAGGAATCTTCTGTAGAAATTTCAAATCTTTGTTCACAATATGTTTTGATATATGATCTGTGCAAGTTAGGGTTGTTTCAGGCTCTCGAATTTCATCTCAAAGAGGTGACCATGGGAAAAACATCATAACTCTCTCTCTGAGTGTCGGATTGGGATTCTGTACAAAGTGGATGCAATTACACGGATTGTAGTTTTTGGTATATTAATTTCAGAGCCGAAGGAGGAAACAATGATACATGGAAAGTTGTACAAGTTCGTGCTACTGAACCAGTCCATAATTAGGTCATCGTGGGAGATTGGGCATAACTTTATATTGAAGAATCCAAATCAGGTTAGACCTATAGCATTCAAAAGAAGATTCAAAAGGGCTACTTCAGGGCTGAATTTGAGATATGGAAGATCTGAAATCATAGAGTTAATTCAGTTTCAATATTGAGCTCCTCAGAAGCAAGAAAAAGGTGTGTATTTTTTTCGAATTACATAAGTCTCATTTGAAAAAAATTAGTTTGAATTTACTTCAAGGGCATATTAAAGAATAGATATCAGTATTGGGTTCTAAGATGCCCCCTAAAAATAATTCAACACCCATTAAGCCTTCAAATGGCTCTACTATGACTCATGAAAACGAAGAAACACAACATGAGATATCAAAATTACAAGAGCAAGTGCACCAAATTTCGCTATCGCAAAGAGTAACAAAAAATGAAATGGAAGTTTTGAAGAAAGGCATGGAAACTAAGATGGATGGTTTGAAGAAAGGCATAGAAGCTAAGATGAATGGTTTGGAAGCTAATATGGACAGCATGGAAGTGGGCATGGAAGCTAAGATGGCTGACATGGAAGTTAAGATCGATGAAAAAATTAAAGACAACATGGAAAACATGAAGAATGATCTAAAAGTTGACATCGAAGGTTTGGAAAAGTTGATACAAGAAATGTTTCCTAATGGTGAAAAGATAGTAGAGGAAACTCATGATGAGAACAAAATAAATTTGAATTGTGATTTCATAAACTCTAATGTTGGATGGAAGAACCACCATATTCCAAAGATCGATATGAGGAATTTTGATGGCAAGGATACCGTAACATGGATACTACAGATGGAGCAATATTTTAATCTCAATAATGTGCAAAACACACGAAAGGTACGCATTGCAACTTCACATTTAGAACATAATACATTTGTATGGTATCGATGGTCTTGCTCCCGTAAAAAAATTGTCACTTGGTCAATTTTTACGGAGGAAATGATAGCACATTATGAGGATACAAAAATAAACACCTTCTTTAGCCAATTGATAAATCTCAAACAAAAGGGTTCAATGGCGAAGCACATTGAGGACTTCCAAAAATTGAATATAAGGGTAAATGATATTCCAGAGGAACACAGGATTGATGTCTTCATAGGGACTTTAAAGGATAACATCCAACATGAAGTTCACATTTGGGAACCTGATTCATTGGAAAAGGCATTCAGGTTGGAAAGAAAATTTGAATGTAAAATTATGGCAACAAGGAAGCCTACCACTCACATATATAAAGATGGAAGTGTTGCTACTCCTAGACTTCCACAACCTACAAGGTTGACACCACAATAATTGGAAAAAAAAAAAGAGAAAAAGGGCTTTGCTACAGTTGTGATAACATATACACTAAAGGTCATAAGTGTGCTGAGAATAAATTATTTTACATAGATTGTGAAGAGGAAGAAGAAAATGAACAAGAATCTTAAAAAGAAGAGGATATACACCGGGAACCGACCCTAGAAGAGGAAGAAATGAGTCTGACCATATCGTGTAATGCATTGGCAGGAATTACCACTCCTCAAACTCTCAAGATAGGACATATCAAGAAGAAAAAGGTAATAGTGTTGATTGATTCGGGTAGTACCCATAATTTATTTCATTGTAAGGTAGCCAAGGAACTGAATTGTTTCCTATACCCAACACCAGAATGTCAAGTGATGGTTGCAAATGGAGGAACTATAAATTGCTCTAGAAAATGCCATAATATCAAGCTAACCATGGGGGAATATGTATTGAATATTCCAATGCTTTCCATTCCTATGGGAGGTGTTGATGTTGTACTAGGAGTACAATGGTTACAAACTTTGGGGATGGTAACTTTTAATTTTCACGAACTTTTCTTGAATTATTTTTTCAGAAGGGAAGGAAGTTGAATTATGGGGTATCACAGGGAATTCGGGAAAGATAATAAGCTCTAATGTCATGACAAAGCTTATAAAGAAATAACAACGAGGCATAGTTGTACAATTATGCACACTATAAGTTCTAACATCAAATTCATCTATTCTACAAATCTCCAAAAAGTATTGGACAATCATTCCAAGGTGTTTGAAACTCCCAAATGACTCCCACCTATTCGTGATCATGATCATGCTATTCATTTGATTCCAGGAAGTGTTCCTCCAAACATCAGGCCTTATAGATATCATTATGTCCAAAAGAGCGAAATTGAACGTATGATTGCAGAAATGTTAGAGGCTGGTATAATTCAACCTAGTCAAAGTTCTTTCTCTGCTCTAGTAGTATTAGTGCACAAGAAGGATGGATCATGGTGCATGTGTCCGGATTATAGGGTGCTCAATAAGCTCACCATTAAAGATAAATTTCCCATTCCTATTATTGATGAATTATTGGATTAATTACATGGAGCAATTTATTTTACCAAGTTGGATATTTGTTCAAGATATCATCAAATTAGAATGAAGACTGAAGATATTTTGAAAACAGCATTTCAAACTCATGAGGGTCATTATGAATTTTTGGGCATGCCTTTTGGCCTTACCAATGCACCTTCTACATTTGAAGGGTTGATGAATTCCATTTTCAAACCCTTCCTTAGAAAATTTGTGCTAGTATTTTTTGATGATATACTAATCTACAACAAGTCTTGGAAGGATCATATTCAACATGTTGGCAGGGTGCTCAAACTATTGCAGGAGAAACAATTATATGCAAAAACATCCAAATGTTTCTTTGGAGTACAAGAGGTGGAATATCTGGGTCATATTGTATCTCACAAGGGTGTTAAGGTAGACCCTAAAAAAATTAAAGCCATTAAGAAATGGAAAGTCTCCACAACCATAAAGCAGTTGCGAGGATTTCTCGGGTTAACAGGGTATTATCACAAGTTTGTTAAGAATTATGGGAGAATAGCAGCACCTCTAAAAAATTATTGAAGAAAGATGAATTTTCATGGACTCCTGAAGCAACTAAGGCCTTTGAACATCTTAAAGAGGCAATGTGCCTAGCACCAGTCTTAGCTACGCCAGACTTCACAAAAACCTTTATTGTAGAATGCGATGCCTCAGGAAATGGAATTGGTGTTCTTTTAATACAAGAAGGAAGACCCATTGCTTTTGAAAGTCGTCCACTCAAAGGAATGTATTTACAGAAAGTTATTTATGAGAAGGAAATGTTAGCAATACTACATGCACTCAAGAAATGGTGACCTTACCTAATGGGAAGACACTTCAAGGTAAAAACTGATCATGATAGTCTTAAACACTTTTTTGGAACAAAGACTATCTTCAGAAGAGCAGCAAAAATGGGTTACGAAGATGTTGGGTTATGACTTTGAAATAATCTACAAAAAAGGGAAGCTAAATGTTGTTGCAGATGCACTCTCAAGAAAGAATGAAGAGGTGGAAGCATTTCTTTGTGCCATTTCTATTATCCAACCAGATTGGATAACCAAAGCAAGGGATCAATGGAAGAAGGACGAAGAAGTGTGGACACTCATTCAAAATTTGCAACAAGATCCTAGTACATCTGATACATTTAGTTGGAAAAATGATTCCTTATGGTACAAAGATCGCTTATATCTTTGTAAGAATTTCCAACTAAAACAAAATATTCTTTTGGAATTGCACACTTCTCCTTTAGGAGGACACTCAAGATTTTTAAAAACTTACCTCAGGGTGAAGAAAGAATTTTTTTGGGATGGCCTTAAATCTGATATTCAAAAGTTTGTGGCAGAATTTTTGGTTTTCCAACAAAGTAAAGTTGAGACAATTAAGACCTTGGGTCTTCTACAACCTTTATCCATTCCAATTCAACGTTGGGAGGAGATTTCAATGGATTTTATCACAGGTTTACCTACGTCTGAAGGCAAGAGTGTCATCATGGTGGTAGTTGATATACTTACCAAGTATGCACACTTTTGTGCATTATCTCATCCATTTAAAGCAGGTACAGTTGCTACTACATTTATGGACACAATTCAAAAGCTACATGGAAACCCAAAGGTTATTGTGAGTGACAGAGATCCCATTTTTACCGAAAATTTCTGGATTGAGTTATTTTCTTGTTTGGGTACTCAATTAGCTCATAGCTCTTCTTATCATCCTCAATCTGATGGTCAAACTGAGATAGTGAATAAATGTTTGGAAGGATATCTTCGTTGTTTTGTATCTGATAAAAAAAAACAATGGGTCAAGTGGTTACCTCTCGTTGAATGGTGGTATAACAATTCCTTCCATACTGTAGAAATTTTTTAATACTGATGTATTACCGGATTCTCCTGGTCTAACAATATTTATCTTCTTTCTAAATATAGAATCCTTCCACTGTTAAAATCTTGCGGAAATTAAATCGCCAATTGCAAACACATGTGAAGAAAATAAATCACACATAAACACAGTTGTTTAACGGGAAAGCTTAAAGCTAAAAACCCCAACTATCATATATTATGAATATCAATGGATCATGTAATAATCTCATACAAATATTAGTACATCAAGCTCTCAGTACAATCTACAATCATTACACATTTTCATGCATAAATTTTCATATCTATGCACCAATTTCTTGCCTCCTGACAGCCTGCCTCCACTGCGCAATCCCTACTGAAGAAGACCCTTGAATGAATTCGAATTGGCCTTGCCTTGACTGCGCAATCCTCTTTGGCATCTCCAATGTGTGTCAGATGCATTGAATGCATCACTATAGTCCCAACAGATAGTCCATCTCACCCTTTCACCTATCTCTCCACTGGGTCTCCACTGGAACTGACATGCAAGTAGTTAATTGTTGTATTTGTTCAGTTGTTAGTGAGTTATTAGTTGTGAATTAATTAACTAATTAATTCACTTGACCCTCACTAGTGTATCTTTCAGTTAGACTAGTTACAACTAGCTCAACTGAGTTTAACTCACTTAACTGAGTTAAATTGAATAACAACTCCATTAACTACTCTTCCAGCTCTGTCACAACTTTATCACATCAGTTCAAACTGAGTCCTCCATGCATGAGTCACCAACCACCCTAGGAATTGTGTAATTCCTTCAGCCCACTGATTTTCCAAATCTGTTCACTGAAATAAAGTGCTCCAAGAGAATAAGTTGATACTTATTATCGGATTATTATTAAGGGATAATAATAATCGACATGCATCTATTTTTAGATTGATGATCTATAAATAGACTTCGCCCAATATTCTAAAAATATAATTTCATCTATTTTTCACATTGATCAACCATCTACAAATAGCATCCTTCAACTTATAGAATATGCTCACCATGCCTAAAAATAGACATACACCTAAAAATAGCTTGTGGGCCCCACTTAGTGAAGGTGCTTACTTTTCACTAAGCTCATCATCTTGTTGAATCTGAACACTCCCTCTTAACAAGATAGGGATTATCCTTCACCCCGATCTTGCCTCTATGGTATTCAAATTTTCTCATACTGAGCACCTTCGTCGGAATATTTGCATCCTGATCTTCCGTAGGAATGTACTGAAGCAACATGATCTTCCGCTGCACACAATATCTGATATGATGATACCAGATATCAATATTTTTAGATCTATCATGAAACACAGGATTAATCGAGAGTTTAATGCAACTCTGATTATCATAATGTATCACTGTAGTATCTAAATGAGAACCGAACAAACTGACCAGGATCTTCCTCATCCAGATAGCCTCACATGCAGCTTGACTTGCTTCCATGTATTCTTCTTCCGCTAAACTGAGTGCAACGGATATTTTTTTCCTTCTGTACCAAGAAAATGTTGTAGATCCAATACTGAAAACCCCTCCTGATGTGATCTTTCTGTCCGTTGGGCTGCCTGCCCAATCTACATCCGTGAAGCCATGCAACTTCACCTCATCCATCTATACGTACCATAAGCCATACTCAGATGTGCTCTTGAGATACCTCAGGTCATGCTTGCCTACCTTCCAAAAGAGCTTGGTAGGCTTAACCATCACTTGAATAAGTTGGTTCACCGCATAGCATATGTCTGGTCTTGTATTAACTAAATACATGATCGAACCCACCAACTGTCGATGTTGGGGCCCTTGTTTTGAATTTTTCATAAAGACAGATTTTGGGTTGCGGATCGGCACGTGGCAGGCGCAACAATGGTAGGCAGCGGAGCTGCTGAGGTTGCGAAGGAGTAGGAGATAGATGGCGAGGTTGGTGCAGACAAGTGCAGATGAAGGGAAGATGTGGCAAAGGACAGATAGTGGAACTCATGTGCAACAGGAAGAAGCTGAAAGTAGCCGAGTAAGAACACAAGAGAAACTAACAGTTGCACTGGTTGGTGAATAAATAGGCCATCACCCAGTAGAAAAAGGGTAGACAGGCATAGATACAGAGAGATCGGAGAGGTTAGGGCAGAACGAGGCCGAGGAGGAAACGCCATAGGTGAGCTCTTTTCTGGTCTCTGCACCAGTTTATTTCCCGTGTCTCCATCGATCTGTTATTGCTGTAGTATCTCTCTCTCTGTCCTACGGGACCTTTGTAATTGAATCTGGAAGCTCATTTTGTCGAGCAATGTAACTCTTGATCCTCCTGGATGGTTATTAATATATCTGAAGGTCGTTGTCTTATCATATGACTTGAACGTGTTGCATGATGCCTGTAGTACTTTAAAATTTTATTTGCTTAGTATCTGCATGATGTTATGAGAGGATATTCTACGTACGATGTTATGTATGTGTATGATTCTGTGTTAGCTTCGAGTTGTGGATCCATCTGCCGATACCGATATGTTCCCCTCCTTCATGTGGTCGCGGCACGCCTCGGGTGAGACTCTCTGCTCTTCAGAGTAGGGTGAAAATGTCAGCGTGGTGCTAGACTACAATGGACTCCCTTGTTGGCCCAATCCCCGAACCTGGGTCTTGCCCGTGAGACCTGTTTCCTCGCCAACAAATGGTTCTGTTTCCGAGACCCTAAACTTCATTAGGGGAAATAAATCATGGTATAAAGGATCTTTGAAGGAGAAATACGCAGATGGTGGGATAACCACCTGGACCAGTTTATAACTCAGCAAGCTGAGCTAAGAAGTCAAAAAGAGAAGGCGATCAGAGATCTAGATCTGTTCTCTGATTATGCCAGCGATACCTACGAGATCCTCTGGGGAAAGTTCCCCAGTGAACTCTATAGCTAGTTGCAGAGGCTACAGAGAAAAGTGACTAAGGACAAATTGTGGAAGATCAACTACAAGTGGGTGCACAGAGATCTGGTGGCCCTTCATCGGCTGGATACCGAGTTGACCCGAGTTGTAGATTTCTAGGTAGAATCTACCTTGGATGGGTATATTGTGGAGTTTGCAGCGGAGTGCTACCAATATTTCTCCAAGGAAGAAGCTATATTCTGATCCAAACTAAGAGGGAAGTTGTTGAAGGAAATTCCATTGTGGATTAAGGCCCTGATGGTAGATGAAGGGTTGATGGAATTCCAGAGATCAGGAATGGAAGCGTAAACCTCCAGTGCTGGGGGAAGGGCCTGAGGGACAAATTCTACACAAAATGTGAAGCGGGCGAGTAGGGGAATGGATGCTGAAACCGAAAGGAGGTTGAGGGAGTGACGTGCACATCAGAGGGTGCAGATCACCAAAAGGTGGCGAGAGAGGGTGATGCGGGAGTCGGAACGACAATAGATTAGTTGGAAGGATAAAGAGGAGGCGCATTAGAGGATAGTGGACATGGCAGGCCAGGTGGGTCCCCTGGAGATGGGAGGGACCGTTGAGGGAGTGCGACAGGTGCATGGGAGCCCATCCAAGAGGAAGAGAGAGATGATGTCTGACGAAGGAGATGAATATGTGCGCCCTGAAGAAGATTCTGATGTCGAGTGGTGCATCGCGATGCAGCAGTTATTCCAAGAAAGGATGACATTCATATCTCCAGGTATTTCTACTCCCAAAAGTTTCGAATAGCATGGGTCCCTACCTTCCCCTGGTACTCTATAAACCCCTCAGTGATATTTTTGTTAAGTTAAAAGAGTTGATTCGATTGAATAGCAGTCAGTTTTCAGCAACCAGGACCCGGAGGATTCATTCTAGTTACACCTCTGCAAGTGAATATGGCGGGATCATTCACCCGCTACCCAGAATTTTCTGGGCGGGGTAAAGATGATGTGGAACAACATTGGTACCTCTGTGAAGCCATATGGAGGGCGAGGCAGATGCCAGATGCAGGAAATTTGATCGAATTCCAAACCACGCTGAGAGAAAGGGCATTGCGCTGGTGCATAAAGTGGTCAGAGGCCCACCAGAATCCAGCGATTGCGGATGTCAAGCGAGACTTCGTCAGAGAGTTTAAGCTACCCCAAACAGACCATAAAGGTCAATCTAAACTATGGGAGATCAATCAAAGAGAAGGAGAGACCGTGTGGGAGTTGATGCACAGGTTCAAATATGCAATCGGGAAACTCAGCTACCCGATCGATCCAAATCATCAGAGGGACTAGTTCATTAAGGCTTTTCTTCCCTTGACGCGAACCCCCCTCACTCAGCAAAAGATCGACAACCTACAGGATGCATTGGAACAGGCCATGAAGATAGAGGCAATGGCGGGCTACCCACAAGAATATAGGGGAGGAGCTGCCTCGCAGGACCCATCCCTACTGGGACTACAACATCAAATTCCCAATCCGACCGAAAAACTTAAGGAGATGCAACCCATAAGACTAGCCAGGCTGAATGTCTAGTGCACACATTGCCTGGTAGAAGGACACGTGGTGACCGAGTGTCCTCGATTGCGAAGCTAGGGAGTGGGGACCTTAGCAGTGGCAGTGTAGGGGGCTCCACCTATCGGAGGAGTTGCGCAAATAAACTCGCAAGGGGTCTATCCGCCGCAACAACTGTATGTTGGGTTCCCAAATCAACCGACCCAAGCCGCAACAGAGTATTACGAAATCTACTGAATAGTGGATCATCAACCTCGGGTGTGTCCGATTTTGCAAAAGTACTCCGATGTTTCGAACAATGTGTACTGTGAGTTCTACGCTTTCACAACTCACAGCACCGAATAGTGCAGAGCTCTATATGCACTGGCAGACCGATTAGATCGGCCCTCCTACAGAGTGAATGAGGCTCCCAGAGGCAGAGGAGGCGGTATGAGGGGAGGCCATACAGGAGGACGGGGTCTGCTGAGATGCTACAACTGTGATCAAGAGGGTCATCTGGCCCAAGAATGCACCCTACCCAGAAGAACGTGGTGTTCCTAGTGCCGCGTGAACACACACATGACATAATACTGTCTTGAAACTTATCAAGAAGTGGGAGGAACGAGCAAGGCAGAGAGGCACGAATCTGGTGAACGCAGAACCTCGAGGGACAGTGACTCCGTCCATGCAGAACGTATCCATAGTTATGCGAGGAGGAAAGAAAATGGGGGAAGATGAACCTGAGAAGGATCCGATGCGGGTGATTAGTCTAGCATCCCCGAAAAAACTGGTCAGGCCAGAAATGCAGAAGAAATACTTCCAGGAGGCTGTGGAAACTTTTACCCAGCTGGGGGGAGACAAAGGTATTGAGTTACCTGTGAAGAAAGATACCAGAAAACAGAGCACTACAGGGGCTCTGATCAAGGAATGGCTCCACCTGTTTCTAAAAATTGTTGACAAAGCTTCAATGTGGGAACAGCTCAAGCATACCCTGGAGGAAGTGTTGCAGGGGAAAGCAGGAGTGAAGGAATCCCCCGAAACAGCACCACAGTATGTCCAGCAAGTAAAGCAGAACAAAAGGAGAATGGGAAAAGAGTTCCGGTTAGACACGTAGGCTGCGGGATTCCAGATCAGGGACACAATGCTCGATTTGGGATCCGACATCAATATCCTGCCTTGGAAGACTTGGGAAGCTTTAGGGCGACCACGGCTGACTTATTCACCGATCCAGCTTAGGATGGAAAACTAGTACTGCATTGTGCCTATCGGCAGACTCGAAGACGTCGAGGTAGACATCGCAAGGGTAAGGACCTACACAGACTTTGAGGTAATAGATATTATGGGAGACAAAGATCTGTACCCTGCATTGCTCGGGATCGACTAGGCTTTTGAAAACTATGCCATCATTGAACTCAAGAAGGAGCTGGTGATTTTTGAAGATGGGGAAGTTAGGGTCACTCAGCCTCTCGACCCGTATCAAGGTCCAAGATATACAAAAACAGTGGATAACAGGGAAGATGCTCAGCTATTGGACAACCTCTGTCAGATGACAGCAGGGACGAGGGAGGATTACATTAACCCTACAGGAACCGGCTCCGTAAGCTGGCGAAGTGTCCAGAGCTCGGCACTGGGCTCAGAAATAGCTTGGGAGGACTGGCAGCAAGGTGGGTATGAGACCAGCACAAGGAGATGCGTCAGTATTGCAAGAATCCATTCGATTGGGGCCGAGATCAGGGAATACCCCACCTTGTCCAATATGCAAGAAGTAAATACCTTCATTGCAAAGGTAGAAGACAAGGTACCAGAGGAGAACATGATACCACTCTTGGACGTGGAATTACAGTCCATTTCAGCTAGGTGGTGGAAAAATCACCGCAATGCCCTGTCACGGTGGAGTTGTGTGGCGACGGCTTTGAGGTCGTGGTTTAAGGAAGACGAAGGACCTCGAAGCAAGCGAAGGTACCAAGGAAATTCTGATCCGAAAGGCCATTTGAAATTATGTCAGAAGAAGTGGAGAAGTGTGGGGTATCTGGAGGAGCTGTGGGTGCATCAGTTTGTCCACTCCTTGGATACCATTATGCAAGCCTGGTATTTGGAAGAAGAGAGGAAGAGAGGGACCATTTCCTGGCCGAAGGTTGTAGGCAAATTTTTTCAGTGCTTCTCATTTAAGGGGAAGATAGACTCGATATCCCATGCATTAAAGGCCATAAAAGGAATATTGTTTTTCCCCGATCAGAGCACCGATGGGAGGCCATTGGTGCTGAACCCCGATGGCAGACACAAGTTGGCTTGCCAAAGGATTGATAGCGAGCCAGAAGATGACAGTCTGGAGGACCTAAGACACTTGTACTTTGAAGAGACAGAAGGAGAGTGAAACATAAAAGAAGAGCCTACCACCGAAGGAATACATCTACTTCTGCTGAGGACTAAAAAGCTAAACATCGGCACGGAGGAAAAACCCAAGTTGGCTACAGTTGGGGACTACTGGGACAAGGAGATGACGAAGGAAATTTTTAGTCTCCTCAAGGAATACGAAGACCTATTCCCTTCATCGGTTTCCGATTTAAAAGGGATCAAAGGGGATCTCAGAGAGATGAGGATTATATTGAAGCCGGATGCTAGGCCAGTGAAGCATCGACCTTACCGACTGAACCCGTGGATAAAGGAGAAAGTCAAAATAGAGATTGAAAAAATGCTAAAGGCAAGCCTAATTTTCCCTGTGGAAGAAGCAGAGTGGGTGAGTCCCATCGTCATTCAAAATAAGAAGGACAAATAAGAAATTCGCGTTTGCGTGGACTACTGAAGTTTGAAAAATGCCTGCACCCATGACCCATTCCCCACCCCATTCAGCGACGAAGTACTAGACAATGTTGCAGGGAATGAGGCATAAACCTTCACCGATGGGTTCTCGGGATATCATCAGGTGCGCATCGCGGAAGAGGACAAGAAGAAAATGACATTCACCATAGAGTGGGGGTCCTTTGCATATCACGTAATGCCATTTGGGTTGAAGAACGCACCTATCGAGTTTTCTAGGATTGTCGTAGCTACTTTCCGGGAATATATTTATAAGTCCCTGGAAGTCTACAGGGACGACTGGATAGTCTACAACTTGCTGAAGGATCATGCCACCCTGATACGGATAATGTTCGACCGGTGTCGGCAACTGCAAATTTCATTGAACCTGAAGAAATGCATCTTCGCGGTTCCATTCGGAACGCTCCTAGGACATGTGGTGTGTAGGCAAGGAGTCTGTGTCAACCCTACCAAAGTGGCAGTAATCATCCACATGGAAGCCCCGGAAACCATGAAGCAGTTGAGGGCACTACTGGGGCACATGGGCTACTACAGGTGATTCATCAGAAACTATGCGAAGATAACCGCTCCTTTGGAGAAGCTACTACGGAAGTCAGAGGTGTTCCAGTGGACAGATGACTGTAGATTAGCTCTCGACGCTTTAAAGGAGAAGCTAGCAACTGCACCCATTCTGGTTCACCCATATTGGGATAAGCAGTTCCATGTGCATATCGATGCTTATGGTATTGCACTTGGGGTTGTCTTAGCGCAACCGGGGGAGACGATAGTCGACCACCCAGTGTACTTTGCTAGTTGCAAGCTGTCTAATGCGGAGCGGAATTACACCACCACAGAGAGGGAGGCACTAGCCATGGTGTACTCACTCCAGAAGTTTCGCCACTATCTCCTAGGAGGTAAGTTCAAAATTTTCACGGATCACTCAGCATTGAAATACCTAGTCAATAAGCCAGTTTTGGAAGGAAGGATATGCCGATGGCTCTTACTCTTTTAAGAGTTCACCTTCGAAGTGATTGTCAAGCCTGGGAGGCTGAATATCGAGCCCGATCACTTATCCCAGTTGGAGACTGGAGAGAACATGGGCTCTCTCGATGATCAGTTTCCTGATGCTGATCTTTTCCAGGTAGAAGCCATACCAGATTATTTGGCCGAAATCGCAACATACCTTACCACGGGGCAGTGTCCTCAGCACTACACCCCGATCCAGAAATGACACCTGGTCGTCCGAGCTACTGAATACCAACTGATTGCGGGGTAGTTGTATAAGTTGGGGCTTGACGAGATTCTGCGGAGGTGTGTCGTTGACCATGAACGCGAAGCTATTCTGTGGGAATGCCATAGCGGCATCGCGGGAGTACACGTGGGGGAAAAATCCATAGCCAGGAAAGTGCTACAAGCTGGACTATGGTGGCCAACGGTCCATGCTAACAGCAAATATTTTTTCAAGAAATGTGATGTTTGTCAGAGAACAGGGAGGCCCTCTCACAGAGATGAACTCCCACTACACCCGGTGAATGTATTGCAACCATTCGAGAAGTGGGTTGTCGACTTCGTAGACCCCATAGCACCTATAGCCAGGAATTCAAAGGCCCACTACATCATCACTGCCATGGACTACCTAACCAGATGGGCTAAAGCAGAGGCGGTAAGGCACTGTATGGCAGAGACGGCAACCCGGTTTATTTTTTAAAACATCATCATTAGATTTGGCTGCCCAAGGAGCTTAACCAATGATCAAGGTACACACTTCATAAATGAAACAATCAAATCGCTGCTGGACACCTTCATGATCCAACACCACAAAAGCAGCCCGTACCACCCATAGGCCAATGGCACTGTCGAAGCATTTAACAAAATCCTCGAAAAAGGCTTGACGAAGATCTGCAATGCAAAATGGGATGATTGGGATGAATGTCTGCCAGCCGCACTGTGGGCTTACTGAACAACAGTGAAGCACTTGACGAATCAAACACCTTTCCAACTAGTGTATGGCCATGAAGCTGTGATTCCAGCCGAGTTCACCATACTGAGCCTTCTGATCGCCACCTCCCTAAAGTTCTCGGAGGAGGAATCCCTACATGAACGCTTGCACGAATTACAGGAACTTGACGAGGCAAAGTTCCTTGCCGAGTTTCACCAAAAAGTTCAAAAAGATAGGAAAAAGGCATGGCGTGATCGACACATTAAGAGAAAAATGTTCCAGGTTGGCGGCAAGGTTTTGCTATATGATAGCAGGTTTCAAAAATTTCCAGGGAAACTACAGATGCACTGGTTGGGACCATACTTCGTCGTTGACATTATGGATTCCAGAGCAATTCAGTTGGCTCAACTGGACGGTACTGTTTTACCTGGATGGGTGAATGGTGCACGCCTAAAGCCCAACCATGACTAATTTTCTTTCACTTTCTTTCAATAACTCTCGCACCCGAGAGAAGTCAGTAGAATAGTGTAGTTGAATAACTCTCTCGCACCTGAGAGAAGTCAGTAGAATAGCGTAGTTGAATAACTCTCTCGCACCCGAGATGAGCATAGGTAGAGTCACTTTTCCATGCATAGGTCGTCAATAACAGCTGGGTTGTGGGGACCGCAATGCAACCGATTGTGGTTGGGGAGGGGCGCATCCAGCATGCCATCCACGTAGGATAAGAAAACGTGTCAAGCGTCAGTCCCCATCATTTAATTCAGTACTTGTGTCAGTTCGTAGGATCGCCATGATTTGCAAAATAAATTTCCATAATTAGAATAACCTTGCAGTAATCATTTTGCCATAATTAGAAGTAACCTTCGCCGTCACGTCCGCCCATTTCCCCACACCACCATCAGCAGATGTCATAACACACCTCAGCCGACAACTAATCACACGATTATCACCGCGGAGGACGCCAATAAGAATTAATTAGTTATGGGGTCTCATCAACCTCACTCATGCCAGTTAATTGCATAGATTGCATGAAGAAAAGCGCGAGAATGCCGGAGAGATCCGAGTTAGAGTTAGAAATTTCCGAAGGAGCAAAGGAAGTTGGAGCAGAACCAGAGCAGCGAAGGCGTCCAGAAGAAGAAAGCCAAGAGAAGGGGCCGAGAACTATTTTTTAGGTGTATCAACGTAGAGCAAAGATGAAAAAAGTAAGTCCAGTAGTAGTATAATAGGAGCTAGACAGTAGGATTCAAAAAATGGAGTCCCTCGTCGGGAAGTATGACAGTACAGCTCTAATTGACGCAGACCTCACAGACTCCTTTGAGTTCCAACGCTCAAAAGACAAGTGTACATTGAGAGCTATACAACAGAAGCAGGACGAGTGGCAGCAAAAATATTTCCTGAGTTTCGAGGTATCCAGCAGTCCTCTATATTGAATTTGAGGAACCTGCCAGTGTTTGGGATGACAGGAGCTGCCATGCAATGTACCAAATTCTTGCTTAGTAGAATTCAGAACAGCTCCTTGTGGTTGGGAAAAGAGATTCCAATCCATGCCAAGGACATTCACAGGCTGACAAGGCTCTCACGAGAAGGCAGGGATGTCTCTTCAGCGTTCCAGACCATCTCCAAAAGAGCGAAGAAGTCGGGGGATACAGACTATTATGAAAAGTATGGCACCCGAAGGGGAGGAAAGGGGGCAAACATTGAGCTCATCAACAAGCCAGAAATTAGGTTCGCATGCTACCTCATTGCCAGTAAGACAATAAGGCATTACACTAAGGGGGAGTGTACCTTGGACACCATTTCAGTCGCAAAGCACTGTGTCTAGAAGACCAGGCTGAACTGGTGCTCCTTCCTGCTGAAGGAGCTGTTCGAGGCATGTGAAGATAATTACAAGAGGGAAACAGGATTCATCCATGGATAATTGATAGTAGCACTGGCCATGTGGAAGTGGACGTTCCCCCTCATCCGAGTGCCGGTAGAGATAACAGAGGATCAGGTGCTGGCAATGAAATTCACCCCATGGAAGGTGTCGGGAGAACCCAGCACCAAGGAGGTAAACAGATATGCCTTCCGAAGTTGGTATGGCTTAATGGTTGATGTGGTGATGAGCCAACATAGGATCCCCAGAAATCTGCTGGACGGATACAGCGAGCAAGTATGGTTTGGGGTCACACACAAGCAAACTTTTCTCAGACCCACCTATGTGCCGGAGGAAAAATTCCAGATGAGGCCGTTGAAATTCCAAATCGACGAAGCAACTTTCCATACCAAATTTTTTTCATGGCCAAGGGTCATGATGGAGGTTAGAAATGGGGTGTACATGTACCTCTTCGACGGGATGCTACCACACCAGTTGCCAGGAGAGATGGCAATGGAGGCAGCAAGCAAGGTGTCAAACCTGCAGTTCCTTCCAATCATTCAGCACCTAAATACATAGGTACGAAGCTTTAACGAAGTTGTTTAGGTGATATCAAGTAGTGCCACTCCATTCCCAGTCTTTTTAGAATTCCAAGCTTCTCAGTCGACCTAGCTTCCAAACACGACCTCCATCCCCACACCCATTCCAAATGTATTGTTTAGTTCACCAAGCCCAGCAGCCACACCGCTGGTAGGAAAGAGTAGGTCTGCTAAACCTATAGCGACACCCAAGGCCAAGAGGGCCAGAACTCTAGAGTCAAGTCTGGTGGTCGACCTCATAGGGGAGGATCCACCCTGGCAACTGAGCACAGGGGTTCTAATCCAGGAAGAACCAATCGTTGAGACAGGGGAAGCAAGCAGGTTTCCACCCCACCAACCCATTAACCCCTTCGACTTCCTAAACATCTGTATCTCACCACCTCATACCGACCCATTACCACCTACCACTTCATCCGCACCATCCACCTCATCTGCCACCGTATCAGACCCAGTAATCCGAAACCTACTCAATGGGGACCACGGGACAAAGGTTGACTCGGGTACAGAAGTGGTACCTCCATCCAACCCCGCCATGGACCCCCAGACCACCTTTACCAACCTAATCACTCATATGGAACAAATAGTTGAAGATAAAGTTGGGCCACTTCCTGAGCCTACTATGGTCCAACATCCAAACCAAGCAGAGCAAGGGGAGCGACCGGACCTGAACATGGCGGACTCTGCACCCCATCAAACCCCGCCGCAGTCACCTCAAGTTCAATCGACAAGATCAGTTGCCAGTGGGCAACCACTTTAGGAGCGGCGACTAGATCAAGGTACTTCAGGGGCCGAGAGCATGGAGACGTGGGGAATGGCTCATATGTACCACCTCATCCAGAGGGCAGCCCAGTAGGCAGAAAGGCTCCACTCTGAGCTACAATAGAAATGTGAGCAACAGCAGCAGCAGATAATCACACTTATTGAACAGTGTGAGCAGCTTGCAATGGAAAACGGGCAGCTACAGAACTAGATGGACGAGATGGCCAGGGTTTTCAAGGAGGTGTGGCCTGCAGTGACGGCCCACTATAGTCAGATACTAGCAAATGTGCAAGAAACGGCAGTAGTAGAGCGAGCAATCCACCTCAGGGTGGCATACTCCAACCTCCACCAAGAGAATAAAGAGCTCAAAGCGGCATTGGCAGCACGCCTGGCACTGCTCGATCCAACAACATTTTACACAGCAAAAATCTTGAAGAAACAGGGCCAAGTAACCAAGATGCAAGAAGTTCCCAGTACTGTAGCCAGAGATGCCTACGACCTCCTGAAAGGTCTACAGGAATGCTCAACGGCCCTCACAGTGAAGACACAGCCAATTTTGGCCTAGCTACAACAACTCTCCAAAGAAATACAAGACGCCACGGACCCTTCGAAGCTGGACCAACTGTATGCCCAAGCGGATGCACTAGAGGTCCAAATTCAGCAAGTAGAGGAGACGTCGATGGCCACTAAGCAGGCAATTCGAGAGCTTCGCCAACCCATATAGATCAGCACCCGGATGATGCAGCAGTTGGCCTCTGAGGCCGGGAACCAAGTCAACACAGTATTCGGCATTGTACCGGTGAATGTCGGGGAGGAAGTTGTCACCAAGATCATGACGGAGACAGACACATTATTGCAAGGGTGGTAGCAAGTTGTGGTAACTTTCCAAGAGCTTAAGGCTTCAGCTCTGAACAAGGTCCTGGAGTTGGGGCCCTTGTTTGGATAGCAAGGAGAAGGTGCACAGCAGGAATAGGGCATAGGGTCAGGCGGCCCCATGGAGGTGGAGACGGTTCAGGATAATTGACTCGGGACGAGTCAAAAGGATGTGGTCGGGGCCTATTGGGGCCCTTGTTTTGAATTTTTCATAAAGACATATTTTGGGTTGCGGATCGGCATGTGGTAGGCGCAACAATGGTAGATAGCGAAGCTACCAAGGTTGCGAAGGAGCAGGAGATAGACGAAGAGGTTGGTGTAGATGAAGGGAGGATGCGGCAAAGGACAGATAGTGGAACTCATGTGCAACAGGAAGAAGTCGAAAGAAGCTGAGTAATAACACAAGAGAAACTAACAGTTGTGCTGGCTGGTGAATAAATAGGCCATCACCCAGTAGAAAAAGGGTAGACATGCACAGATATAGAGAGATCAGAGAGGTTAGGGTAGAAAGAGGTCGAGGAGCACACGCCACAGGGGAGCTCTGTTCTAGTCTTGACACTAGTGTATTTCCTGTGTCTCCATTGATCTGTTATTTCTGTAGTATCTCTCTCTCTGTCCTGCGGGATCTTTGTAATTGAATCTGGAAGCTCATTCTGTCGAGTAATGTAACTCTTGATCCTGCTGAATGGTTAGTAATATATCTGAAGGTTGTTGTCTCATCGTATGACTTGAACGTGTTGCATGATGCCCATAGTACTTTAAAATTTTATTTTCTTAGTATCTGCATGATGCTCTGAGAAGATATTCTACGTACGATGTTATGTATGCATATGATTTTTTGTTCGCTTCGAGTTGCAGATCCATCTGCCGATACCGATCTGTTCCCCTCCTTCATGTGGTCGCGACACGCCTCGGGTGAGACTCTCTTCTCTTCGAAGTAGGGTGAAAATGTCGGCGTGGTGCTAGACTACAACAGACTCCCTTGTTGGCCCAATCCCTGAACCTAGGTCTTGCCTGCGAGACCTGTTTCCTTCATTTGTTGGCGAGGAAACAGGTCTTGCGAGCAAGACCCAGGTTTGTGGATTGGGCTAACAAGGGATTCTGTTGTAGTCTAGCACCACGCCGACATTTTCACCCTGCTCTGAAGAGCAGAGAGTCTCACCCGAGGCCTGCCGCAACCACATGAAGGAGGGGAACAGATCGGTATAGGCAGATGGATCCACAACTCGAAGCTAACACATAATCATACTGATACATAACATCGTACGTATAAGATCTTCTCAGAACATCATGCAGATGCTAAGCAAATAAAATTTTAAAGTACTACAGGCATCATGCAACACGTTCAAGTCATATGATGAGACAACAACCTTCAGATATATTGATAACTATTCAGGAGGATCAAGAGTTACATTGCTCGACAGAATGAGCTTCCAAATTCAATTACAAAGGTCCTGCAGGACAGAGAGAGAGATGATACAGCAATAACAGATCGATGGAGACATAGGAAATACACTAGTGTCGAGACCAGAACAAAGCTCCCTTGTGGCGTCTACTCCTCAGCCTCATTCTGCCCTAACCTCTCTGATCTCTCTGTATCTATGCCTGTCTACCATTTTTCTGCTGGGTGACGGCCTATTTTTTCACCAGCCAGTGCAACTGTTAGTTTCTCTTGTGTTCTTACTCGGCTGCTTTCAGCTTCTTCCTGTTGAACATGAGTTCCATTATCTATCCTTTGCCGCATCTTCTCGTCGTCTGCACTTGTCTACGCCAACCTCACTTTCTATCTCCTGCTCCTTCGCAACCTCGGTAGCTCCGCTGCCTACCGTTGTTGCGCCTGCCACGTGCCAATCTGCAACCCAAAATCTGTCTTTATGCAAAATTCAAAACAAGGGCCCCAACAGGCCTCGACCACATCCTTTTGACTCGTCCCGAGTCAATTATCCTGAACCGTCTCCACCTCCATGGGGCCGCCTGACCCTATGCCCTGTTCCTGTTGCGCACCTTCTCCTTGCTATCAAAACAAGGGCCCCAACAGTCGATAAACATTGGCATCCACTACCTCTATCGATGTAGCATCCTCTTTCCTCCAATTTTCTGGAAGAGGAGTATCCATGGGCTTGTAGTCCTCCATGTGAAACTTACCAAGTATCTCCCAAGCATATTTTCCTTGAGACACAAACAGTTCACCTTCTCGCTGCCATATTTCCAATCCAAGGAAATAATTAAGGAGGCCCAAATCCTTCATCTCAAACTCCTTTGCAAGATCTGCCTTGCATGAGTGTATCAACTGCTCATCACCCGTTAGTATTAAATCATCAACATAAATAACAATGATTAAAAGCTTACCCTCCACTACAATTTGGTATAGGTTTGCATCCGCCTCACTCTTGGTGAAGCCAAGTCTAGTGAAATAGCTGTCGATCCGTGTGTATGAAGCACGATGTGCTTGCGTCAACCCATACAATGCTCTTTTGAGTCTCCACACATGTGACTCGCTGCTGAAGATCTCAAATCCTTCAGGCTGCTCAATGTACACCTCTTCCTCAATGATCCCATTAAGGAACACAGTGTTCACATCCATCTGATGAATGTGCCAACCCATCTGCACTGAGAGAGAAAGGATGGTCCTTATGAAAGAATACCATGCAACAGGTGCAAAGCTTTCTTCATAATCAATCCCCTCGATCTGTGAGAAGCCCTGGGCAACAAATCTTGCCTTATACTTCTCGACGCTCCCATCAGCAACTTTCTTTACCTTGTAGATCCATTTCGAATCTACCATTGATTTACCCACCGGGCTTGGAACAATCTCCCAAGCACTGTTTATGACAATGGAGTCATACTTCTCCACCATGGCATCTACCCATGTGGGCTCCTGTGCTGCTTCTTCAAAAGAATATGGCTCTGTCATGACACACTTTCTCATAAGAGCCATGTATCCAGTAAATTGGTCAGGTGACTGTCTCTATTTGCATTGTGATGTAGGGACTCCTACATTCTCTGCCACATCAAGCTTCAGTCTCTCAGCTTCAGTGGTACGCTTTCTACTAGATCTGATGTTTGGCTCTGCATGAGTGGACTTCTCCACTCCATGAATCTCCTCCTGTGGTTGATCCACATCTAGAGGCTCATCTTTGGGAACAAGTAGCTCCTCCTCTGCATGCAAGTGTAGCTCCCTCTCAAGCGACAACTTCATGGCTTTCACCTCACTAAATTTTATATCACGTTGCACCACATTCATTCGACTGTTTGGAAAATACACACGATAATTATGGGGTGTTTATGTGTACCCCAAAAATATCCCAACTTCTGCAGTCGGCTCCAGCTTCTTCCTGGCGTCCCTTTTCACATGAATGTAAACCGATGAGCCAAAAATATTCAAATGAGAAATATTATGCTTCTTACTAGAAAAATATTCTTTAGGTGTACTCATGCCAAGTACTCTATGAGGACAACAGTTTTTCTCATAAACCGTAGTGTTGCATGCTTCCACCCACAAGTGCATCGGTAGGCCCTGGTCATGCAGCATAGCTCGTGTAGAACCCACAATAATTTTGTTCTTCCTCTCCGCGAACCCATTCTGTTGTGGGTTATGAGGCACTATGAGTTTCTTCGAATTCCTTCTTTGCTACAGAAGTCTTTGAATTCGTTAGAGGTATATTCACCACCATTATCGCTTCGCAAAGCCTTCACTTGCTTCCCCAAATCCTTCTCCACTAATGCTTTAAACTCACAGAACTTTGAGAATGTTTCACTCTTCTTCTGCATGAATAATATCCAGCATCTACGAGAATATTCATCAAAAAATATAACATAATACCTGTGTTTTGTTGTTGAATCAACCGAGAAAGGTCCACACAAGTCTATGCAAATTCTCTCCAGGATCATTGAAGCACGATTCTCCTTCTCATGAAAGGTGGTCTTCACAAACTTACCCATAGTACATCCCTTGCACTGATCTGACTGCGCAAGAGTACCCTTGGGAAGTCCAGTATAAACCTGCTACAAAATCTTCAAGGCGCCATGGTGAAGATGGCCTAATCTCCTGTGCCATAATTCGCCCTCATCCCTACTCACCACTTCTTTTACTTTGCCCATCATTGCAGCGCAGCCATCTATCTCCAGCTTGTAGAGATTCTTAACTCGAATCCCTATCCTCTTGGTTTGACCCGTTGTTTTATGTCGCAGAAAATATTTTCCCTAGCTGAAAACAACGTCATAACCTCTGTCCTCCAACATAGCGACTAAGACCAAGTTCTTCTTCAGACCTGGAACATGCATAACATCTTTCAACATAAATGGTTTACCTGACTCCATCTCAAAGGTAATGGTTCCAATGTTGGTCGCACTGTATCTACCATCGTTGCCCATCTCTATATGCATTTGGAGATCCTTCTCCTCCAAGTCACTAAAAAACTCCTTGTCTCTCGTCATATGGAAGGAAGCACCACTATCAAGATACCACACTAATCCCATTGAACTTGAAACCAAGCATGCGATCAAGGAGAAATAAAGTTCAAATTGCGAGGCTAAGGCCTCACCTACTACAGCTCCAGCAGCCTACTTGTTCTTCTTTTTCTATGGGTAGTTAGTGGCGAGATGCCCATGTTCGTGATAGTGAAAACACTTCACTTTGGAAAAATCCAGCTTCTTGCCTTTAGCCTCGGATTTTGGATGGGATTTCTTCCCCTTCCCTCTCCTTGCTTTGGTAGCCAAAATGAAATTCTCTTCATCATCATTCTTCGATGAAGAGCCATCCCTATTATTCCACCTTATCTCCTCCTGCACAAGATCCGACCAAAGTCGCTCCCAATCCGGCAGTTTCTCCCATCCATTGATAGAGTCTTCGTAGCTGTGCCAACTCTTTGGAAGCCCAAGGAGAGTCAAGCTCTCCAAGTCACCATCAGCAACTATAATTCCCACACTCCCCAGCTCATCCCTACATTGGACAAACTTCGTGAGATATTTTGGAATACTGTCTCCCTTCTCCATTTTGATTTTTCTGAGCTTATCTTTCAGCGCCAACTTCCTATGGTCGCTGCTGCTTTGGAAAAGATCTGTCAAAGCCTTCCACATTGCATATGGATTGGATTTCCCGTGAAGGCTTGACAATATGGTCCTTCACACCTTCCAACAGAATTCTTCTTGTCTTCGCTACCTTCTTTTGCCATGCATCAAGTACTACAACATCGCTAGAAGTAGTCTTAGGATCATCGCTATCGATGAACTCCTTCAATCCATTATCTTCAAGCATCGCCTCCATCCTATCCTTCCAGGCTATGTAATTCGAGCTACCCTCAAGAGCATACTCCAATTGCAACCCATTGAAAGACATTTCAATGAATACTCAACTGTCGCACCAAGAAATTTATGCAGCAAATTCGAATTGTCCACCAGCACAAAACTCAGCTCCGCTTCACAATTGCATTCTCCAGTGATTAACACTACTCTGATACGATGTATAAATTTATTAATACTGATGTATTACCGAATTCTCCTGGTCTAACAATATTTAGCAAGAAGATAAATATTGTTAGATCAGGAGAATCCGGTAATACATCAGTATTAATAAATTTCTACACATACTATAGTAAAAATGATCCCATTTATGGCACTTTATGGATATCATCCCCCGTCCATCACATCATCTTTAAGAGAAAATTCTAAGGTTCAAGTAGTGGAAGATCACATCAAGCATCAACAAGAAGTTCTCCAACTCTTAAAGGATAACCTAAATTTGGCACAAAATTCAATGAAACAACAGGGAGATCAACATCTCAACGAGAGAAGTTTTTATGTAGGAGACTGGGTATTTTTACGGCTACAACCATACAAACAAATGTCCCTCAAGCAAGCTAAGAAGGATAATAAATTAGCGCCAAAGTACTATGGTCCTTACAAGGTGTTGCAAAAGATTGGTACTATGGCATACAAATTGGAGCTTCCTGCTTCTTCGCGAGTGCATCCAATTTTCCATCTTTCATGCTTAAAGAAGGTCATAGGTGAAAATCTTCCAGTTTAAACAATATTGCCAGAACTTGATGAGGAAGGAAAAATCAGATTAGAACCTGAAGCAGTCACGGAAACAAGAACTCGGCAGCTACAGAATTGATCAATTTCAGAGTATCTCATCAAGTGGAAGAACTTACCCACTGAAGATTCTACATGGGAGGATGATAATTTTATACAGAAGCACCTAGAGCTACTCAAGTGTTGAGGACAACACTTTTTTGAAGGAGAGGGGCATGTTAGATCCCTATATTACTAGTTTAGTCCCTTATTGTTATTAGTGTAGCCCCTTATTGTTATTGTTGTACCCCTGTAACCCCAATATTGTTATTATTGTGCCCTTACATTGTTATTGTTAGGTCAGCTAGGATTATTTTGTGGGTCCATGGACTCCTATATATAGAAGGAGGTTTTGGTCATTTGTATCATCCAAGAATTATTCATTTATGTAATGTATTGGAGGTTGCCCCCTCGAAGTGGGTGATTTCTAAGACATTGATCTCTCTTTTCTTCTATTTTTGGAGCTGGTTTCATAACATGATTGATTGCTATAGTCCATTCTTTGCCGTAGGCAAGGACTAATAAGGGTTGTAGTTTCTTCTCCCAAAGGAATGATGAATATCATATCATTCGATGAAGTAGATTATCTTAATGCCATAGTATTTCAAGTAACAAAAGTGAAGTTTTTTAGCATTAATGTTAACCTATGTAATTTAATTTTGTATTAATGTTAAAGTATGTAATTTAGATATATATATTTTTGGGAATATTATAGTTATTATTCATTTTAAGTTGGTTTAAATAAATATTATAATATTTCAAAAAGAATTTAAGACTATATTAACAATAGTTTTAAAGGATTTTTTTGGATAGATGGTAATTTTGTTAGATAAATATAGAAAAAATTAAATGTAAAAAGTTAATTTCAAAACTATGAAATTTCAAAAATAATTTAAGACCATATTAACCATAGTTTTAAAGGATTTTTGGATAGCTGGTAATTTTGTTAAATACATATTGAAAAATTAATTTAAAAATTATATGTTTATAAAGATTTATATATAAAAAAGAAAATGAAGATAAAGATAAAAGTGTAAGGACAACAGATCTACAACAATATTAAAATTATTCCTAGAATATAAAGAAAACCAATTAATATTAGTATTATATATTAAAAAACTAATTAAAACCAACTTGCAAAGAATTACATTAAAATTTACATGCACAACACAATACGAGATTATTTACATGTACTATAATTTGTTGTAGCATAAATGTTTGGACCTTATGTAACCCTTTTCACTCTATTTATCTAAAGACAGAATCCTGGAATCAAGATGTATATATGGTTATCAATTTCAAAAGTTTCCAATCTCCCACCAACACACACATATATATATATATATATATCAAAAGTTTGCAATTTGGAAGGAATATATCTAAGTTCTATGTTTGAACTGCGGACTAAAGAACTATAACAAAGTAAGTACAAGATGTCCTATAGTGTTATATAAGTGAAATGCAAGTTGGTGAATATATTATTAAAAAAATTATTATTTTCCCAATAATTAATTATTTTTTTTATTATTATAAATATTATTAATAAATATATTTATTTTTAAGTATTTTTAAAATATTATTAAAATATCTAAAAGTATTAGAATCAATGGTGAAAAGTTAGGAGTTTTTTATAATTAGAAAAGACTCAATTTTTATGAGGACTTTCTTTAGAGCTATAAGGACACTTTTGCTACATCTAAAAAAACTATATTAAAAAAAAAATCCTACAAAGAGTAGCTTAATTGGAAATCTATGTGTTGTGAAATATTATGTAAAACCATGAGATTTAAAGTTCAAATCCTCATAGATAAAACCAACTCAAAAAAATTGAACGAAAATAAAGTAATATCATTTAAAAAAAAGAGAAATGAATGAAAAAATAATAATATTATTAAAAAATTTTAAAAAAAAACTTAAAATGAATGCATCATCAACATTTATTGCCATATCCCCGGATGCGGGTGCATAAACCGAAATGTGAGGTGGCAAATCTGCAGCGTGGCACATGGCCAAGCCACATGGCCACGCATGGGGATCATCCTGCAGGCAATAAAGCCTCCAACTGCTTGCCGCATGCAAACAAAGTTGGCCCTGCCTCTTGCGTTAATGATTGTCCGGTCCGCTAGCCTGAGAGTTACTTCATCTCGCCGCTCCCATCTCCACTGTCTTTCGTCTCCTGTAGACTCAGTCTCCCAGCTCTCTTTGCTTAGTGCTCTTCTGTGCCCTTTAAGATCCTCCGCGACTTGTATTTACAGTTGAACGTGTTGTCTCTGTATACCAGTCACCCCATTTTTGCGTTGTCTTTGCACTCCAACCACCCTAATTCCTCGTCTCTCCCCTTGCTCACGTTCATTCCTGCTCAAGCATGTCGCGGAGGCATAGAATGAGGTGTCGTTGATTCCGGGGCAGGGGCCAGTCCTCACGCCTGCCCATTTCTATCCATGAAGATAGCCGCTCCCCTCCTCTCGAGAACAATTCGACCCAGTTTCACTACGACTACACTCTAGACCGCCCTCGAGTCATCGCCACCATCACGCTGAGTTTTCAGGAGATGCCATCGAGCTCTGGCTCAAGAAAGTGTCTCAAAAAATCAACAATTTCACTTGCTCCCCCTCAACATTCTCGGAAGTCGGAGGCGCTGCCAGTCAAACCAGGAGAGCTCTCCTCCAACAATGAAGGCAATGGAAGCAGCAGTCATGTTCGCTCTGAGTATGAAAGGAGGGATTGTAGAGGCAGCCTGATCCGCACCGCCACCATGCCTAAGCCCAACGCGCAGCGTTCAAAGAAAGACGAGGATTCTTCGGATGACTACAGGTGTCTTATCGTTGAAGAGCCTCTGTCTCCGCCTCATGACAAGTAGCATGCCATGCAGCCTCAATTATCAGAGGTTACCTCTCTCTGTGTTGTTTTATCTTTCAGATATCATATTTTTTCTGAACCATGTGATGAAATTTTGCTTTTTTTTGTTAATGTTGGTTTCCCTACTCAAGGTAGCAATTTTGGACCGATTTTCCCATCTAGGACAGTCACATTTCTATTTTTTTGAACTTTACTCTCTCCGGAATTGCTCCAAAATTAACTAGTATAACAATTCCAGAAACAAACTTCGAATTATAAATTATGTAAAATTTAATAAATAAAAAAAATGATTTTAAAAATATTATTCTAATTTATCTAGACATAATTTTTTTAAGGCAACTTTATTTTAGTACCACATAAAAATATTAATAATAATAAAAATAACTTTATCATTGTTATTATACCTCCGACCAGTGACATATAGTAATCGCTTTTACCTATTATTTTACACCGTACAAACAAATTTTGAAAAACAATGTGCGTTTCACGTGCAAAAAGGCACTGGGAGCACCAGCCATATGTTCGGTTCGTTTTTTACCTTTATTAAAATGCCACACTTAATTTATCTTCAACTATTTGCTTAATAATGAAGTTGATGAAGTTGTTTATTTAGGTAATAGAATAGTTTGGATTGCCGTTTTTTCTTTGAATCTGGTTCAATAAAATTCAAAAAATGAGGTAGTTGCAGTGTTTGGAATCCATTTTTGAGAGTGAAAATAGATTCAGCACTATCAAAAACTCTTAAGAAACCCAAAATACTAAAGTTTAACAACTGTAAACAAGATTATGATAAAATCTTTGCCAAAATTTTCAAAATCTCTACAAAATTCTAAGTCATTCTGTTATTTTTTTAAAAGTACAGCCTTAATATAATTTATCTTTATGTGTTTCAATATAAATATAATTTGACAAATTGAAATTATATAATGCAACATCAAATTGTTTATTTCTAAATGGAAATTGATACTTTGTTGTCACCATGAGCATAATGGCTTTGAAATTTTCTTAGAAGTACTAAATTACTCTTATATACATGGACTATTATTACAAATTTCGGTTACTTTTCAAGTTTACAAATTCTGAATTTAGGTTACTTTTCAGGTTTACAGATTGTGTATTGTTTTTATATATTACTTTTCATTGTGTATTGTGTATTCTGAATTTAGGTTACTTTTCAGGTTTACAAATAACATTCCAGTATGAGTATTTTTATAAATAAAAATAAAATAAAAATAAAAAATAAAAAATTCAGAGGAAAGTTGTTTTATATATTACTTGGTAATAATCATTGGAACTAAACAGAGAATGAAAAAGCTCATTTATATTGAGAGTTTTGAATTATTTAAAAACTCAAATAACATTACAGTATGAGTATTTATATAAAAATAAAATTAGAGGAGGAAGATCGGTAGATTTTTCAAAAACAAAAATCATAAAATGCTGATTTAAGAAAGTGTAATAGATTTTTTTTTGGGAAAGAATAAAAAAACCAGATAAAGAGTAATGAAAATGATCAAGAAAGTGTAATAGATTTTTTTTTGAAAAAGTTAAAAAACAAGATAAAAGAGTAATAAATGAAAATGATAGTTGAAAAAATGTAATATATTTTCTTTAAAATATTTTAATAACCAAAAAATATTAATGAATACTATGTGATCGTAAAACACTATAAAGTAATTCAAGAATAATATTAAGGAAATAATAATAAAAAATTAGAATAAGAAATCAAAATTAAAAGTGGACAATAAAAGATAAAAGTTAAATTGAAACATAAATTAAAGGAAAATAAAAAAATATTAAATAAAAGGGAAATAAAAAATAATATCAAAACAAACACTAAAGGATAAACCAAAAAAATGAAGAATAAAGTTAGTAATACAAGTTACATTGAGAAATTAAAAAGGAAGAAAGGAATTAAATAATAAATAAAATGTTTTGTATATGGAGATTAGAGTAAAAGGTGATTCGGTATTTTGTTAAGGCATTGGATGGTGTAAATATTATTGGTTCAAGTATTAGATGGCGTAAATATTATTGGTTAGAAATTTTATGGGAAAAAATTTAATCATGCTAATGGTTGGTGTGGTCCATGTAGACTGTGATCACCTAATGATTTTGACAACTTAGCTTCCCTTGAGTTGTGACCACTCAAACTATAAGTTAGGTATTCAGATAGACCCACATTACTTAACAAATAAATAAATAAATAAATAAAATATTTAAAAAAAAACTTAATGATTAATGATATTTGTAAAAGTGTTAAGTGTCAATTATCTATTTTTTAATGAGTTTTAAATGATTTACAAGTTTGTCACTCTGATTTCTCATAGTGACATGTAATTTTATGAACTCTTTGGACTCTTCGACCTAGCATAGGATAAAATTTATCCTTAATTGTTTTAAATAATTATTTAAGAATTTTATATGGTTTTAAAAATTCAAGTAAATAACTATTAACTATAAATAAATAAAATGATTAAATGGACTTTACTTTTCAAAATTTTGAGGATGAGAATTAAATTAAAAGTTCAATGACAATAAGAATAAAGTAAAAAAAAAAAAATCATTATTACTTAATTTTAACTTATTTTATAAAAAGAAAATTAAAATATTTAATATTTTTCAATTAAATGAAATATCTATATAACATGTAATTAAAATCTAATAAGTTCATTTCCCCAATGTCGTGTTTTTAGGTTAATGGAGAAGTAGAGGACTAAAGTGTTTTTAGGTTAAGGAAAAATTATGGGATTGTGCCCACTACCTCATGGAAAAGACAAGATTTATTGAAGGGGGTGGTGTGGCCACCCCATGTATGTTCAAGAATGTAGATCACAATTATTCCACCGCCCATGGCATATGATGAAGGTAGAGGGAGAGGAATAAGTTGTGGTTGGCGGAGACAAGACTCTATGAAGAAACATCCAATGTTTTTAAGATCGAAGGCCATGCATCCATGTTTGATGCAGAGAAAAACTAGGGGGAGTTTGCAACAACTGGTGCACTTTGTATTTGGACTCTAATTGGTGGCTTGGTCATGGCGTGCTAGGAGATTACCCCATTACAATCTTGAAGCTGAGAAAAAAATAAACAGGAAAATTTTTGATGTTGTATATGAGAGGATTGGGGGATAGAAAGCATGATAGTGAGTCTAGAACTCAAGTGCTTGAGGTTTGTTGTGGGTTGGATAGATTTAAGCTTGTGGGTTTGTATGTCGTGACTTTAAAGACTCGCCCTTGTTGCAAGAAAGCTCATATATACTAGATAATTCTTAATTTTCTTTTTACTTCTCATTTTGATGTAGGTGTTGTGGTTGGTGTCTAGGTTTTAGCTCTATAACTTTGTTCTAGTGGTGATTTCTATGGTGGTCTTCATGAGTTTCTTTTGAATTCAAATTTATGGGAATATTGCGAGTTAGGGGTTCTATTTCATCCTCAGAGTGTTTCTCTATGGCCAGGGACCAATATTTTGTCCGTGATGACTATATTGTTCAGAGATCTGACTTTTAGATCCATCACATAAATCTTTTAGATTGTCGATGTGTCTCGAACCAGCTAATGTGGTTCATCTTTGGGATGATTAAATGAAGATAATATGATCCAATAGGGGGAATAAAAAAGGGGGAAGAATTCCTACAAGCTCAAAGTGTTAGTATGAATCTTAATTCCAAGCGTACGAAAAAAGACCACTTTAGCTGCACATAAAAAACAACCCTAACAACAGAAATGACTGCTAATATCTTCAGATCTGCAGCTAGGTGATCAAGATAAATGCTGCAAAAATCTAGATCTATGCATTAGAAGACTTTAAACAGTAGAAAAAACAAGATTTACTCCATGCATCCAATAGACAAGGCAAGAAAATATCAAATGAATTTTGTATTAATGGCACCTGAGAGGAAAACACAAGAGGGTGTTCCCTATTCTCCTCAATGGGATGGGTTCTTGTAAGTCCTCAAAACTTCAGATCTAGAATTCCTCTCTCTTGATGGTGTAGAAAACCCAGACAAAAATGATAGTAAAATATGACTATGATGGTGGATCAATAGTCAGCCCAAAGTATAGATCCAGAGTGATCTTTAGGCAACAAAAGGTGATAAATGAATGGGAAAACCCTTCTATTTATAACAAAATATTGAGTTAGTCTAGATATTGGTGCATAGTTAAAATATTATTAACCAAATCAAGATCCAACTTTTATGGAATATTTTATTATATTTGTTGGAGGGAAAAGGAATTTGACTTGGGTTAAATCCCTTTATTTGTAAATAATAAATAAATAAATGATTTATTTATCATTTTAAGAATGTGGTTGAGTAATAATCAAATAAATAATGATTTATTTAATTATTTAAGGGTGATTTAGTCATATTTAACAAAGAATATTATTTAAATAAGGTTTAAATAATTATTCTTAGAAAATAATAAGATAAATAATGATTTATCTAATTAATTTCCCTGTTTTGGGTTAAATATAACCAGGAATATTAATTAAACTATTGCTTAACTAATTATTCCTTGAGGAAAATCAAACAAATATAGATTTATTTAATATTTCCTCATGGGGTTTCTTGTTTAGACCATAAAAACTTAATTAAGTTGGTTTACTAAGTTAGTTTCATAGTGAATGTGATTTTACTTAGGGTAAAATTGGTCTTACATGGTGTACTTGGGTCCATCTAATAATAATGGGTTAGATGACCAAAAAATGGTGTAACAGATTGCCCCCCAGCGTGCGAGCGTTAGGAGCTAATCGTATGACCGAAGTGCGTTGTAAGAACTCAATCACTAGACATCGAAGGGGAAGTCAAAGAGAGAGAAATATAAGGTAGACCAAAGTGATAAAAGGACTAGACCCTGAGGAGGCGAGACTTACAGGTGCGACAAGTCTCTTTTATAAGGGAGTGCCTACTATAGGCGGCGGGGGAGACATACCTATGCCTGCCGAGGCAATAGTAAAAAAAATAAGGCGTCCAGAAAACCACGGGACTGGCCAATATAGTACATGCTAGCATAAACATGAGCCAGATAAACAACACGATAATGAATCCCACATACATATTTTGCCTAGGATAATAGCCGGGACTTGTACAAGGATATCTGAGTACATGAGATATAAATACAACCGAAATTCCCCTGAAAATAGGAAAGGGCTCTGAAAATATGATTGATACATGCAAACAAAAAGGCACTGCAAGTGGTTAAGGCCGACATCATAAAATGTATGGAGCTGCATCGAAGGCTGTAATGAAAAATTCATCCGGGTATGTGGGGAGCTATCTGTAAGGCCACCCCCTCATGAGGGTTGAGACATCTCACACACACCCGGGAATCACCGATATCAACTACCGCATCACTGAACCATCAAGTATACGGATCTCGATCATGTTGAAAGGAGCTGGAGCTGAGAAAAAATCAAGTCAAAGGGAAATAAGGAGTCCTTTTTCTTTATCCGGGGCATCAAACAAGAGTGGAAGCTGGAACCAAGGTACACCGCCCTCTAGACCTGTCTTCTGGAATGAATGAGCTGATGTCAATAGAAGGAGGTTCGCCCTAGGTGAGGCAATAAGGGGTCCTCAACTAAGGCACGAGAGTAAATAGTAGAGCAACTGACAGACTGACACCAATGATGATGATGAAATGGGAGGTACAAAGTACCAAACGAACAACTTCCCTTGTTAGAGCATAAAGGGCATGGATGACCTGGAATCGACTGACACAACATCATGAGGGATAGGGGATAGTGAGACTGAAGGCCATAATGTTCGACACGAGAGAGGGACCAAGAAATGAAGGATGGAGGACTATAGCGAGATGCAAAGGGACTCGGGATAGACTCCATGACTACAATAATGACTCAGCTCGGATGCTCTAAACAAGGGTGAATCGATGGTGCTGCCAAACAGAAAAGGTCCAATGGGGACCATAAAAACATGAGTACAAGATGGTAACTCATGACGAAAGTCAACACGAGCATGGAAAAGTATGGAGTCAAAGTGGTGCCCCCAGTACGAGTGGTGCAAGTGAAGAAATTTGATTTTGAGGAGGGGTGAAGTGACACTTCTTGGACAAAATGTGTCCTAGTGAAGTATCAAATCATTAAAAACTAACAGATACCCATTTGAGGGCTCGGTGAGAGCTTTCCATCGGCACAAATGGTTTGTCAAAGTGAGCTACGGTTTGGCCGCAACAGGCGAAAGAAAAATCAGGGTTTTCTTTTAATAAGGCATTTTCCCTCCAAATTCACTCATTTGCATGTGGAGCTATGGTGACTATAGTGAGGAGAGAAGGCCCTAAATCTTGCGGTGATCGTAGCAGACAAACCGACCGTTGGAATTGAGATCCGTTAATTGCAGGTAAGAGGCCTAATCCTACTCTTTCATTTCAGTGGATTGAAAGTTCAATTTAGGTACCCAGAGCTCATGAACAGGCCAGGTCGCACTTTTTGGGGTCTGTTCTGCGACCTGGGTAGCAAGTACTGGGCAGAAAACTGCGACCTGTCCCAGGAAATGACTTGAAAAGTGCGACCTGTCAGAGAAAGGGGGTTTCAGTGCTATTTTTGGCTGAGATCTAGGATTTTTATGGTTGAGGGGCATAGGTGCCCCCAAGCATGTTGTGGTCATGCCAAAATGTATTTAAAAAAGGGGAATCTAAATGCATTTTAATGATGTGGTGCGCCATTTGTTTTCGTTATAGTTATGCAATTTGAGAAAGGGAATGGAGGATTACCAATATATTTTGGTACTGCATATATGAATCAAATGGACTTTAATTTTCCAGGTTGGTATACATGGTGTCACTATCCCAAAGATAGGATTTGGAGATAATGAACTGGTGCTCTCCCAGAAAACTCATAGGTTGGTTAACAACAATGTCAAAAGGACTGGGTTGTTTATGTAAGATGAAGGAATGATGAGGGGTATCATCCCTAGAGTGATATGAAGTGATATGGGACTCTAAAGGTTCTTCTAAATGTGGAAGAATAATGGTACTAGAGTTTACACAACCAGATACACTAGGAGAGTTGTGGAGAATTGCTTCTCCTGGTCTCTCAAATATGGGTGCCCCCTTACCCAAACATTGGGTGTCCATGCAATGGCCACAAGGTGTATGTGGTTCGAATGTATGGGTTCGATGTAAGGGGGGATAGATAAAGTCAGGGTGGTGACTACTTCCATAATTTCATCATCGTAATAGAAGATGGGGTGACTAGTGGAAGAAAGACGACCTGACGCGACGAAGCTACCTGACTCATCATCATGAGAAGAGAGGTTCACATGCGCATCGTCACAAGGGGTGATAGAAGAGTAAGTAGAGAAATTATCTACCGATGTTGAGCCCAGGGTTATCGCTGAAGGGAGGTTAGGCGAAACCTCAAGGGGAGTCTCTAACGGGACTTCCACCGAGGTACTCATGGATGATGATAGATAGCAGATGGTGGATGAAGGCTCCATCATCTCGACAACATAAGGGGGAATGTCAATGGGAGCATTCGTGTCCTCTGGTATTGCTAAAGAAAGATGCACAAATAAGGGAGCGGTGGACTCATTGTGCTTGGCCTCGAATTGGCATAAGGCTTCTAAAGATGAATGATACTCTTCGAGGCGAGGACAGAGGGGAGTGTAGTGGCCATGGAAATCACACAAAGCACAAGGGTGATTTGTGCGCAATGGTTTGAGTTTCAGGATTGAATCAGGTATAGTGACATATACCTCTGGGATATCATATTTTGTAAACGTCTCATTCAACATGGAATTAAGGTGAGGCAACTCCAGACAAGTATGGGTGGCATGGACGAAAACATCACATAAAGCACACTAGATGGTACGCTTTGGACGCTGAGAAGGGGCAGGGTTGGTTGGGGCAGCCTTGTCCTTTGATGCCCCCTTGCGAGCTTTGCCCTTCGTACCTAAAGCGGTCGCAACGGGAGGTGGTTCCTGTTGAGGTGACTGAGACATTGTTGTAGCGGGAGAAGTCATAGGGACCGGTTGAACTGGGGTAAAATCAATATAAGGTTTGTGTTGACTAGGCAGGGTAGCGGCTGGAGGATCAAGGTACCATACGGGAATCCCAAGGGTCAAGTTAGGAAGAGAGAGGGTGGCCATAATAGGTACTGTGTATACTCCTGGTGGGGGAGCTAGGAACGGTATCTGACTAGAGGGGTAATGACCAGGCGGGACTGTTCCAAGATGGTTAAGGCCTGGAGGAACTATTCTAGGAGGATAAAGGGGCTCATGAGTACCAGCTGAAGGTGAAGGGCCACGAGAAGAAGGTTCAGAAGGCTGATCAGAGGACATCATGAGAATCTGGTATTTGGGGGAACCAGATGGAAGAGGTTGAGTGGACACCTAACCTTCAGGTGGTTGGGTAGCCATAAATCCTTGTTGAGGGAAAGGATTAGTAAGCACAGCCGGTTGACTAGGTGCAGGAATGGGAGGAACGAAAGGGATGGCTTAATGTCCTCTCAATGTTTCTTGAGACTCCCATAGTTGTCGCATCTATGGCAGAAGAGGACAATCATGAGTATAATGACCATAAACACGACAACAAGAACAGGGCTTGTTCATACGAATAGACCTATCATGCTTGGGTTGAGTGCCTTGTTGCTAGTTTGTAGTGTTAGGAGCATTACCTTGATTAGGTCCAGGATTACCCAGGGTAGCTTGATTTTGAGTGCCTTTCCTCTTCCTTTCTGAGGGAGGAGGATTGGTTGTGCCCTGCTGTGCGTACACCTTCCCCTGAGGGGGCATTGGTTGCTATTACGAGGGTTGAGAAGGTAAGGAAGGAGGAGGTGCTAATGTTGGAGGAGCTGGAGCACCAAGATATGGATACAGATAATAAGTAGGTTTGGTAACAGTGTGGTAAATAGGAGGTTGGGAAAAAAGAGGAGGCATGTCGTATCCTCGATATGTCCTACCGGGATGGGGAAAAGTGTCAGAGGTGTTGGCCCCTCCCTGAGGAAAACCATAGCCCATGGGAGGTTGAGCATACAGATTAAAGAGAGCTCCAACGATACCATCGGTGGCATGAGATGCCCATAGTGCGTTGGCACCACTGGGTCTTGGAAGATCAGGTAGAACGGTATAAACATAACCCAACTGAGCGTAGATCAGGTCATATTTTAACGTAATTTGGAGAGCAGCTTCTTCAGTTTGAGGAAAGTGCGATTCGACATCTTTTCTGATAGGCGGAAAGAGAGACCTAAGAAACCAGTCCATGTAGACACGGTCTTCGAAGGTAGGGGTTCGACATAGGCTCTTTCTTCTCTGGCATTCCTGGACATGGTCAGATAGGTGGGTCGCAGACGATTGACAGAAAGAATTCAAGAGTTCGGTACTAGTGTCATACCGAAGAGGAAGCTGGAAATAAGACAGAAAAGCCTACACAAGAGTCGCAAAGGTGGTATGAGAGGAAGAGGCCTTGTCAACATACCACTTAGAAGCTTCACCAGTAAGCGTTTGTTGGAACAACCAAAGATGGATAGAGTCATCGGTAATGGAATTATATGAACACCACATGTGGACAGATCGAACATGATTTGAAGGATCTTCTCCAGCAAGAACTTCAAACTTTGGGATGTCGGAAGGGACCTTTGTCGGAATAGCAGGCCAAACTGGTAAAAATTGGGGAGGCTGAGGCCTGCCATGAAGGGGAGTAAGGGCGTAGCCGGGGTAGTGTCCGTTGCAGTCCCACTAGTGGTATTCCTAGCGGGAGGGTCAGGGTTACCACTAGCATTAGGTCCTGCACCAGACATAGTGAAGGTGTTAGGGGGAGAATTGAAGGCGGAACGAGAAGGAGAACCCAAAGGACCAGAAGAAGAGTCAGTGTGCGGACTCGGTGGAGGACTAACTCGAACCCTACGCAGAGGAGTAAGTCTTCCTACTGGAAACTGAGGATGAAGGCCAAGAAGTCTCCGGGATAAATACCTTGGTGGCGCAATGGTGTCAACACAAACACGGCACAAAGGAAAAATAGACCGAAAATGGAAGGGAGGTGCAGGATCAACTGATTACAATGTCGAAACAAGGGCAGAGGGGTGCAAGATCAATTGATTTCAATGCTTTAGATTCTTTGCTTGGCGGTGTTAACCGAGCCCTTTTTCGCTTAGGGTGTGTGTGTAAAAGTGTGTAAATTTTAATTTTTAAACCCAGAAGTTTGTAGAGAAAAAGAAAAAGTGTGTTGTATAGCTATAAATAAACCTGCAAATGATAGTATATAGGCCTGGAAAAACAGAAAATAAACAACTAATAATGCAATAATCTAAACCCAAGGAGGCAGGTCTCTCAACAACTAGTCTATCGGTGAGTAAAAAACTAATCAAAACACACTAACAAAGCTAATAGATCTAAGGTCGAGAGGGACAGGGATCTAAAAGACAAAGTCTACGAAACCAGAGATTCTGGGTTCGATCCCCAGTGGAGTCGCCAGTTGTTAGTATGAATATTAATTCCAAGCATACGAAAAAAGACCATTTTAGCTGCGCATAACAAACAGCCCTAACAACAGAAATGACTGCTAATATCTTTAGATCTGTAGTTAGGTGATCAAGATAAATGATGCAAAAATCTAGATATATGCATTAGAAGACTTTAAATAGTAGAAAAAACAAGATTTACTCCATGCATCCAATAGACAAGGCAAGAATATATCAAATGAATTGTGTATTAATGGCACTTGGGAGGAAAACACAAGAGGGTGTTCCCTATTCTCCTCAATGGGATGGGTTCTTGTAAGTCCTCAACACTTCAGATCTAGAATTCCTCTCTTTTGATGGTGTAGAAAACCCAGACAAAAATGATAGTAAAATATGACCATGATGGTGGATCAATAATCAAACCCAAAGTATAGATCCAGAGTGATCTTTAGGCAACAAAAGGTGATAAATGAGTGGGAAAACCCTTCTATTTATAACAAAATATTGAGTTAGTCTAGATATTGGTGCATAATTAAAATATTATTAACCAAATCAAGATCCAACTTTTATGGAATATTTTATTATATTTGTTGGAGGAAAAAGGAATTTGACTTGGGTCAAATCCCTTTATTTGTAAATAATAAATAAATAAATGATTTATTTATCATTTTAAGGATGTGGTTGAGTAATAATCAAATAAATAATGATTTCTTTAATTATTTAAGGGTGATTTAGTCATATTTAACAAAGAATTTTATTTAAATAAGGTTTAAATAATTATTCTTAGAAAATAATAAGATAAATAATTATTTATCTAATTAATTTCCTTGTTTTGGGTTAAATATAACCAGGAATATTAATTAAACTGTTGTTTCACTAATTATTCCTTGAGAAAAATCAAACAAATATAGATTTATTCAATATTTCCTCATGGGGTTTCCTGTTTAGACCATAAACAACTTAATAAAGTTGGTTTACTAAGTTATTTTCATAGTGAATGTGATTTTACTTAGGGTAAAATTGGTCTTACATGGTGTACTTGGGTCCATATAATAATAATGGGTTAGATGACCAAAAAATGGTGTAACACAAAGATTAGATCAAATGTCAAAAAAAATATCCATTAAGAAATAAATAAAATAAACAATAAATGATAGGTCAAAGGTTAAAGGAAATAGCCTTTAAAAAATAAATAAAATAAAAATAAATTATTAGGTTAAAGGCGAAGAAAAATAGTCATAAAAAATAAATGATTTTAATAAATAGCTAAGATAATTAAATTATTAGAAAATTTTAATGATAAATAAATATATCTTAAGTCAAATAAATTATAAGGTTAATAATGCAATAATTTAAATAATGATATTCAATAAATACATAAGAATTCTAATATCAAAGAATATAAATTTAGGTTATTCTGGATACATACTAAAAATCAATATAAATTAAATTACTATAATAAAATATTAATAAATATAAATAAATATTTAGCGTTAAAATAAAAGAATAATATTTTTTAAGACAATTATTAAATCATGTTAGAAAATTATATATTATAGAGCAATACAACACATAAAATATGCGGAAAATACAAGCACACAAAACACATAAAACCAGAGAGACACAGATATACGTGGTTCACCCAGTTTGGGTTACATCCACCCCGAATAGCCAATCCTTCCTTTCTATTATCCAGCAAAAATGAAGAGACACAACCTACAGCAGATCCACTGTAATATTCTATGTTCTCTCTCACAGTCTCCCTATCGGTTTCTCGCTCTGAGAATACACATACAATACACAACCGCAATATAATACCCTCGTACAAGCGAGTGGTTGCCTTCTAGGGAAAAAAAAAACCCTAAACTAAACATAACTTCTACCGTCAAATCATCCGCCTAATGAACAGCCCAGATTGACTAGAAATTAATATACTTTTACAAGGCAATTTTACCTCTGTTTTTAGCTTCGGGGGCGCTGCCCTAGAAACACCCCGCCAAGGGGGGCTCCATAAAGTCACAGTCACCCCCCCTAGACCCCCCAGGAAGCGTTTAATTACGGGTGTTGCCGCCCCATTAAGGTACAGGGGTCCAATGTTGTGATACAAAATAAACAAGATAATCAGGCTCCACACCCAACAATCTCCCACTTGGAGACTGATTGTAGCAACTCCACTGCTGCTTCATTTGCTGGAAAATGAATCCTCTTTATACCTGGTTGTTTCTCATCTTTATCATCATCCTTGAAGAACAATTGAAATTGAGCATAATCTCAGTTTCTCCCTAGTTACAACTTTTGTTAGCATATCTGCAGGATTCTGGCTAGTGTGTATATTTTCCAGCTTCAATTGTTCATCTTCCAATACTGACCATATGAAATGGTACTTGAGTTGTATGTGTTTAGTCCTCGAATGAAATTTTGAGTTCTTTGCAAGATGAATGGCACTTTGGCTATCACTGTATAACGTGCCCATATCATGCTTCTTACCTAATTCATCCATAAACCTATGTAACCAAATCATTTTTTACTAGCCTCTATAGCATCAACATACTCTGCTTCTGTTGTTGAAAGTGCAACAACAGTTTGGATTTTTGAAACCCAACTAACATTTGTTCCACCTACAGTAATTACATACCTTGTAGTGCTCCTCCTGTTATCTCTGTCACCTGCCATATCTGCATCAACATATCCCTATAGAGCAATGTTTGAACCACCAAAGCATAATGCTTAATTTGTGGTACCTCTCAAATATCTGAGAATCCATTTCACTGCCATCCAATGTTCTTTTCTTGGATTACTCATGTACCTGCTTACAACTCCCACTGCATGTCCAATATCAGGCCTTGTGAAAACCATTGCATACATTAAGCTTCCAACTGCTGATGCATATGGAACTTTAGACATATAGTCCATTTCTTCTTGGTTCTTGGGGCACATCTCCTTAATAAGTTTGAAATGGCTAGCAAAAGGTGTACTAACTGCTTTTGCATTCTACATATTAAATCTTTTCAACACCTTTTGTATGTACTCATTCTGAGACAGTGTTAATTTGCGATTTTTCCTGTCTCTACTTATTCTCATACCAAGGATTTTTTTTGCAGCTCCCAAATCCTTCATTGCAAATGAGTTTTCCAATTTATTTTAAGAACATTTATTTCCTACGTGTTAGACCCTGCAACAAGCATGTCATCTACATACAATAACAATATAATATAGCTGCCATCATTTTTCTTTTTCAGATAAACACAATGATCAGAGTGACATCTAGTATAGTCGTGTTCAGACATAAACCTGTCAAATTTTAGATACCACTGCCTTGGAGCCTCTTTTAAGCCATACAAGCTCTTCTTTAACCTGTACACTAATTTTTCTTTCCCTTTGACCTCATATCCTTCTGGTTTCTCCATATAGATCTCTTCCTCTAAATCTCCATGGAGAAATGATAACTTTACATCTAACTGTTCAAGATGTAAATCTTCTGCTGCTACAAGACTTAAAATAGTCCTGATTGAAGTCATCTTAACAACAGGAGAAAATATTTCATCAAAATCAATACCTTTCTTTTGTGCAAACCCCTTCACCACAAGTCTATTTTTGTACCTCTGTTTTCCTCCATCTTCTTCCTTCAGCCTATAAGCCCATTTATTCTGCAATGTTGTTTTACCTGCAGGCAACCTGACTAAGTCCCAAGTCTGGTTATGCATTAAGGAGTCCATCTCTTCTTCCATGGCTAGCTCCCACTTCTTCCTGGTTTCAACCTGCATTGCTTCTTCATAACATTCGGGTTCACCAGAATCAGTTAACAATAAATAATATAATGAAGGAGAGTATCGTTCAGGAGGTCTACTTATCCTGGTAGATCTTCAACACCACTTTTAGGTTTTTGAGGTGCTTGTTGCTGTTGTGGTGATTGTTGTTGTTGTGGCTGTTGATTATTATTATTTTCAAGCACCTTTACTTTTTCTGTGATCTCATCAAGAACTGTGTATTCTTTGTTTTCTTTTTCTTGTTTCTTTTCTTGCAACTGATTCTTATACAAGGCCTTTTCATAATCATATAAGCAATAACCAAAATCATTAACACCATATCCAATAAAGGTACATTTATTTGATTTTTCCTCAAGCTTTGTTCTATTTTATTTATTAATATGGACAAAGGCCTCATAGCCAAAAGGCTTTAAAAAAGAGTAGTTTACCTTTTTACCTGTCCATGCTTCCTCTGGAATGCCACCATCCAAGGAACTTGAAGACCCTCTGTTTATTAGATAAAAAGCAGTATCTACAGCATCTGCCCAAAATTGTAAAGGCAATCCTGCATGCAATCTCATGCACCTTGCACGCTCCATGATTGTTCTGTTCATCCTTTCTGATACACGATTTTCTTGTGGTGTTCTTGGAACTTTCTTCTCTCTGTGTATTCCATGCTCTGAACAGTACCTATCAAACTCTTTATTGCAATATTCACCTCCATTGTCTGATCTGAGACACTTCAACTTCTTTCCTGTCTCAATCTCGACCATAGCTTTCCATTTCTTGAAAGTATCAAATACATCAAATTTATTCTGAATACAATAAATCCAAGTCCTTCTAGTTGCATCATCAATAAAAGTAACATAATAACGAGAGTCACTGAGAGATGATACCTGAGTAGGTCCCCATAAATTTGTATGCACGAGCTCTAATTCTTCTCTTTTCTTTTCTTTCCCAACTCTGAGAAATCTGACTCTCTTTTGTTTTCCATAAATGTAATTCTCACAGAAATCCAAATCAATATTCTTCAAACCCAGCAACAAATTTCTTGAGTGAAGAATCTTCATCCCCTTCTCACTCATGTGTCCGAGCCTATGATTCCATAATGCTGCATCTACTCCTTTGGAAATTAAAGCATTAACAGAGTTAGAAATATCATTGCATAAATACAATGTACCAACCTTTTCACCTTTTGCTATTACCAGGGCTCCTTTGGTGACCTTCCAAGTTTTATCTGTGAAAGTTGTCACACAACCTTCACCGCCTAACTGCCCTATTGAAATCAGATTTTTCTTTAGATATAGAACATGCCTTACCTCCTTTAATAGCCATTGGTTTCCATTCTGTTGTTTTACAAGAACCTTACCCATTCCCACAATTTTACAGGGTTTATCATCACCCAAACGGACTTGTCCAAAATCTCCTTGAACATAGTCATGAAAATATTTCTTATCAAGTGTGGCATGGAATGAGGCCCCTGAATCTACTACCCACGAATCAGTAACATTTTCGAAAGAAAGAATCAAAGCATATTGTAACACATCACCTGTCGCATTTGCTTCATGATTGTTTTCTTGTTGTGTGTCTCCTTCTTTTCCCTTCCAAGATCTACAGTCTTTCTTTAGGTGTCCTTTCTTTCCGCATTTCCAGCACACTATCCTTGATTTGGACTTGGATCTGCCTTTCCTTGATTTACTGCGATATTCTGAGCTCTTTCCTCTTTCTATTTTTCTTCCCCTAGACTCTGCACTCAAAGCATTACCCGATGTCTCACCAGAGCTTTTCTGTCACATTTCCTCACTAAGGATAGCACCGACAACATCATCAAACTTTAAAGTACTAGATCCAGAGACAGAGTTACTAATGGTCATAACTAAACCATTCCAACTTTCTGGAAATGAGCACAAAAATAACAGAGCTCTAACTTTATCATCAAAGTTTACCCCTACAGAACTTAACTGACTGGTAGTTCTGTATTAAAATCATTTAAATGGTCTGCAACAGATCCACCTTCTGACATATTCATATTAAATAAATGTTTCATAATAAATACCTTGTTTGAGGCCGAGGGTTTTTCATATAGTTTCGCCAATGCCTTAATCAAAGCCTTTTTTGTTGTTTCCTTCGAAATATTGAAGGCTACCGACGCCATGAGGCAAAACCGTATTGTTATGAGTGCCTTTCTATCGAGAATCTCCCATTCTGCGTTTGTCATAGCCGTCGGCTTCTTTGTTTTTCTGCTCAATGGTAGGTACAGTTCTTTCTGATACATATAATCTTCCATTTGCATCTTCCACAACGGGAAGTTTTGGCCGTTAAAAATCTCAACCCTAAACTTATCATCTTCCTCCATTTCTCCCACTCGAACCAAGAACCCTTCTTTCCTGCAATTTTATCATCCAAACAGACCTTCGACTCTGATACCAATTGTTAGAAAATTATATATTACAAAGAAATGCAACACATAAAATATGCGGAAAATACAAGCACAAAAAACACATAAAACCAGAGAGACGCAGATATACGTGGTTCACCCAGTTTGGGCTACGTTCACCCTGAACAGTCAATCCTTCCTTTCTATTATCCAGCAAAAATGAAGAGACACAACTTACAGCATATCCGTTGTAATATCCTCTGTTCTCTCTCACAGTCTCCCTATAGGTTTCTCGCTCTGAGAATACACATACAATACATAGCCGCAATACAATACCCTCATACAAACGAGGGGTTGCTATCTAGGGCAAAAAAAAAACCCTAAATTAAACATAAATTCTACCATCAGATCATCTGCCTAATGAAATGCCCAGATTGACTAGAAATTAATATACTTTTACAAGGCAATTTTACATATGCTTTTAGCTTCGGGGGCGTTGCCCCTGAAACCCCCCACCAGGGGGGGCTTCATAAACTCGCATCCAGCTCCCTTGGACCCCCCAGGCAGCATTTAATTATGGGCGGCATTGCCACCCCATTAAGGTACAGGGTTCCAATGTTGTGATACAAAATAAACAAGATAACCAGGCTCCACACCCAACAATCTCCCACTTGGAGACTGATTGTACCAACTTGATACCATTTGTTAGAATTTACCAGAGAAATAATAAATTTACTGAGAGGAAAAAAAAACCATAAAATAGCTAGCAACAAATCATAAACATAAATAAATATGTTTATCCAGGAAAACCCCCAAATCTGGGGCAAAACCCAACCAATGAAATTTCATTAAGCAGTGGCCAAAACCCTGGCCAATCGAGCCAAGTGAGCCTTCACCGCTCACCTCCAAGCCTACATTACAATGAAGTATTCCCAGCCTTTTATAGACTCCATTACATGCAATACCATGGGTTGAAAACCATGGGTGCACAATACCATGTGCCCCAAAACCACTACTATTTACCCTAGTCAACATTGACTCTATCTCGAGTCAAGTTTACCTAACAAATCAATATTAAAGGTAAATAAAATCTTAAACAAAAGAATATAAAATTTAGTGAAATTTTAAATAATAAATATTAATTGATATTATTAATAAAAATATATATAAGAAAAATATTTGTATTAAATCTCATTAAAAAATTTAAATATTAATAATATACGCTAATATATATATATATATATATATATATATATATATATATATATATATATATATATATATAATCACTCTATAAATATAAATATTTAATAATAATAGAGAGAAACAAGATTTAGGAGGAATAAGAATAAGAAGAAAGGGTGGGAATCCAGTCCCTATTGATCTTCCAACCATCATCTTTGCTCAAATTGTGAGAGTGTTTTTCAATTTCAATGGTTTCTTTGAACTTCATGTGATGACATAGCTAGGATCATGAAGTGTTCAATGCAAATATGGTGTTTGGTTTTCTCAACACGCTCCACAAGAGAAGAGGAACGCCATCTACGATGCTTAATATCAAGTATATGTTCTTGAAACCTTTACTTAACAGATCAATTTTTTTTTCTCACATAGTGAGCACCAAATGAGCATGGAATTAAGTAGATGTATTTCATGTTAAAAGGGTCAACATGATCATCGACATAACTTAGAATACCCTAAATGGTATTTAACGGTTTGAAGGTGGTGGAAACTTGATTTTTTCGTAAAAAACAAGCGATCCTATCGATGGTTCCCCGAATACAAGGAAGTAGAACCATGGGGATATGATCTATAAGGTCCATTTTTGGTCTAGGACATTGGCTAGATTTATGGAAAGCCTTGATTCCTTCGCATTTCTTATAACCATTTTTCACGAGAACATCCAACATGTGTGTTTTCTCCTCCTTAAGGTGACTCTCATCAGAAATCCTTAAAGCTTAGGCGGCTAAGGTGTTTAACACACTAAATTTTTTCATTGTATGATGGGACTTAGAATGGAGGTATTTCTCTGTGAGAGTCTTTTTACGAAATACCTGGTGCAAAATGGAACCATCATCATTTCTAGAAATAACAACATCAAGGAAAGGAAGGCTTCCATTACTCTCAACCTCCATAATAAACTTAATAAACTCAAATTGACTATTTGAGATGTTGCTTGAATAATTACTCTCAACCTCCATAATAAACTTAATAAACTCAGATCGACTATTTGAGATGTTGCTTGAATAATTCCAACTTATCATGGCCATGCCAACTTATTATATAATATATTAGTATATGCATTAATATATATAACAATTTATATCATTGCAAATATTAATATATATTATTATTAGGGTATATTATTAATATTTTAATATTATATAATATTTTAATTTTTAGTTGAGATTTAATATCAATATTTTTATTATATATTTATTTATTAATAATATAATTTAATATTTAATTTTAAGATTTTATTTACTCTTAATATTAAACTATTGGTTATTAATAATAATTTATTTACAATAAACTGATGTTAATAATAACCTTAAAAAAACATATTCTTCCTTTGGCTTAATCTTAAATATTTATTTACTTGTATTAATATTTTGTTATAATAATTTAATTAATATTCTCGACCGATATTATTTTCTCATATTATTGATTTTCAATATTTATCTCTTAATTTTAATAATATAAATTTATATTATTTAATATTAGAATTTTTATGTATTTATTGAATATTATTATTTAAATTATTGCATTATTAAACTTATAGTTTATTTGACTTAGGATATATTTATTTATTATTAAAATTTTATAATAATTTAATTACCTTGGTTATTTATTATAATAATTTATTTTTTATTTTATCTATTTCGTAACTATTATCTTTTTTGGCCTTTGCTCTAGTCATTAATTTTAATTTTATTTATTTCTTAATGGTTATTTTCTTTGACGTAATCATTTTTTTTTTTTTTTTAATTCCTAACCACTATTTTCTTTGACCTTTGACCTAATATTTGAGCTTGTAGGAATTCTTCCCCTTTTTTAATTTCCCCTATTGGATCATATTTTTTTCATCAAACCTTCTTGAAGATGAGCAACATTTTCCAGTTTGAAACACGTCGACAATCTAAAAAATTTAGGTGATGCATCTAGAAGAAAAAACTTTGAATATGTCTACTCACAAAAGTCTCCATATGGTTACATTGTTATTTCTATTGTTGCCCATTCTTGTACAGAATTTGGGTCTTACCTGTGTTTGTTCTCCCCACCCTAACTCCCTTAAGTGGTTTAATTCTATCTTATCTGGCTCTTAATTCTTGGTCTCCTTTTTTGTTCACCACTCTAATTGGGATCTCCCGCCTGATAGTTGTTAGTTTTTGTATCTTGGACAAATGTTCTAGTCTCAGGTGGCGTTTATCGGCCTAGAAACACAATTGGATTAATTTTCTCCAATTCTAGACAAAGTTTCTAAGAAAAAATTTCTTAATTATAAATAATTAATAAGTTTAATTATTTTCCTAAGTCTAACTTAGGAAAAATGGTTAATTAATTGAGATTAATTGAGACAAATTGGTTCTCTTCTAATGACTTCTAGAAAAGTCATTTGATGGGATCAAAATGATATTAGTCATCGATTGAGATTATATCGCCGTCGTTGATTGCTCAACGAGAGATCATAAGAGGAAATCAAGGGTGCAATGATAACGTGGAGGATACCAACAACAAGGTTTCATTAGGGTAATTTAAGGAGAGAATTTCTGAAGAAATTATTCATAGATATTTTGTTATTCCAAGAGGAGGGAGACCAACTAGGTTTGCAAAAGGGAGGTCAATTTAGCTAGTGTGAATTGCGAGTTTACCCAGTGTGAGTTGTTGAAGCTATAGATTGATTTCCAGTTACCAGAGACATTTTTTGGAGGAAGTGTGAGTGGATTTAGTGTGTAGCTGGAGGCAATATATTTTTCAAAACAATTTTCTGGAGGTTATGTGAGTTCCAGATAGAGGTCGTGCACATTTCCAATGTACTAGTGAATTTTTGGAGGAGCTGTGAGTTGCAAAAAGACCGTTGAGTTCGTTTGCGAAAGGAAATTGTGGATTCTAGTTCTATTTTTCCAATAGAAGTGAAGGAAAATTATTTCCAAAGAGTTTCCAATGTTAGGAAAAAAGTTGATGTAATAGTTGATTTTCTAAAGAATTAATAATATTAACCCTCATCTGCAAAACGATTTTTCCCCACACTGAGGTTTTTTGAGGGACATTTTTCCAAAAATATTGGTGTTCATTATTTGTGTGTGTGATATTTTTTCAGTTCCTGTGATTTAAATTTGGTGAAGTTCCACTAGTGTTTCATTTAGTATTTGTCGTAAATAATTTTCTTAAGACAAATAATATTTAAAAAGATAGGGGAATAATAACACAAGCAACTGCAATAATATTAAAAACTTCACATGGTATCAAATCAGATTTGAGGGTAGAAGAAGCTCTGCATATGCATAAGAAAAGAAAAGAAAGGATTTATAAAAACCTAGTTTGAGTTCTTCAGATTTTTTTGGGTTTTTCTATATTTTTGAGGGTTTATCAAATGGCCTCAGCTGGTTTGAGAGATTAAGATAGATTGGATGGTGCCTCTAAATTTTGATCAGGAGATCATGTGTTATGTTTAAAAATTAAAGTCCTCGAAACTGTATCGAACCTGAGCGATCGGAAAGGTCTTGTCGTTGTGATTCCGGCACCACGAACGGTTCAAAAAACCGATTTTGTATGAGGAAGATATCGTGTTTTGTTCTTTTTTCCAAACAACAAAAATTTTGTGACTGGGATGCCCACTCAGCATACATGTATAGTCAACAGATGGCATATTCTGGGGAATATTCCCTTTTCTCACAGCCAATCAAATCGCTCCACATGGCTTAATCTGGACCATTGATTTGATTGTACAAGATGTGTTTCTGACCGTTGATGGAGTTGTGCATTTTTATATGGATTGTTCGATGAGAGACATGTGGCAAGCTCGGAGGCTGCCACGTGACCTTAGGAGGTTCTAGAAAATTTTTATTGGAGTTTAGGGGGTTCAACCCCGCGACCTCCATAGCATCTGCAAAGACATTCCACCATTCCGCTTACTAGTTGTTTCTAAACACTATATTTATCCTCGTTAATTTATTGTGTTAAAGTTTCAGAGTTGGGGAGGGGACTTCCGACGGTCCTAACCCGCTGGTGGCCCCGTGGTTGCAGTCACATGGTATATTTAAACCATGGCATCAAAATTTATATAAACCCGTAGCAAAAAACCGTAACTTCCAGCGATGGATACGATCACATGTCATGCGGTAACAGTTAAGTTTCAGTTGACGGTTTGTTGGGTGGCTTATCTGGCTGAGAGTTAAAGCTGTCACATGCGCGCGGGTAATGGCATGTAATGCCATAATTTTCGAAACCGTTCCAACTCTAGATTTCGTTTCCATTTGTAAATTTAGACTAATGGTTTAACAAACCATAACCTCCAGGCTAGGGTCAACATGTCACATGCGCCCAACTCCTAAATGTTTAATGTAAACTTCTTATCCGGTGGGAACTGTAGCGGGGCCCTATAATTTAGGGTATTTACCAAATTTAGCCACAGTTAAGTGCATACTCCACTTTTAGTGGAGCTTTTCTAGCTGATATTGGGAAAAATGCATTGGGAGGTCAGTTTTCGACCAATTTAGGTGAAACAAAAGTCTACCTACACTCATTTGAGCATTCTGGAGCCATTGGTGCAGAGAAAATATCCATTAGAGGCTTATAAACACATGTAATTTACAATTTTTATCATAATGACAAAGAGGGACATGCCATTGGGAATTGGACCAGCAGATGTAGCCCACGAGGGGTGAACTTCTTCATCATTCCTACTGTGTAAAACTTATGTGTGATTGTATTTCTTTTTTATACACTATTTTTCAGTGTTTTTTAGGCTTATTTGCATGCTTAAAGTTCACAAATTCATCTATTTTTCATGGTTAAAACACTCATTCCTTAAGCCAACAAATGGAGACCAATTGTACATGTTTTTAATACTGAAAGGACACTTATCACAACAAAATAATACACTCCTTTAAGATCAGGTTGGTATCAGAGCTAGAGTTTAATCTCTGGTGTTTTTGTGTGCAAAGATTTGTTTAACTGTTTGCAAGGGTTTTCATGCTTACTAGGCTCAAGCTTAAGGGAGAAGAAGGAAAATTGGTGGAAACAAGAGGTTCTCAAAGTGGGCCATAGCAAAGGAGGGAAAGATTTCCATATTCTCCACCACCTATTTCACCTCCAAAGGAATCATAAGAAGTAATAAGCATGCCTCCAGGAGAAGAAGAAACCCATGAAGAGGTGGATCCCAAAGAAGAAGAAAGAGTGTTCAGGAAATCATTCCTTGACATGACTGAAATGGTGAGAGTCATTTATCAATAAAGGAATGAAAGACTAGAAGGAGAAGGATCCAAACTTCACAAGGAAGGTCAAGGATCATCTAGAGGCCACAATGATGAAGATAAATCAAAGAAGGACAATGAAGGAAATCAAGGCAGTGGAAAGTCACCATCCTCACCCTCATCATCATCATCCTCTACTTCATCTTTAGTACACTAGTCACACAAGTCAAATAACACTAGTAAAATTCCTTTTCTAAAACTTGATGTTAATTTTGAATTTCCAACATTTAATGGTGAATTCAATGCAGAAAAGATAGATAATTGGATTAGGAAATTGGAGGTCTATTTGAGAATCCAAAATTTTCATGATGATGATACCAAAATCCAACTAGCTTCATTGAGAATGGAAGGTGCAACACTTGTTTGGTAGGAAGCCAAGACAAAGGAGGAGATCAAAAAGCATGGTAAGATTATTCTGTCATGGACTGATTTCATTACTGCAATGAAACAAAAATTTTATCCATTAGCTCACATGCAGAAAGCCATAATGGACTGGAAAATTTTTAAACAATTGAAAGGAAAAAATGTACAAGTTTATACTCAAGAATTTAGGAGAAGATCTCTCTTATTAGGAGTAGATTTGTAGAGCCAAGACACTTTGCTCAAATATATAAGAGGTGTACATACCTACCTAAGACATACTATCCTCATGTTTAACCCTACAAGCCTAGATGAAGTTGTGTACAAGCCACACATTTAGAGGCAAGGGGAAAACAAAATATAGATGAGAATGAGGAAAATGAGTTTAAAGGCAAATGGAAGAAAAAGAGAAATTCAAATATCAGAAAAGAGAAGGGGAAATTATTTTGCAAAAACTGTTCTAAAACTAGCCATGATGAAGACCATTGTTGGAAAATTCATCCAAAGTTGAAACCAGAAAGTTTGAAAGCCAAAGAGAAAGCCAAGGAGAAAGGCAAAACTGTTGCAATAGATGAACAAGACTTAGGGTCAGATTCAGGAGATGAAACAAAAATCATAGCTATGGGACTAAAGAACATGAAGGGGAAAGAGATTGAAACTAAACCCAGTTCTAGTGTATCTAACTGTCACATATAAGCTCCAAATGAAGAAGAGAGAATTGAACTGTTTCATGTGAGGGTCATTTCCAAACATACCAAGGTTGACACATTGTTTGACAGTGGGTCACCATAAAATTTAATATCTGAAGACTTGGTCAAGAAAATTAATCTTGAGACCATTCCACATCCGAAACCATATCCACTTGGTTGGATTTGTAAGGATGTAAATTTACAATTTTCAAAGAAGTGCATGTTGCGCTTTGCAATAACTGCACATTTCATTGACACGATTGAATTAGATGTTGTTCCGCTTGATATAACAAGTATGGTGTTGGGAAGTTCTTACTTGTATGATAGGAAAGAAATCTTCCATCACCATGAGAATAAATACCATTTATTCAAAGATGGAAAGGAGTATATTGTGAGAGCTCATCGCAAGAAACTAGACACTTCTTTAGTTAATGCAGGGAAAATGAGGAGGCTAGTTAATGGAAGCCAAAACTTGACATTGATGATGATTAAACAAAGAGATTTTTTACATCATCTTTTTCAAACAAATGTTGATGTATGTAATGAGTTGCTTCAGTTTGGAAGCAGGTTGTCTTTGAAAGAAGATGACAAGTAGTTGCAGCAGTCGACATTAGTGTTGAACGATGCTGAAATCAAGGTGTCAGTGCAAGAAGTTGTAAAGGTCCAAGAGAGGACAAAGCAACTTGGAAAAGAAGGCACAGGATTCAGAAATGTTCATTGCTAGTTTCTGAAAGGCATGGTACAATGGCAAAGAAACTTGGTCAAGAGTCGACACAAGTTCAAAGAAAAAGCAACAAAAAATCGCCATAAGAACAGAGTGCAAGGTGAGAACAATTCCAAGTTTCCTTTGATTAAAGATCAATGTAGAAACAAGATGTTTACTAAAAAGTTAGATTATTGTTCCGCAAGTTTAGAAAATGTGTAGCATGACAATGTCAAAGATAGTAATGCATGGTTGAAAAAATCAAGGAAAAATTTGTCTTTTCATGAAAAGCTCCAATTAATGAAATTAGGGAAATTTTAGTGGATAAAGAATGGAAGAGTGGAGACACAGACTCCTCATCTTCATGTTCAGTAATCCAGAGATATTTTGGGGTCCAAAAGAATCCTAGGGGAGATGTGTGATTAGGAGATCATGTGTTATGCTCAAAAATTAAAGCGCTCAAAACTGTACCGAACCAGAGCAACTAGACAGGTATCGCCATTGTGATTCTGGCGCCGCAAATGGTTCGAAAAACCAATTTCATATGAGGAAGATATAGCGTTCTATTCATTTTCCCAAACAGCAAAAATTTTGTGACTGGGATGCCTAGTCAACATACATGTATAGTCAATAGATGGCATATTCTGGGGAATATTCCCTTTTCTCACATCCAATCAGATTGGGCCACGTGGCTTAATCTTGACCGTTGATTTGAATGTACAAGATGTGTTTTTGACCGTTGATGGAGTTTTATGTTTTTATATGGACCGTTAGATGAGAGACACGTTGCAAGCCTAGAGGCTTCCACGTGTCCTCAGGAGGTTCTAGAAAAATTTTATTGGAATTCAGGGGGTTCGACCCTATGACCTCCATAGTGCCCACGAAGACCTCCGGCCATTCTGCCTACCAGTTGTTTCTTAACACTATAGTTCCATGTGTTACTTTATTGTGTTAAAGTTTCAGAGTTAGGGAGGGGACCTCCAACGGTCCCACCTGCCGGCGGCCCCGTGGTTGCAGTCACATGGTATATTTAAACCATGGCATCAAATGTTATATAAACCCGCAGCAACAAATCGTAACTTCCGGTGATGGATACGATCACATGTCACGCAGTAACAGTTAAGTTTCAGTTGATGATTTTTTGGGCGGCTTATCCAGCGGAGAGTTAAATTTGTCACATGGGCACAAGTAATGGCATGTAATGCCACAGTTTGCGGAACCATGCCAACTCCGAATTTTGTTTCCATTTGTAAATTTAGACTAACAGTTTAACAAATCGTAACCTCTGGGCTAAGGTCGACATGTCACATGCACCCAACTCCTAAGCGTTTAATGTAAACTGCTTATCTGGCAAGAATTGTAGCGGCACCCTAGAATTTAGGGTTTTTACTAAATTTAGCCATAGTTGAGTGCAGTCTCCTCTTTTAGTGGAGCTTTTCTAGCTGACATTGGGAAAAATGCATTGGGAGGTCAATTTTCAACCAATTTTGGTGAAACAAGAGTCTACCTAGACTAATTTGGGCATTCTGGAGCCATTGGTGCAGAGAAAAATGCCATTAGAGGCCTTTAAACACATGTAATTTACAATTTTGAGCATAATGACAAAGACAGACATGTCATTGGGAGCCGGACCCACAGATGTAGCCCAGGAGGGGTGAACTGCTTCATCATGCCTACTATGTAAAACTTATATGTGATTGTATTTCTCTATTATACACTATTGTTCAGTTTTTTTAGGCTATTTTTCATGCTTAAAGTTAACAAATTCATCTATGTTTCATGGTTAAAACACTCATTCCTTAAGAAAACAAATGGAGACCAATTGTACATGTTTTTAATATTGAAAGGACACTTAGCACAACAAACTAATACACTCCTTTTAGATCAATTTTGGTGTCTAGAAAGCCATAATTTCCTTGTTGCTAGAAAATAATGGTCTCAAGGAATATGAAACCAGTGTGATTTTCATACCAGCAGATCCAACACAACTGAAAGCATACAAGAAAGAAGATGCAAAAGTTAGGAGGATAATCATTAATGGTGTTAAGGATAATATAGTTCCACATATCCCAGATATAAATACAACGAAGAATATGTGGGATGTCATTCTAAATTTGTTACAGGATGTTACCACTAACAAGAAGCTTATACTTAGAGGGAAGCTAAGAAACACCAAGATGAACAAAGATGAAGACGTTGTTTCCTACCTCACTAGATATACTTGTAAAGGATGAGTTAGTTGTAGTTGGAGGTAAACCAAATGATGATGAGATAGTGCAAGTGGCCCTGAATGGGTTTAATAAGCAGTGGGATGTCTTCATTCAAGTCATCAATAGACGAGACACCTTACTGATTTTGGATCGACTATGGAGCGATTTCACTAAGGAGGAGCTTAAACTAAATATTGTCAGTTGTCGTAGAAGTAAAACTAAAAAAAATTAGGAGCAATAGGAAAATGTAAAGCGAAGAAAGAGTCTAGAAAAGGAGATAACCAAAAAGGTGAGAAGAAGAAGTGTTGAAATGGCACCTCAAGGGGGCTTCTGATTTAATTTTCCCTTTATTAAATTGGAAGAGACTTGTAATTTCATCTCATGGAAACTTGTATTGGTTAACTAATTCAGAATGATTGAGTTAGCTTAGGAAATTCAAGTTGAGGATCAAAGAGGAGGCCTGTAGATGATTTTTCTATTTTTAGTGGGTCTAATTATAGTTATTTGTGATTTTTAATTAGTTAAATCAAGAAATTGAATTAAAATCAATTTAACTAGTTCTAACTAAGAGAGATGAGCTAGTGAGAGGTCCAATGAATTAAATTTGATTTAATTTAGAAGTAGTGATCAATCAGTTAGCTAATAATCTCTCTATAAATATTTGTTGCATGTCAGTTATAAGGAAGCCCTAGTTGGGGCTGAGGTTAAACAGATGATAACTATCAGTTGTATAATTAGAAAATTCTACAGGTAAGTTATAGAGTCATGTGGAAGCCTATGATGCATTGCACAATCAATTCCAAGGAATTCCCTATTTAATAGGGCAAAAATTCCTCTAGGAATGCGTGAACAAGGCTGGTTGAGTAGAGGTTGAGAATTGGTTAAGTACTTGACTAATTTTTCCTAGAGCAAAGTGAGACAGATCAGGTGCTCAAAATTATGCTAAAAAATGAAAGTCATGAAAATGGCGTGGAACATGAACGGCCATGTATATCTCGTCATTCTGAATCCGTCGCAACTCGTTTCACAGAAAACCAACACTGTATGCTCTCGGAAACGTGTTCTATCTATTTTCCCAAATAGGTAAATTTTTCAAAAATGTCAGCTGATTAGGAAAAAATTTGGGCCAGTGGAAAGCTGCTACTTGGCCTATTCTAGTTGGTCAAAAGTTATTTTATTTTAGGCCAATCTAGCCTCGCCACTTTTCCGAACCTGATTGGGTGTTGGTTGGCGAATTTTCATTGGATGGGATGGTGGCCAACCACATGCGGCCCAACCAGAGACTTCCATGTGGCAGCATGCGGGCCACCACGTGGCGTCATGGGGGCAACCAAAATTGGTTAAATTTTCAAACTGCACTACACCGAAATTAAAATTGTGACCGCATATCTAATAACAATGTGCTCTAACCGTCGAGTTTACTATAGGCCTTGTCAAAAACTATGGAACAAACGCCATTTAAACATTAAGTCAGTAGAAGGTTGGGGGAGGGCCCTAGCCCCTCACATTTTATACATATGACCTTAGCAGTGGAACTGAGGGCATGGCAGAACTAAGGGCGCAGCGGAACCGAGGGCGCGGTGGAGGCGGAGTCCCACCACCCGAATTTTTTAATTAAAAAAAAAAAATTAATGCGCCATAATGTATGGGTAAATTTTCGGATTTCGGGCGTTAGTGGATGAATTAATTGTCCAAAAAAATTTCTCGGAATTTTGGAAATTTGTTGCTCGGTTAACCGAAAACAAGGCAAAATTGTAGTATCAGTCCAAATTTTGGGGAATGTGTGGTGCAGTTAGCGGCAAAACTGGGGAGGCTCATAACTTCTTCAGTTTTTTACCAATTTTGGAGCAGAAAGAGGCTAGAAAAACATTTTTAGGTATTATAGAGCTGATGGAATATGTTTTGAAGCCACTTGAGCACTGTAAATGTATGTAATCACCATTTTGAGCATAATTAAAGAGGTCCAAGCCATTGGAAGCTGGACCAAGGAGACGTAGCCCACGAGGGGTGAACTCCTTCATCATTTGTTGCGTTGTGGTTATTTTTATGGTGTAATTTTTTGTTTTTTTTTTTCTGTATATTTCAAAGTCTATTTCCATGCTTTATGTGTTTAAAAATTAACACAAAAGCTCTCAAAATATCAATTTTAAACACTTGCAATTTGCAAACCCTCAAGAACATTTTCATTAAGATCTCATACAAATCAGAGATAGTTGGAAAAGTGCAAGAGTTTCTCAGTGAGCAGAAAGCATTGTATTGTTTCATGGTCTTAAATTTATATAATATACAGATAGAGGGATTTTAGGTAGTGTGCTTTCCCCATATACATCTTGTGTTGTGCGATTGATTATTTCTTTCTCTTACTTGTTATGCTGTTGTGTGATTATTTTTTGTTTCCGCAAATTGTAGAAGGATTCAATATTTGTTTTAGTACATTACAAGATCAGATTTAATCACATGGTTAGATTTTCTACATGGTATCATAGTGCTAGGAATCAAAATAGAAGAGAAGAATAGATTTTTCTTTGAACAGGTTCGAATTTGAAAATTTATTCTTCAGGACCTAGCATCAAATCAAGATGTATGTCAATGGCTTGATACTTGAATATGTTGTTGAGGGAAAGTAGAATTACATAGCATAGAAGGACAAGATGGAGGCAGTGCTTGAGGAAAACATACTAAAGGCATTCATTGATACTGATATTCCTCAGCCTGCAACACCAAATGCTTAATAACTCGATGCATGGAAGAAGAATGTAGAAAATGTGAGAAGGATATTGTTAAGGGAGTTCGAGATCATATTTTTTTGAGTCTCCATTGGAAGGTGACTCCATAGGCTATGTGGAATGCCTTGAAAGAATTGTTTCATAATAGTAACGACCACAAGAAGTTAGCAATGAACGACAAGCTTAGAAAGATCAAAATGGAGAAGGGTGACACGATCCAAAAATACTTGATGAAGTTCACTCATTGTCAATATGAGCTTGGAATTGTTGGGATAGCTTCTACCTCAGATAATTTGGTGACCCTAGCTCTTCTAAGCCTTCCCAAGAGCTGGCATAGCTAAGAGGGATCTGTGAATGGGAGAGATAAGATACCAGATTTGGAATGACTATGGTTCGATTTGGCACAAGAATAAATTTGGCAGAGCACTAGAGATGGATCATCATCAAAGACTGGTGATGAGGAGAACTGTGCCTTGGCTGGAAAATTGAAGAGAGGAAAAGGGAAGGCGACCCATTCCAAATTGGAGTACGACAACACAAGCAAGAATCGATACTTGTTAAAGGTAAAATGTTTCAACTGTCATAAGCATAGACACTATGGCAAAGCTTTTCCAGAAAATAATACCAATAAGAAGGCCTCATGTGGAGCAGAAGATGAAGCACTTTCTTCATAGTTCGAGTTTTATTTCACTCTCATCGCATGCATGGTGTCATCAATGATGGGTTGTGTGTGGTACTTGGATAGTGGAGCTTAATTCCATATGACTGGCAACAAATAATTTTTTAGTAGCTTGGAGGAGAATGATCTCCAAATGCACATCGAGATGGGTGACGATGGGAGGTATATCGCTACCGATGTAGGTACAGTTACCTTTCAGAGGGAGTCAGGTAATCCAATCACATTAAAATATTTCATGTATGTTCCTAGTTTAAAGAAGAATTTGGTTTCTATTTCTATGTTAGAAGATCAAGGTTATGATGTGATCTTCAATGATGGAAAGGCGTTCCTTTGTCACAAAGTCGTGGGACAGGTGGAAAAGATTGAGTTTTGAGTAAAGAGCCTCTACAAACTGGATGTAGAAGACTGCACAACATTGAGAATGAAAGCAAAGAAGGTGGAGAGCTGATAATTGGTGAGTTATGGCACAGGATATTGGGTCATCTAGACCACAATGCTTTGAATATTATGCAGCAGATTTATACATGACTTCCAAAGGGTGTACCTACGCAAAGAGATACATGCAAATGGTGTACATTGGGGAAGTATACCAAAGTCACATTTCATGATAAGGAAATCCAAGCCAAGGCAATCCTTGAGAGACTTCACTAAGATGTGTGTGGATTTTTCTTGACAACTTCCACAGCAAAGCACGGGTATTATGTGATTTTTGTTGATGATTTTTCAAGAAAGTGTTGGGTTTTCTTCATGTAGAAGAAAGATCAAACGTTCTCCAAGTTTTGTGAATTCAAGGAATTTGTTGAGAAAGATACAGGGAAGAAGGTGAAGGCTCTAAGGAGAAAAAATGGTGGAGAATACATGTCTAATGAATTCAAGAACTTATGTGCTTGAGAAGGAATTCGAAGAGAATTGGTAGCACCTCATAACCCATAGTAGAATGGGGTTGAAAAAAGAAATAACATAACTATTGTGGGAGCAGCATGAACTATGTTTCATGATCAAGGCCTACTATTACATCTGTGGGTGGAAGCATGAAATACAGTATTATTTGTGTAGAACAAGAGTCCTCATCAGATACTTGGGAAGAGTGCACCAGAGGATGCTTTTTCAGGTAAGAGATCGGATGTGCCGTATTTTAAAATTTTTGGTTCATCTGTTTATTTCCATGTGACTAAAGATGCCAAGAAGAAGCTAGAGCCAACAGAAGAGTTGGTGATATTGTTCGGGTAGAATGACACACCTCAGAACTATTGAGTGTACTTTTCAGCACACATGATGACAGTGGTCAGAAGAGATCAGAAATTTTGTATCACCCTCTTCCCAAATCTACCGAAGTAACTAGAAAACTGAGGTAAACATGCAAGGAGAGGCTACTAAAATGAGATTCAACCCCCTAGATGACATTGAGGAAGTGGAACCACTGGAAACATGACAAATAGACCTCACATTGCATCATTGACATCCCCAAGAGGAAACCCAACCTTCCGAGCCCCTGTTCCCTGAGGGGGAACTGATTTTTAACCCATTTGAGGCTTAAGCGTGGGAATTTAAGGGAAAGGGAGAGGTTATAGACCCTTAGCCATGGTATTGGCTTTTCAAGGCCGCGTTCAGGGCCCCAAAAGGTCAACATTGTGCCTGCAGCTTCGAGATTCGTGCCACATTTTCAGCCCTTGAGCCCAGGTCACTACCCAAAACTTCCTATAACTTTAGGATAGGATTAATAACATCAAAAAAATGTATGGAAGCAATAACATCATCAGGAACTCATCCAACCCCACCCAGCCATGATAGGAATTTCGTCAAACATGACACAAACATTGCATCTATAGGTATAAACAACATATTTAAACATAGGGGTCTCTTACAAATCTGGGAATAGCTAAGAAGCATTACTCCCCTAAATCATAAGCTAAAATACAATCTATTTTACCATAGATACATTTTGCATTCATTTCCAGTAAAAACATAGATAGAGCTGTACATCATCACTGATCAAATACATGTTTATAACTAGCACAATAAGAACATAAATACAATGCATATAACAACAAATAAATCCATCAAATAACCAACACATTTTCATACTGAATACCAGAGGAATGAGCTCTTCATTACTTAATGTAAAAACCAACCGGAGATGGGACTTCCACGTTCCACTCAACCATATATTGGCTGATCGAAGTCTCACTTCAGCCAATCACCCTCGTGCCATATTCTAAGAATGAGTGTGGGACTTTATCAAACACATCAATCAACACCAGACCAGGTCTCCAGAGACCAAACTGTCTCAACCCCAAAACCAGTGATTCCACCTCACGGTCTTACATCACTAACCATCATGGATTGATCTCTATCCAAGTTGTTCCAAGGCTACAGAGTGTTTGTTCCAATCAGGGCTTCCAGGACTAGTAATTCAACCCCAACTATTATAGGGCTGCCAGAGCATTTGTCCAACCAAGGTTTCTAGGACTAGTAACTCAAGCCACTTAGGGCTTCCGGGGTGTTTTTCCAACCAAGGCTTCCAGGACTAGTAACTCAACCCACAATTGGTCATCGGGCTTCCAGAGCATTTTTCCAACCAATGCTTCCAGGAACTAATAACTCAACCCAAATCTAAAGGAATCATGAGAACCAACAAGAAAACAATCAATGGAAATAAACCCACAATACCATGGTTTTCCAAGAAATGGAAAGGCTAGGAAAATACATGTGCATACCCATGCATGCTAAAAATAGTGAGTAAAACATACATGCAACTCGGTACCTGCAATCAAATCCTGTTGTAGTTTTTGATCCCGATGTTCATCTGCGCTTTCCTACTCTTACTTTTCCTTATTTCTCCAAATCACCAAGTATCCACACTCTCCAAGAGTGCTCCCAGAAAACTCTTAAGTATCCAAGAGTATGAGAGAGAGAGAGAGAGAGAGAGAGAGAGAGAGAGAGAGAGAGAGAGAGAGAGAGAGAGAGAATAATGAGAGAGCTCAAAAAATGCACTAGAAAAATGTACCAACTGATCCTCAGAAGCCTTTTTATATAAGAGGCCTCTATTTTCTTCATTTTCCATTATTTTCCTTCAATTTCCTCCTCATATGCAACATGCGACCTTTCACCTTCCTTTTCTCCTATTTTCCAATATTTTCATAAATAAAATTTCAATTAATGTCGCATGTCTTTCCAAAGACTTTTCCTTTGCCTTTGCCAATTTCCTTAGCCATATTAACCAAAATGACCACCTGCTAGGATGTTTTTCCCAACATTCATCTTGGAATACGTATCCCATCAACCATGCTCTTATATATATTTTTACATGGACTTTCATTAGGGTTGTTACAGAATCCTCCCCCCTAGGGGAACACCGTCCTTTGTGTTCAATAACACCTACAAACCAACAAAATGATACAAAGAAAACATACTTCCTATGGAGCTTTATAACACATCACATTGCAGTATTTACAACAACTACTGTTGAAACATAACAAACATATCATTTATTGGAGCTTTATAACATAGCTCATTATATTATCTATAATAAAACAACATTTTCTTCAACCAACAAATAATCATACTATATGTGGAGCTTTATAAACTAGCTCGATATAGTATTTACAATAATATACACATATACACATTTACTCAACCAACAAATAGAAGGATATGATGCCCATATTAGCAACAAGGGAATCCAGAGGCTTACACCTCCACCCTCAAAGTAGTACCAGGATTCATTTTTTTCCCAGGAATTATAGAATCCACTGCCAAAGTCAAAGCTGCATCCAATTTCCAACACTAAGATCATGTGCCACTTGTCCTATTAGTTAATAGTTATTGGCTTATTGTTTTAGGGCACACTCCCAATGTGCATCTAATTCCATTTGGCAATGCTAATGACCAAATCAAATCCATCCCTGACCTTCCCTTCTCTGCTACACATTCCCTCGATAAATCCGGTCACCCCTTCTATGCAGTCATTCACCTTCCAAGTTTCACTGGCACCCCCATCTCGAGAATTCCATCCCTTGGCAAGGCTTCCTCGCATTTAAACCAAGGCCTATACCAAAAACCAAGGCCTATACCTGCCTCAAAACCATCATACCGGTCATAGGATGCTCATGGAAATAAATGGACACTATTGGGTACCAGTTTCCCACAATGGCCCTCCTCCTAAAGTTCTTTTCCATCACATTTTTTCATCTTCCAATTCCTTTTTTTGTTGTTTCTACTGCTTGCAATCAGTTTAAAACACCCAATCGGGAATTTCCATGCTTCCAGTACCAAGCACATAGTTGCCATTAGATTAAAAATAAATTTAAATAACTTCAAATCATACCTCATTGGTAGCTCATTAATAAGGTACACCTGCAATCTTGTTTACTTCCTATCACAACAAGTCAAACTGGTTGTTTGATCAAATCATCATGTATAAATATATCACATCTATTTAGCTCAAACACAACCACCATAGGTCAAAATCATGAATCACATGCAATCATCATAAACCATAATAATAAATCACATGTAACCATCATAAGTCAGAATTGTATATCATATACATAATAAAACTAAAATAAAATACTGATACTTATCCTTCATCGATCCTTACTTCTTCCTTGTTTCTTTTGTACCCATGTTGGATCGGTTGCCACATCCGGCAAGCACCTAGTTCCTTTTCTTATCTTCAATCGCGTACACATTCACACAGTGTACATCAAAACACATACACCTGCATGCGACATACCACACCATACAATACATGCACCCACATCAGCATACGACACATACACCTACATTCGATGTATAGTACAACACAATACATGTGCCTACACTGGCATACAAAACAAATACCTACACCTGGTGTACAATAAAACACAACATAACAAAATACATATACATATACATAGTACAACACAACAAATACACATGTCACGAAACCACGACTACACCATGCACATACATAGCATTGCATGTGCTCAACACTACATGTATGACATGCTCACCATGCCACATTTATACTAGTACCATATGCACAACACATACACAGTACCACCTATACACAACACTACCTGCACAACATATGCACAACATCTCAAGTACAAGACACCACCTGGACAACGTGTACACAACGCCTAATGTACACTGCTCCACCTGTACAATGTGTACACAATACCACATGTACATAACACCACATTCATGACATGTACATGATACCACTTTTACATAACGCACCAACACCACATGTACAATAGGTACATAGAACCACATGCAAACAACACCACTTTTACAAACATACACACAAAACCACTTGTACATATCATCATATGTATGTCACACACACACAACACCATATGTACATAGCACTGCATATCCAACATGCACACAATACAATATGTACACAGCACCACATATCCAACATGTACATACCACCATCCATACCTAGCACTGCATATGCAATATACACACAACACCATATATACAACATGCATACAACATCATATGTACACAATACTACATATGCAGCATTACACATCACCAAAGGTATATTCACTAAATATACAACATGCACAACAATAGAATTGTACATCTATAGACCACACACTGGCCCCACAAGAAACCTTGCTTCTAGTGTATTTCCACTATCCCTATTAATCCTAGCATGTCACAAATCACACTACTTTCACTTCGCTGATGTATCCCTCAAAATTACCTATCCATAACATAAACATAGGAATAGTACAAGCATGTAATATTAATTCATGTCCACATGATATTTCCCTCGTATATCTATCAAGGCTACTCTTCCACTTGGTTCCTCATAATACTAGGAACCTCTTTCATGCCATTCACCTGCATAAGAAATCGCTCCTCCACAAGAACGATCCTTGAAAACCTTTTCAGACAGTGACATAGATACATACATACATACATATATAACCATTAGCATAAAACAATCATCATCCTATCATACAACGACATACATACACATATAATCATTAGCATTAAACAACCATGATCCATGATGACCCTATCAGACACATACATACATACATGCATACATGTATAAATATATAAACACCAGCATAATCATGATCACATCACAATTAATGGATAGCATAAGTTCTAGGTTAATATAACTTCCCTTATCCATGCACAACATGAACATCATTGAGAAAAATAGTTCCCAACTTTAGCCAAGGCATATGATGCCTCAAATCCATTTAATTTACCTTTTTGTAGCTCTCTCATGTTTTTACTTACATTGTCCATTTACCAATCAGTCAAACCAACTATCATAGTCTTCCCTTTAGCTGTGCTTACTCATGCACCAAGATTCATCCTATTCTTACATTACATGTTGGGTACCACATAGCTCTCCCCGAGCTCCATTAACTTTCCTCTTTCCCAACCAATTATCAAGAATCTCAAAATATAAAAGGAAAGAACAAGAGCAAGCAAGAAGAAGGCAATGGAAACCCAAAAGCAATACGAAACTGTAACAAAGTGGCATGGCCATGCACTAGACGCAATCAATACCGAAAATCAAGTGTAAGCAAATCACAAAATACCAAAGGCACAAGACTAGCAACAAACACCATGACTCAATCCCAAAGGTCCCTAGTGCTTCCGAAGGAAAACTCAACCTGATCCTTCTTCAATATTTCATGGCAATCTCTTTGTCGTGCAATCCCTGCAGCATACTTCCATAAACACATAATTGTCGGCCCATCACTAAATATAACAATATACCAATTATATTAACTTGTCTTGTTAAGCATGGTGATTTGTAACTAGACAAACATGTCAGCCATATGTACCAAAGATCAAGACAATATTTCTATCAATTTGAAATCAACTTTTACCAAGGCTAACAACCATTTCATAATCCATAATCAAATCGCATTCATCGTTCGTAATACATAGTGCTACATCTATCACCTACTTACACTCAAGTACATATCAACTGCCTCAATGCATATGTGTTAGCACAACCATCTTAAATCAATATCAGTCCTTCATGCAATATTACATACACATACTCACATTATGTGACTAATAAAACATTCAAACAACTATAAACGTACCATGTTAGATAAATCTACTAGATGACGCAATAGACACCAAACACTCAACACCAAATGTATGACATAATCAACATTTCAGCACCAAGTAGATGACATAAGAAACTCATACCTTAATTTATCTCAAGGGAGGCTATCTTGTCTACACATTCAATCTAGATTAGCACGATATAACTTCACAACATATCAGCTCAAACAGAAATAATATCATGATATCCACAAAAGTAACTAACTAACATGTTCACGTCATAAACTCATAAACAATTGTCAAACAATTACATATGCACAGTAAGCCTAGATTAGTACAATACAATATCACAAATATATCGACCCATACATTAACATAATAACCATAATCATCTAGCATAAGCCAATACAAATCAATATGATACATATAAAATCTAGATCTTAATGCAATAACCCTACATACCTACATGCCCAACATCCAAACCTGTATGAAAATATGTTCTTTCCTCAAAGTCCAATGTTGCAGCTTCACTTTGATGGTATGCATCTCCTTCTCTATCTCAGCCAACACATTAGCATCATAACATACCAATATCATCATGATGACCTAATTTCATACAATTACCTTATGCACAACAACCTCAATCAAACCAATGTGAACTTGACCATATGCACCCACTCGACATGTATAATCAGTCATGAATGACCAATGCATGTTTAACATATGACAGAACACAAGAAATAATACATCGATAACACCGAAGCATGAAAAACATGTAACCAAGCATAGAAAATAAATGCATGTACAATATGTAACAATATGTAAGAAAGTGTGCATGAACAATACGCAAGCATGGGAAACACATAACCAGTGATACAATCATGACAACATGTTGACAATGAAACCACCAATCCTCCCATGGCGACACCACTTCCACCACGACCAACACAACATGAATGCAACAAAAACATGAACCATAGTTATGAGAAACACATATGCAACCAACAGAAAAGCATGACCAACATACCACCCATCCAATCCAAGGGTTGAACTTGGATATGATACCACTCTATAACACCCTCTTCCCACATCTACCCAATTAATCGTCCAACCAGGGTAAACATGCGATGAGAGGCTACTAATATGAGATTCAACCTCCTATATGACTTTGAGGAAGTGGAACAGATAGAAACATGACAAATAGACATCACACTGCATCATTAACATCCCTAGGAGGCAACCCAACCTTCTAGGGCCATGTTCCCTGAGGGGGAACTGATTTTTAACCCATTTGAGGCTTAGTCACATGCATGTTGTTGTGGTGTATTAGTCGCACGAGTGTACAAAATCACACCAGCTTAAAGAATGTGGTCTTCTCTTTAAAATATTGGTAATAGGCATAAATTGGGGGAGCTCAAAATCATAACATTTAATGAAAAACACTATGCTAAAGTATGCTCTGGTTAAACTAAAACTAAAACACAAATATACAGAAGCTATAAAGAGATTCAAAATGATAATAATGCAAATGATGGCTCGATGGCCTCTTCTTATTAAACGTTTGAAATGAAGAAGAAATTTTACCCACTTGCCAAAGGCCCTTAGGAAATGGCTCTAGGTCCCAATGCAAGGATGTTGCCTTCCAAGCTCTGCCTCTGATGCAGTCTCCCTCTCTCTCTCTGTTGTGGTGGACTAAGATGTTGGGTGGCCAACGATCAAGTCCTCTTTAGCTCCAGCTTCGGGTCACACACTGCTGGCATTGCTTGGGCAAATTTGGCCAACATAACAATGTGATCACCATTTCTTCATCTCTTGGTGGGTTTATATAGGTGAGTTTCAAATCCTCCTTCCCTCCCTTGGTACATGATGGATAGTAACCCAAGGGAGAGGTATGATTCCATTATGTGCTCAAATATTCTTTTGTGTTCTCACATAGTGTCTAAGGAGGCGATGGTGGCTCTCCTTAGGCAGCTTTCACATAAGGAGTAACTGTCCTTTGCTTGGTGTTGTCTCGGAAAGCGAATTTTTTCCATTTCTAGGAATGCGTGCTTATTGAGAAAAATGGCACGCATAGGGTGCTCTTCTCGAAGGATAAAGCACACAATTCAGTATTTATGACTAGTTCAAATCTGATTTTCTCAAAACCTTAGAGATTTTAAATACTTCTTGATTCCATAATGTGTTCCTGCCCTGTAAATCCTTAGGCTTGACATTAATTGTTGTCGTCTTTTGCTGTACAATTTTCCAGTGTTAACAGCTGCCCCCTAATGTGTGAGGTCTAGGAATAACTGTATAGCCGAAATACATTATAGTTTATTTTCTGTATCGTACGCACAGAGAGAGATAGAGAGAGAGAGGCCTGCGTGAATTTTGAAATTGACAACACCTTGCATTGTTTCCGAGATAACCATGGCCTAAGGGAACCCCTGCAAGAAGACAAAATATACAACATATTTACAAAATTTCAACAAGGCGGGCATGTCCCATGCTCGTCATGCTATAGCTAGTTTAAAAAAATTGACACATAGATGTGTTGTCTGTGCCACTAGTGTGGTAGTGATACTGGTGGTTGTTGACAACGATTGTTGACGCCCTCAGGGGTGCTTTTTCTTTGATGATAGGTGGAAAGTGGTACCCATATGTGTAATCTTGGTATGGCATATCACTGCGCAATGTATGCATATGTACTAGTTGGGACCTTCCCATATAAGCATTGTTATTAGAGATGCTTATGGAGGCACAGGTCTTCAACGGATCTGATCAAAGTGCAACGGTTGTAAGGTACGATACCATCGTGACATGACAGCTTTTGCTATAGTCTAATGTTAGGAGGATCGATGACATCTGTGGACAATGATGTCTCCCACAGTGCCACCCCAGGATACCCCTTTACATGGGGAGGGGTAATCCAAGGTACCGCTTCCTTTTTGGAAAAGAGGTGTTGAGGTCGAAAAAAAGGAAGCCTTAACCAAACCAAGGGTCACCGACCTGAGGGGTCAAGGACCTAGATGTGATGGGTTTAACATAGTCATGATGGTGAGAGATGACTGAAAACAGATGAAGGGGATTTAGTGGCCTGAGGTCAAAGTATACTTTAGCAGCTTGGCGGCATTCATAGTTATTTCTGAAGGGAAAATCCCTAGAGTTGGTGGGACTTCTAGGGCGGGTGTGGACCGGCTATGAATGTCGTGATGGTGCGTGTATGGGGGTGAAATACTCCAACCAAGGGGAATGAGTATTAGTCACACGGGGGTGAAATACTCCAACCAAGGGGAATGAGGGACTACTGCCATGGGGGGAAAGATGAAATATGAGGGCGAAGTGGCAAAGGGCATCGTTTGCGGTCTTTGTACACTTACCAAAAGAATAAAATAATGGGTTTTGGTTTGTACAAAACACAGAGATGGGTACCCCAAAACATGAAAAGGGGGTTGCTCACTATAGGTGTGAGGATGGTGTTTTGCTGGGGGTAGGGGTCCCATTGGTTGGTCTCATGTGCAGGGTTAATGAAGCGGAAAATGTCACAGATGGGATTATGCTAATGGAGGTATGGTGGGCCAAATGCGATGTGCGGAGGTGTGCTTTCAATCTGCTTGTACAACCTGATCATCCGGGAAGGGGGTTCGAGTTTGAATGGTAAACTTAACCTTATGCATTATAGATGGATGGGCATGAGGTACTTCCCAGAATGAAATGGTATGGCCATGACATCACTTATGCGGTGATATATGGTCTACTTTGGGTGACGAGTGCCATGGAGGGGAGGCTCTACCGACCAACACGTAAGTTTATCATATGCTGGGTGAGGTGGTGATAAACGCAGTTGGGTATGAGGACCCTATGGTTTATTTCTAATGGAGAAATGATGTCAGGGTATGCAAAGTTTTATGGGACTCTATCATGATGAGGGTAGAATGATACCTTCTCTGGACCTTTTAGTGGACGGTGCTGTGAATGGTTTGCGGGTTCTTCTTGCAAAAAACAACTACCTCAAGTGAAAGCATCTTCTTTTCATCAAATATTATTGAAAAACATGAACTTTAGAAAGGAAGATGGGAAGGTGCATACCTGCCAGCACTGAAATTTTTTTTTCTGGAAGGCGAATGTGTGGCATTGCCTTCGTTTTTCATGGCGTACTAATGATGGTGCAACTTACGGTTTGCGGAATGGACCTTATGTTCTCCCGTTATGGACTTCTGAAGTTCTAGAAAAGGGCAATAAATATGGGGTTATGGCCCTAATCCTATTCATTTGTACTTGCTGAGTTTTGGGAGATCAGAGGTGATTGCAGAGCCTTTCTTGCCATTGCGATCAGCCTGTGTACCAGGGATTAGTGATATTATGCCGAGGTAACTTTCATGACTTCCTGCATTTCAATTTTCCAGTTTGACAGTGCCGGGGAGTCATCAAATTAGGTTTGTATGGCCTCAAAGGGACTTTTTGCCCTAGATTGCGCGGGCGATCTAGCCAAAGCAGTGCCCTCCTTGCATGCATTTCTAAGGGACAGGTGCATGAGGGCACGATGTTCCCTATTTTTTGCGTCCAAGGGCACGCCTGTGAAGAAAACATGCGCGCAAAGGGCAGGGTGACAGAAAAACTTGGGTTTTTTTTTCTGTTTTGATGTTTCTCTCTATACTGATGGGTGCCTATATTTCTTGTTAGGTTGGTGTGGAGAGAGCAATATTGGCCCGATATCTGGACCACTCTGGCTGCTGATTCTGGGGCGTGCCGTCAGTTGGCCACATGGGGCCTTCTGAAGTTTGCTAAGAACGAGTTCCTTCGGTCTCAGGACCGGATGCTACGTTATATTATACAGCATTGGCGCAAGAGGCGTAATATGTTCGTACTAAGGGGGATGAACCTGATTATCCATCCAAAGACAAATATATATTTCGTGACCGGGTTACTACCGCAGGGTGAGGATCTGAGGTATCCACTCCCTGCTGAGAGAGTGAACTTAGACAGATTCCGTCGGCGACATTGCAGTGGTGCGCCTATGACTGAGGGGTGCATCAATATTGCATCAGTGACAGATGTGGCTGAGCAGTGTGCTCTAGCTATTATTGTGTGATTGGCGGGGTCGTTTGCTCCACATCGAGCATCAAGCTCACAGGTGGGAGTTTTACGCCGCTTGAGGGGCAGGCATTTTTTTTTATTTCGCCCACTTTTTTTTTTATGGCATGGTGTCGCAACTGAACAAGGTCCAACATGGATCCAAATAATTTTTGTATGCTAGCATCCTATGCAGCATTATGTATGAGAGGGTGGTGTTGTTGAGGCCCGTTGTGGCAGTGCCTATTAGGGGGCCGCGGGAGCCATGCATGAGGAGGTGGGCTCTGGTGATGTCGCCCGGTAGTGGTGGCATGGTGGGTCATTATTGGAACGACACAATAGAGGCCTGGTTTGAGGCCAACCCACAGATGTTTTTTCCATACCCGTATGCGGGGATGGACTTTCAGGGTGATTGAGATATCGATCTCCCTTTTGGTTATGTTTGGGGTCCTAAGGCCTCTTTTGCGACATCGTAGTGAAGGACTAACTATCCCTCGATAAATGAGCGGGGGGTGATGTGGTAGTCGAATGATGCTTTCACCCTTTTCTTATGGGCCTCATTGTGTTGCAGTGATTGCCGCCGACTTTCGTCAACTAGCTCTAGTTGTACTAGGCGTTGTTCTAGAGGTTGGGTTTCATCAAGGAGTTCGATGGTGGCATGCAAGTTTGGGATCTCTCGGGAATCAATGCAAAAGCGCAAGGTACCTTGGTATTTTGCGACAGGAATAAGGTGGAAATCCTGGGACGAGGGAGCGGTGGGAATCCTGTCTTGGCTGTGTGATGAGACAAGTCGTATGTGGTGAATTGTGTCACTAGAATCTGGCGGGGGAAGGATCTCGGTAAGGGAGTCTTGTTTGATCATAAAGTCGGGTCTCCCTCCAGGGTAATCAATTTCCAGTAGGTGGAATTTGTTATTATCACAAAGGTGCCTAAAGCCTTTTAGCAGTGGGCATACCTCTGGCACGTGATCTTGACCAGTGCAAACGGTGCACGATACCGCAACGCTGATAGAGTAGATAGTGTTAGATTCCACACTACTCGATGTCCCTGATCTGGATGCTTGGAAAGGGTCGGTTGTAGAAGAGGTCGTCTTCTGCTTCCATTTTCGCGTCGTTGGTTTAGACTTGTCTTCCTCTTTGGTGGATGGTAGGCTTAATATCGCTCGAGCTTCTCTCAGATTGGGGAGATGTGCACACTTAAACGTATGATGAAAGTGTGAGAAAATTCAGCAATAAGTGTGTGTGATCTTCTCTTGATTGGAGAGAAGTTTCTACGGGAGCGAAGAGACTATGTAGAGACTGTTTGCAAGGGGCTTGAGTTCTCTGCATTGGTTGACTCGGTGATCGTTCAGATCACATAGGCCACATGTTATCCTAGGCTTTTCCTGGGGTACACATGGTTGGTGTGCGGTCTTATCAAGCTTGACACACCATTACGGTGGTGGGGACGTTGAGTCAGCGATGTATCTTTTATGCCATTCCCAGATATCGTCCGTTCTCTTTTATACGACATTAATCATATCAATAGGGGGACGAATCCACGAGACATAAGTACAATTTCGGTTGTAATGATTACCCTGACATATCAGGAAAAATATCCGTGATATGGGGGTCCCCTCGTGCTTGGTCTAAGGCCAGGCAGGGAAACAACGTCAAAATTCTTCTAAGTCAGGGAAATGGATGACTATATGGTCTGTCTTTTTGCATAACGTGCACGCGGGTGTGTTTTATGAAGTGATGTTAGGGGTAGCTAGGGGTTCCCTGCTAGGCCGTTCTTCGACTAACAAGAACATGATAGACCCGCTCATTTCCTCTGCTTGGGTCATGGAGATGCCCGTGGACTCCACATCCATATTGTCTTCTTGGGAAAGGTGAACTATGGTTGAGCGGAGGCTAGCCAGGGCTAGCTGGAAGCGAGGTATGTAGTGACAGTCCTCTAAAAGGTGATTATCAGCGCATAACAGGCATGTAAATTGAGCTGCCCGTAGCCCCACGTAGTAAACCCTTTCAATCGGATACCATCTGTGAATGAGTTCCAATGTCACACACTCTTCGAGGTAGTGGCCACGTTCATCACAGAGCATACAACGTATAATGGGCATTACTGGGGGCCGCTCTACAAATCTATTTTCCTCTTGTAAATATAGGATGGTACGCGGCTCGTCATTGATAGACTGGAGGGAGGGATCCTCTTGATAATATCGCTCGATCGTGTGTAAGGCTTCCCTATACTATGGTATTTCTGGAAAATGGTGGGTATAGTGCCCATAGGTGTCACAAAGAGTGCATGCATGATTGGTACATAGTGGCTTGCCTGTATTTTTTGAGGCAGGTTCCTTTTTGCAGGAACGTGGCATCGAGACGTCTGCTTTAGAGCCGAGGAGTGGTTTTAACTCATCCAACTCTAGACATATGTGGGTAGGGTTCCCTATGACATCACATATAGCGTAGGCCGATGAATCCCTTTGCATGGTGGGGGTCACCACTTTCTTTCCTCTTTTTGCGGTTTTCTTGGCCGTGACAACTAGTTTCGTAATGGGAACTTCCCTTGCGAGGGCAGTTGTGATCGTTTCTTGGGTGGGTGAGCGCTCCTATGAACTGAGGGACTTTAACCCTATAGCAGCAATGTTGGTGGCTCTTGTTCCAAAAGGGGGAATGAGGTAAAAAACTGGGAATGCCAACAATATGTTGGGTAACACCGGTGTTGCCAAAACCTGCTAGGAGACGAAGCCAGCTGGAGGGTAGAGGAAAGGGGTTTGGGAGGCGGCATAGGCTAGAGAGGCTATCATGGTTGATTCCTCAGTGTCGTTACTGCTTGAGTCCATGTCCTGACTAACCTCAGTGCTTGATGTGGACATAATGCACACTGGGGCCCCTATGGCATCGGGCGATACCTCAGGGATAATGGGAGGATCTCCTAGGAATGACCATAGGACAGACGACAGTTTGAATTGGCTTGGGCCGTACTCTTGGTACTGTGAAAGACCGTCTGCAGCTGTATCTACGTAGGGTAGAATTACATTTGTGTTGGTAAGGGGATGCTTTTCATTGTGCGTCAGCTAGTCTACCGTAATGATTTTATCCTCGTGGGGGAACATCATAATGCGGAAGACGGAGGATGCTATAGCAAAAATGGCATAGATATAACTCTACCCGAGGAGTATCTTGTAATCCAAGTGAGCGTCCAAGACTTCGATTTCTATGTGGACCGTGTTACTGGCTAACCAGACTGATACATTTTGGTAGAGGCCGATGGGAGTCAAGGGACAACTGTCGTATGCTCTGAGTGTGATGACGGAAGGTTTGAGTTCAGGGGATCCTAACTTCTGCCACACATTTTTTGACATGATGCATGTTGATGCACCCTCATCAATGACACATCGGTGAATAGTGATATTCTGTACTGATATTGGTATCTGGAAGGCAACCATGGAAGGAACCCTAGGGGTGGCTTTGTCTAAGTCAAAAGCCATCATGCGCGTATCGACGGGGTCGATAGCACCTAAAGCAGAAAGTAGGGCTTTTCGTTGCTTGGAGCACGACTGTAGTACTTCCAACGCGGACATAACAGTGGTTGATTGAGCTAAATCATCCATGATGCTATAATTATGGGCCGCTTTGGAGTAGTTACCTGCTCGCCTAATAGGTCCCCTTGCCATCTTTGGCCATGGTTCTATAGGGATCTCTGGAATGGTCAAAGGTGTATTCAGCGCGCTAGTACTAGCCCTTGACGTATTGGTGTCTAGTGGGGTGTCGTAGCTACGATTCCGAGCCTGGAAAAACATTTCTTCCCCAGTCATGTAAATTTCATGGTTTCTTTTCCCAGAATCGTCTAGGTTTTGCTATTGAGTGCTGACCGTCCCTTCATGGGGGAAAGGTTCCTGCATCATCACAGTTTGCTGGGAAGACCCTCCTTTTCCTCGGTTACTTTGCAACTTTTTAAGCTCAGAGAGTTCGGGACAGTGGTGAGTATAGTGCCCGTACTCACCACATACTGAACAAGAATGGTTTGTTCGTAGAGGTGGCCTTTTGCCTTGCCTTGGGGCAGTGCTTGGCTCCTGGTTCTGATTCTGGTTGGAGTTACCTTCAGCCTGGGATCGCAATGGGTGTTTTTGGTTGCTGCCTCCCTGTCCAGGGTTCCCTTTGGGCTTGTTTTTTGTCTTTTTCTTAACCACGTTAGGAGGGCAGTTCTCCTAATCATACTGGTGTGGTTGATTTTGGGACGGCTGCACAAAGTTCACCTATGCATTGGTTTGCGTAGGTAGGTTGTGTGATTGGGACTGAGCATAATGTTGTCTCGTGTTTGCACCTGGCCGTTGGGGGGGAGCTCTTCCTTTAGTGTTTCTTCATGCGCATTGGGTCCCCTCAGCCAGAGGATAAGGCCCTCTTTGGTGATATGCTTGCGCCCTATTAGTGAAATTTTGTTGTTGCATATGATGACTTTGAAATATGGGTTGAGACATATTCTGGGTATAATTATGTGTGTAACCGGGATTTTGACTACTGTCGCCAAGGTACCCTTGGTTCATTGACCCAATTAGTCCGTCTATAGTGTTAGACACACCTAGCAATTCTTGATAAGATTTCAGGCGTATTGCGTTAGGCAGGATATTGTATATGTATCCTGACTGTGTATAGATCAGTTCAAGCTATTGGTATTTACTAATGGTGTCCTCTTCGGATGTGGGGTTGCGTTGCACCACATCCTTTGAAATCTCCATCATCAGAGTTTTCAAGAATAAATCTAAGAGGACCCGATCATCGAGTTTAGCTTTGCATAAACTGTGACGCTGCCTCCATTCATGGAGATGGTCTGTGATATGGATGGAGGGGGATTGTCTGAAACGAGTCAGTAATTCCATTCCTGAATCGTGGTGAATGGGCAACTGAAAGTATGTGAGGAATGCAGTAGTGAGGGTGCTAAAGGTTCCATGTGAAGCAGGGGGTTTCTCCACGTACCATTTCATGGCCACTCCCGTAAGAGTGCGTTGAAATAGCCTCAACAAAATAGTGTCATCAATGGTGTTATTCAATGAGCACCATAGGTGAAAGGTCATTACATGATTACTTGGGTCTTCTACTTGCTTACCTTCAAAATTTGGTATATCCAAAGGGAGCTTCGTGGGCATGGGAGGCCAATTGGGGTCATGTGCGATGGGGTCATTTGTGAGCTTGGTTAAATTGGGTAGATTCAACACAGCTAAGAAGGGTGACTGAGAGGTTGACACCATGGAAACGTGTAAAGACATGAAGTTTTGGTTAGAACGAGGGTTAGTCTATGAAGTACCCTGATGTGAATTCGACTGGCTTCCCGTATGGGACATGCTCCTCTGCCCCCTAGGGGATGAGTGGGGAGTGGTGTGCAGTGTGGTGTTGGGAGACCAAAAGGATGCCCTAGTTTTTGGCCACTAAGAACCACCATCCCACGTGAGTTTTCGAGTCTTGGGCTTCTTATTAGTCAGATAACAGTATTGAGTATCAGCCGAGTTAGGTAGCCCCAACTGATACCACACACACTGTGCCTAAGCCTAACCCCCTCCAAATCGGGTCTCTACCGCGCTCAGGTTTTCTGTTCCATGGGCTGATAGGTGGATTTAAAGCTCCCTAAATACACAACTTCTGTGTTTCAATATGAAGTGTGATCAAGGCGGCTTATTGGATGCCTACCCCCTTGATCCTAACTTAATCTATAAATTCTTTTATGGCCCCCGTGGGGAGAATTTAGTGAGTTGTTTTAAGTTAGTTTTAGGTGGATTTCTTTGCTTAGTGGGTGAGTGTGTGTGAGCATATCATGAAAAATCTCATAGTTTGAACATAAGGATATCGGTGATCCTTTACAAAATTCCCCTAGTTAAACTATGTGACGTTGTTCCTTGCTCAAATGAAAATCATTTGCAGATAATGGGCCGCTTCCAAATCTTCCTAGTTAATCTATGTGAGTAACTAAAGGGAGATGGCGAATCGAAAATGTAGAGCATTCATATGCTTGCCTAGGGTCACCAAATGGTGCAAAGGCAGCAGAGATTACTTGCTCTAATCGGCGATTCAATCCTAGACCCACAATTTCCTAATTGCAAAAATTGAATTTAAGCTAAACAATTTCTACACTAGCTTATGCATGTGTGGTCTTGGGCCACTTACTTGGACTAGTTAAACTAAGCGTGCATACTATAATTTGCAAAAAACATAAATTATTCGAAAAGCAATGGTTAATTCACCCCTTACTTAAACTATGTGAAGACTTTTTGTAACATATCAACTTAAATGAAAACTAACTCTATGCCTACAGAAAGCAACAAAAAGTGAGTTCTCAGAAGTTGTGGGGTAGCAACACAAGTGTTGGCAGACACATTAGGGGTTGCCTAGCACACTTACAAGCAGAAAAAATGCAGAATATAAGGATAAAAATCTCAGTTTGAAATTTGCGCGCAAAAAGCCTTGATAGGTGTGCCCTCCTACGCACAGGTCAGTCCTAAACATGCGCAGTGCACCTCTGTGAGGAAAAACTGCACACAAAAATCCTGCAATTAAAAATATTAGGAGTTTCCTTCTTTAGTCTATCACTTTAGTGAGTCTAGGGACTGTAATATGGACCAGAGGACTGTCAGATCCACTCCAGCATAGACAAAGGGTCTCCTGCAAAAGATGGCACAACCACATAAACTCGAAACACGTCAGCGGAGTCGCCAATCCTGTTGTGTTGGATTAGTCACACGGGTGTACGAAATCGCACTAGCTTAAAGACTGTGGACTACTCTTTAAACTATTGGTAACAGGAAGAAAGTGGGGGAGCTCAAAAGCATAACATTTAATGAAAAACACTATGTTAAAGTATGCTCTGGTTAAACTAAAACTAAAACACAAATATATAGAAGCTATAAAGAGAGTCAAAATGATAATAATGCAAACGATGGCTCGATGGCCTCTTCTTATTAAACATTTGAAATGGAGTATAAATTTTACCCACTTGCCAAAGGGGCCCTAGGCAATGGCTCTAGGTCCCGGTGCAAGGATGTTGCCTTCCAAGCTCTACCTCTGATGCAACCTCCCTCTCTCTCTACTGTGGTGGAGTAGGATGTTGGGTGTCCAACGATCAAGTCCTCTTTAGCTCCAGCTCTGGGTCACACACTGCTGGTGTTGCTTGGGAGAATTTGGCCAGCATAACAATGTGATCACCATTTCTTCATCTCTTGGTGGGTTTCTATAGGTTAGTTTCAATTCCTCCTTCCCTCCCTTGGTACATGATGGATAGCGACCCAAGGGAGAGGTATGATTCCATTGTGTGCTCACATAGTGTCTAAGGAGGTGCTAGTGGCTGTCCTTAGGCGGCTTTCACACGAGGATTAACTGTCCTTTGCTTGGTGTGGTCCCAGAAAGTGACTTTTTTCCATTTCCAAGAATGCGCGCTTATCGGGCAAAAAGGCGTGCAGAGGGTGCTCTTCTCAAAGGATAAAGCACGTAATTCAGAGTTTATGACTAGTTCAAATCTGATTTTCTCAAAACCTTAGAGATTTTAAATACTTCTTAATTCCATAAGGTGTTCCTGCCCTGTAAATCCTTAGGCTTGACATTAATTGCTGTTGTCTTTTGCTGTACGATTTTCCAGTGTTAACACATGTAACGGAAAGGGAGCAGTTATAGACCCTTAGCTGTGGGATTTCCTTATCAAGGCCATGGTCAGGGACCCAAAATGTCAATATTGTGCATGCAGCTCTGGGATTCGTGCCACATTTTCATCCCCTGATCCCAATTCACTACCCAGAACTTGTTGTAGCTCTAGGAGAGGATAAATAACATTAAAACAAATGTATGGAATAAATCACATAATCAGGAACTCATCCGATCCCACCCAACCATGATAGGAATTTCTTCAAACATGTCTCAAACATCTCATCTACAAGTATAAACAAAAAATTTAAACATGGGGGTATCTTACAAATATGAGGATAGCTAAGAATCATTGATCCCCTACATCATAACCTACAATACAATCTATTTTACCATAGATACATTGTGCATTCATTTACCGGTAAAAACATAGATAGAGCCATACATCATCACTAATCAAATACATGCTTATAACCAATACAATAAGAACATAAATAGATTGGATATAGCAGCAAATAAATCCATACAATAACAAAAAAAAATTCCATTCCGAATACCAAAGGAATGAGCTTTTCATTAATGAATGTAAAAACCAACAAGAGATGGGACTTTCATGTTCCACCCGACCATATATTGGTTGAGCCAAGTCTCCCTTCATCCAATCACCCCCATGCCATATTACAAGCATGAACATGGAACTTTATCAAACACATCAATCAACACCAAAATAGGGCTCCAAAGACCAAACCGTCTCAACCCAAAACTAGTGATTCCACCTCATGGTCGGACATCACTAACCATCACGAATTGGCCTCTATATAAGCTATTCCAAACCTCTAGAGTGTTTGTTCGAACTAGGGCTTCCATAACTAGTAACTCAACCCCAACTAGTACAGGGCTTCTAAAGCATTTGCCCAACCAAGGCTTCCAGGACTAGTAACTCAACCCACCTAGGGATTCCAAATCGTTTGTCCAACCAAGGCTTCCAGGACTAGTATCTCAACCCACAGTTGTCTGTCAGGCTTCCAGGGCATTTTTCCAACTAAGGCTTCCAGGAACTAATAACTCAACCCATAGGTAAAGGAATTATGAGAACCAACTAGAAAAAAATCAATGGAAATAAACCCACAATACCATGGTTTTCCAATATATTGCAAGGCTAGGAAAATCCACATGCATACCCATGCATGCCAAAAATAGTGAGGAAAACATGCATGCAACTCAGTACCTGCAATGAAATCCCGATATAGCTACTGATCCTAATGTACACCTGCACTTTCCTGCTCTTCCTTTGCCTTCTTACTCCAAATCACCAAGTATCCACACTCTCCAAGAGTGCTCCCAGAAAACTCTAAGTATCCAAGAGTATGATAGAGAGAAAGAATAATGAGAGAGATTCAAAAATTCACTAGAAAAAGGTACCAACTGATCCTCAGAAACCTTTTTATAGAAGAGGCCTATATTTTCTTCATTTTCCATTATTTTCCTTTAATTTCAACCTCACCTGCAACCTGTGACATTTCACCTTCCTTTTCTCCTATTTTCTATTATTTTCATAAATAAAATTCCAATTAATGCCTCATCCCTTTCCAAAGCCCTTGCCTTTGCCTTTGCCAATTTCCTTATCCATATTAACCGAAATGAACACTTTCTAGGATGTTTTTCCCAACATTTAGCTTGGAATACATGTCCCATAAACTGTGGTATTGTATATTTTTTTACATGTATTTCCACCAAGGTTGTTACAAATTCGATGAAGAGAAAGCCATGCAAACTTCCCTTAAGAGGGACCTCAAGTTGCACAAAGTTGAGGAGCTCTTGGCTCCAAAGGATGAACCTCAGTATGTGGAGCAGCCACAAGCATAGGAACAGAGAGTGATAGAAACCTCTCATGTATATCCATCCACCAGAGATGGAAGGAAGTGCACTAGATAGGCTAACATATTATTGTTGGATGTGAGAGATAATATGGGAGCACCCACATCACAACACAGGCAGAGAAGGTCCCTAGAGTGGTACACTAGATACATGGCTCTTATTAGCGAAGGTATTGAGATAGAACCATCCTCTTTAGAGGAAGTAGTGCAATAGCTAGTGTGGGTTGATTCCATGGTTAAGGAGTATAACTCCATTATCAGAAACAGTTCATGGAAAGTTGTCCCAAGATGAGTGGGGAAGTCAGTTGTAAGATCTAAGAGTGTCTACAAGGTGAAGCACACAGAATATGGAGGGAATAAAACCCAAGAGACTCCTCTAGTAGGAAATTGGAGGAAGGAGGATGTTACTTTGGCCGAAGTAGTGGATGCTACTGTTTATAGGCGACTTTTGTGGGTTCACTCATGTATTTGGTGAACACACGACCCGTCATATTTTACGTAGTTAACCAGCTGAGCCAAGATATGGTTAAGCCTACCAAGCTCTTTCAAAAGGTATGCAAGAATGTGTTTAGATATCTCAGAGGCACTACACAGTATGGATTATGGTACAGACGGACAGAGGGAGTTAAGCTTCAAGGCTTCACCGATGCAAATTGGGCACAGAGTCCATCCAATAGGAAGAGCACATCAGGGGCCATGTGAAACATAGGATTAGTAGCAGTTTCTTGGTACAATAGGAAATAAAGATCAGTTTCACTTCAGTAGAGGCATAGTACATGGCAGTGATTTAGGTGGCATGTGAGGCCATTTGGATGAGGAAGATACGTGTTTGTTTTTTTGGTCGACCGATGGATATGACGATGATACATTGTGATGACCATAGCTGCATCAAAACATTGGTTAATCCAGTATTCCATGACAGGTCCAAGCATATTTATATCTAGTATCACCATCTTAGACATTATGTTCATAGGCATATTATGTCATTAGAGTACATTCCCACGAAGGAGAAGGATGCAGACATCTTGATGAAGGCACTAGAAAGAAGCAAATTCAAATTCCATAGAGACAGGATTGTGGTAGAAGATAATCCTTTTCTTGTTGAGAGGGATTATTGAAATGGCACCAAGGAATGACACCCCAAGGGGGATTCTGATTTAATTTTCCATTAATTAAATTGGAAGAGAAATTGTAATTTCATATCATGACAGCTTGTATTATTTAACTAGTTTATAATGACTAAGTAAGCTTAGGAAATTCGATTTGAGGGTCAAAGAGGAGGCATGTAGATGATTTTTCTATTTTTAGAGGGTCCATTTATAGTTATCTGTGAGTTGTAATTAGTTAACTCGAGAAATTGAGTTTAAATCAATTTAACTAGTTCTAACTGAGAGATGAGCTAGTGAGAGGTCTAATGAATTAAATCCGATTTAATTCATAGATAGTGATCAATCAGTTAATTGATAATTTTGCTATAAATAGTTGTTGCATGTCAGTTCTAAGGAAGGCCCGATTGAGACTAAGATTAAACGGATGATAACTATCAATTATATAATTATAAAATTGTACAGGTCAAGTATAGAGTCATGTGGAAGCCTATGATGCATTGTGCAGTCAATTCCAAGAAATTTCCTAATTAATAGGGAAAAAAAATCCTCCAGGAATGTGTGAGCAAGGATGGCGGAGAAGAGGCTGAGAATTGGTTAAGTACTTTACTGATTTTTCCTAGATCAAAGTGAGACAGTTGGAAGAATGCAAGACTTTCTCAACGAGAGAAAATCATTGTATTGTTTCATGGTCTTGACTTTATACAATATACAGATAGCGAGGTTTTAGGTAGTGTGCTTTCCCTAGATACATATTGTGTTGTTTGATTGATTATTTATTTCTCTTACTTGTTATGTGATTGTGCGATCGCGTTTTGTTTCTGCAAATTGTAGAAGGATTCAGTATTTTGTTTTAGTACATTACAAGATCAGTTTGAATCCTATGGTTAGATTTTATACAAGAAGAAGGACATTTCTAAGGAAAAATGATACAACTGTGATGATTTCAAACACTATGTCAGTGATTTCCCACAAAGGAAGAAAATATAAAGGGGAAATAAGCAAACATCAGCTTTAGCAACTGTAGATGAGCTCTCTAGCAGGATGGAATAGGATTTTTCTCTTATAACTTGCCTAACTAGCTCAACCTCACATGGTGATTGGTATATAGAAAGTGGGGCATCATTCCACATGAAAAGAGTTAGGGAGTACTTCTCCAATTATAAGGAGGAGGACATCAGATTCCATATCCATATGGAGAACAATTCCAAGTACAATCTAGTTGGGAAAGGGATTGTTCTGTTTCAGATAGAGAATATAAAGTTGATTCATATTCATGATGTGTTGCATGTGTCATGCTTGGGCATGAATTTTATTTCCAAATCTATACTTTAGGATGAAAGGTACAATGTACTCTTTAGAGGAGCATAAGTGTGGATCAGGGAATGGAAATCACCCATAGTGATTAGAGTTAGGAGCTGCTAACTTTACAGGTTGCAGTTTAATAATACAAAGGTACTTGTTAGCAACAATAATCCTAGAGATTAGGGGGAGCTATGGAATATGAGGATGGGAAATATACATCATGGATCACTTACATTTCTTTTTGAGATAGTGATAGGTGTTCTAGAGGTGAGCACAGATCATGATGAAGTATGTAGGGGATCTATGTTAGGTAAGTTTGTGAAAGAAAATTTTCCAAGGAGTGACACTTGATACAAATGTATTATTGATCTAGCACATTCAAATATTTTTGGACCAATGTCGATGAAATATCTCATGGGATACAAGTAGTATGTTACCTTTATTGATGATTTCTCCAAGAAGAAATTGATATACTCCTTGAAGACCAAGGATGAGGTATTCAGTTGTCGAGCCTCCAAATTTTTCCTCTTTTTGACATTTTTATCCTTCCTTTTTCATTTATTTTGTCACCTAATTCCATCCCATTACATCTTCTCTCTGAGTTAAGAGTCCTCTGGGCCATGCAAATACATTAATAGGGTAAATTTCCATCATCAACTCAATTCTATATGTTTTACTTTGTGAAATTCGTTTGACTAGACAATAGCTACCGAATTGTGCATATTCCACAGTTGTTTTAACATTCTGCATCCGAATTGAAGCTTCTATGGGTTTTCATTTGTCAAAAATCAGCCAAATCATATGGGAAGCTGCAAAATGTTTCCAAGATGGAGATCCACCTATTATCCTTGTGTGGAGGTTCACAGGTTCACCACATCTCTTGATTCAAACTTATGGTCAAAGTAGCCACGGCGTAGCTGTAACATATAACACATCAAGGGAATCAAAATTTATATAATCAAGCGAGCAAGGGTTATCATCAAGTGAGCAGGATATGAAGACCAAATTGAATCTCATTATGTGTCGTCTCACAATTCTCTCCTTCAGTAGCGAAACATGAGAAGAAAGACTATTGTTCTAGTCATAAAAGTGAGATGTCAATTCAAGTTCTATTTATTAGGATTCAAGGTTTAGTTATCAGACAATGAATTCTCAAGTTGTTTAATTTCATATTCTATATAAATGCTTCACCTGGAAGAAAAAGACAATTCAAAAGTTAATGTATTTTGGAGACTTTTTGTTTTGAAAAAAACTCTATTTATGCATTGAAATTAATACATATCTTTGTTATGGCATCATTATAATCCTTGGTATTGATTTCATTTTCACGATCTAAAGTTGATTCACCTCGTACATCTTAGGAGGGCCCCTTGTAGAAGTGTGAGTTCAGTGTTATATTTTCTTTTCACTTGGTTTACTTATGCCCTATTTTCTATTCATTTATATAATGCTTTATCTCATATATATTTGGAGTAATGCTTCGTTTTCATGATTTATATTTTATCTTTTCTTTTAATCATTTGGTTTCCTTTATCTTCCTTTGGTCAATAATTTGAGGGAAAAAAATCAAAAACATCTATTCCATTGCTCTTTAGTTCGCTTAGTCCCATATTTATAATCAGTTTATAGATATGATTGGCTCTAATTTTGTATGCACACATCAATAATATCAATAGGCTCTTTTCAATTTAATTTCAATCACATGCTTTTCGCTTTAGAATAAGATTTTATTCCTTTCCTAGAATAGTGATGATTTGATTCCCATAGACTATATTTACTTTCAAAGTAAAATAGACCATAATTTGTTTCAAGTTCAATATATTAAATTAATTTCCAAGTTCAATAGATTATATTTGTTTCAAAATTTTAATACCTTAGATTTCCTTTCAAAATTTCAGTAGAAGTCTATATTTCATTCCTTGTTCAATGAAATACGTTCATTTATTGTTCAATAGAATATAATTTCAAAGATTTCATAGTATAAAAATTAGAACAAACTTGTTTTGAATTCCCTTAAATTTCAAGTTCTAAATTTGATGTTTTGTTAAATATAGTCTTTGAGAAAGAACATGTGTGTGTGCTTATCTAGACCTTTTCATGAATATATTTTATTTTAGTCTTACAATCATTTATATAGAATAGTTTTCTTTTCGATTGGAAGTAAATAGCCTAGAATATACCGTGCAATTATACTTCACCAAAATATGAACCCTAGATTGATAATTTAACGTAAGTAATTTAAAAAATAATTAAATTGCCCAACTTTTTTGGCATCGTTGTCAAGGAAGTATACATAGGAGTTTATTTTCGATTTAGGATGTTTTTTTATTTACACAACTCTATTTAGGAATAGTGGTAAGATGAGAGTTAAGAACCTACACATCACGATTATGGGTTTCTTCCTATCCAAAGATGTCACAAATTTCATCTCGTAATAGTTGCATTCATTATTTATATGCATAATTAAAAATTCATATTAAAATCATTTAGATGCATGTATAGAGAATGAGATTCTTGGGGTAGATTTGTTAGTAGAGGATTTAGTTAAATTCAAACATTTTCAACCACCCCTGCTAGACAATGTAGTGCCACACCATCTTCCACTACATGCATTCCATAATTTGCAGATAGATCAAGACTCCTTGAGGTACAAAGATCATAAATTCTACCTATAGAATCACCAATTTCATATACTTATAAATCAGTGATAAAAGAACCTACATCCCAAGCCAAACCATTCATATTCCTTTCTTCTACAGGTGAAAAACTCATTAGACAAGGGTTATAGGTACCTAGTGAAGAGGAAGAAAATTTTCCTAAACAACCATTGATAGAGGAACCAGAGGAAGAAGAACTAGTTGAAGATAATCATATTGAGGAACCTTATATAAGTTCTAAAGAATATACAATGGTAGAATAAGGAGAGGTACATAATGGAGAGGAAAGACCAAAAATTGGTGGAAAAAACATAGATAGAATACCACAAGGAGGTGGTAGAGGTGGTAGAGGTGGAAGAGGAGGTGATGGAGGTTTTCATGAAGAATAGGATCCTTTTGGATTCCCTATTAAAGATATTGATACTACTACCACTATGAAGAAAATTTCTACATCAATCATCCCCAACTTCCATGGGCTGAGAATCGAGAATCCATAAAAAATTATTTTTGAGTTTAAGGTATTGTGTAGATCATATGATTATTTACTTGGTACTCAAAAACATAAATTGTTTCCTACTACATTAAAATATGGGGCTCTTAAATGTTTCATGGGTCTAGGAAACAATTCTATAAGGACATGGGATGATATGAAAATAGTATTTTTATAAAACAATAAATATTATTGCATACATCGTGACCTTAGAGAATAAGTATTCAAAATGACTCAAAAAGAAGATGAAATCCTTGAAGATTTAGTGGAGAGATTTACTTACAATGTTAAAAGAGCTAAATTGCATGATTTAGGACTAGACATAATAAAAAATCTCTTACTAAAAGCTATGAGTGATGAATGGGTTGATATTCTTAACTGAATGGGTAAAATGGATGTGTCTCAATTGTAATTTCAAGAGATTTTTGAATTGTGAAAACATATTTCAAGAGGAAATTCAAAATATGGCAGGAGTCCAATAGATCAAGTTATGTCCAAAGTAAGTAAATCTGCATCCAGAATAGTAAATAGAGAAGAACTTCGTAATTTTCTTGATAACTTTAAAACTAATATTCTTAGAAATCTTAGTGATAAAATTGACATGTTGAGAGTACAAAACAAGCAAAAAGCTGAAAAATGCTACTTTGTCTATTTTTTTTCCTAGACGTAGGAAGAAAAATGAATTATAATAATGTCATCTTGACAGTATTGAAATTATTTGTTATATCTACATAGACTCATGATAAAAAGTAATTCCCTTATATACCAAGACTAAAAGTTGTTTACCAAGAGGAATTTGGGACAAGTCAAACATAACCAATTTGTTATGTGGCTCCTAGAAGACCTTGGTAGCCTCAGTAAATAGGTATGGAACAAGATCCCAATGCATAATATCAATCATGTGCACAACCACAAAGTAGTTGTAATACACCCCTATCATGGAAAACTTGGCCACAAAACCCATATTAGTCACAAGGATGGAAAGGTTCTTATGGTAGAAATCCCTAATATCCTCAAACTTTTCAACAACAATATCCTCAATGCCAACCTCAGTGTTACTCTCCGCCCCAACCTATACAACTTATCCAACCAAAATTCTAACCTTAATTGACTACAATTCAACCTCTTCCATTACCATCCTCTTCATTTCCTCAAAAATCAAATCAATTGCCTGGATAACCACTCCCCAATCCCAATAATAAAACACCTCAGCAACCCATTTAGAATCTTGAGGCCCAAAATTTTCAAGCTTATATGATAGCTCCTCTAAATTTAAATGATGTACAACTTATATCTGGTCAATTTTTAGAAAATTAAACAACCCTAGTTGTCATTCAAGAATATAAAGAGGAGAAACCTCCTAAAAAGGAGACACCTTACGAACATGAAAAGACTCCTCCAAAGGAATATATTCCTATTGTTAGGTCCCTATATTACTATTATAGTCCCTTATTGTTGTTAATGTAACCCCCTTATCGTTATTCTTGTACCCCTGTAACCCCAATATTGTTATTATTGTGCCCTTACATTATTATTGTTAGGTCGGCTAGGATTATATTGTGACCCCATGGACTCCTATATATAGAAGGAGGTTTTGGTCATTTGTATCATCCAATAATTATTCATTTATGTAATGTATTGGAGGTTTCCCCCTTGAAGTGGCTATTTCTAAGGTGTTGATCTCTCTTTTCTTCTATTTTTGGAGCTGGTTTCATAACATTTGGTATCAGAGCTTTGAATTCTAGGGTTTCGCTGCTCCAAACAGGACAACGTGGAATTTTCGCTATAACATTTTTTATAAGAAGGTTCAGAAGATGAAATTTTTATAGATCAAAACCGAAATCTTGAGGAACTTCGTGTAAAAATTTCAGATATTGGTTCAAAATATTTTTGGAGATATGATCTGTTGAATTTAGGGTTTTTTCAGGCTCCTAAATTTCACCTAAAACAGGTCATCGTAGAATTTGCGCCATAAAGTTTTTTCTACAAATGTTCAGAAGCTGAAATTTTAACAGAGCGGAGCTGAAATCATTAGAAACTTCCTATAAAAATTTTAGATCTTGGTTCGCAATATTGTCAGAGATATGATCTGTGGAAGTTAGGGATTTTTTAGGCTCCTGAATTTCATCTCAAAGAGGTGACCGTGGGAAAATTTTGATAACTCTCTCTGAGCATCGAATTGGAATTCTATAAAAGGTGGCCGCAAGTACACAAATTTAAATTTCTTGTGTATCAATTTCAGAGTTGAAGGAGGAAACAGTGACACATGGCATGTCTTACAAGTTCTCTCTGCTGAACCAGTCCATAATTAAGTCATTGTGGGATATTGGGCATAACATTTCCTTGAAGCATCCAAATTAGGTCAAACCTGTGGCATTTGAAAGAAAATTTAGAGGGATAATATAGGGCCGAATTTCAGATATTGAAGATCTGAAATCATAGAGATAATTCAGTTTCAATATCGAGCTCCTCAAAAGAAAGAAAAAAGGTCTGTATTTTTTTTCGAATTGCATAAGTCTTGTGTGAAAAATCAGTTTGAAGTGATTCCAAGGGCATATTGAAGCATAGATATCAGTATTGGGTTCTAAAATGCCACCAAAAAATAATTCAACACCCATCAAGCCTTCAAAAGGCTATACTATGACTCATGAAGAGGAAGAAGTGCAACATGACATATCAAAATTACAAGAGCAAGTGCACCAAATTTCGCTCTCGCGAAGAGCAACAAAAAATGAAATGGAAGTTTTGAAGAAAGTTGTGGAAGCTAAGATGGATGGTTTGAAGAAATACATGGATGGTTTTAAGAATGGCATGAAAGCTAAGATGGATGACATGGAAGCTAAGATCGATGAAAAAATGAAAGACAACATGGAAGACATGAAGAATGATCTAAAATCATACATGGAAGGTTTGATGACAAGGTTAATACAAGAAATGATTCCTAATGATGGAAAGATAGTAGAGGAAACTCATGATGAGAAAAAAATAAATTTTAATCGTGATTTCATAAACTCTATGTTGGATTGAAGAACCACCATATTCCAAAGATGGATATGAGGAAGTTTGATGGCAAGGATCTCGTAACATGGATACTATGGATGGAGCAATATTTTGATCTCAATAATGTGCAAACCACACAAAAGGTATGCATTGCAACTTTACATTTAGAACAAAATACATTTGTATGGTATCTAAGGCTTTGCTCTCGTAAAAAAACTGTCACTTGGTCAATTTTTATGGAGGAAATGATAGCACAGTATGAGGATACAAATAGCAGCACCTTCTTTAGCTAATTGATAAATATCAAACAAAAGGGTTCAGTGGTGGAGCACATTGAGGACTTCAAAAAATTGAATATAAGGGTAACTGATATTCCAGAGGAACATAGGATTAATGTCTTCATAAGGACTTTAAAGGATAGCATCCAACATGAAGTTCACATTTGGGAACCTAATTCATTGGAGAAGGCATTCATGTTGGCAATAAAAATTGAATGTAAAATTATGGCAACAAGGAAGCCTACCACTCACATTTATAAAGATGGAAGTGTTGCTACTCCTAGACTTCCACAACCTACAGGGTTGACACCACAACAATTGGAAGAAAAAAGAGAAAAAGGGATTTTTTACAATTGTGATAGAAAATACACTAAAGGTCATAAGTGTGTTGAGAAGAAATTATTTTACATTGATTGTGAAGAGGAGGAAGAAAATGAACAAGAAATTTCAAAAGAAGAGGATATACACTAGGAACCAACCCTAGAAGAAGAAGAAATGAGTTTGACCACATCGCGTAATGCATTGGCAGGAATTACCACTCCTCAAACTCTCAATATAGAAGGACATATTAAGAAGAAAAAGGTAATAGTGTTGATTGATTTGGGTAGTACCCATAAATTTATTCATCGTAAGGTAGCCAAGGAATTGAATTGTTTCCTATACCCAGCACCATATTGTCAAGTGATGGTTGCAATTGGAGGAACTATAAATTGCTCTGGAAAATTCCATAATATTAAGCTAACCATGGGGGAGTATGTATTGAATAGTCCAATGCTTTCCATTCCAATGGGAGGTGATGATGTTGTACTAGAAGTACAATGGTTACAAACTTTGGGGATGGTAGCTTTTAATTTTCAAGAACTTTTCTTGAAAGTTTTTTCGGAAGGAAAGGAAATCTAATTACGGGGTATCACAGGGAAGCCAGAAAATATAATAAGCTCTAATGTCATGACAAATATTCTGAAGAAAGAACAAGGAGGCATAATTGCACAATTATGCTCACTAGAAGTTCCAACATCAAAATCATCTATTTCTCCAAACTCCAAAAAGACTTGGACAATCATTCCAAGGTGTTTGAAACTCCCAAAGGACTCCCACCTATTCGTGATCATGATCATGCTATTCATTTGATTCCAGGAATTGTTCCTCCAAACATCAGGCCTTACATATATCCTTATGTCCAAAAGAGCGAAATTGAACATATGATTGCAGAAATGTTAGAGGTTGGTATAATTCAACCTAGTCAAATTTCTTTCTCTGCTCTAGCAGTATTGGTGCATAAGAAGGATGGATCATGGCGCATGTGTCTGGATTATAGGGAGCTTAATAAGCCCACTATTAAAGATAAATTTCCCATTCCTATGATTTATGAATTATTGGATTAATTACATGGAGAAATTTATTTTACCAAGTTGGATCTTCGTTCAGGATATCATGAAATTAGAATGAAAACGGAAGATATTCTGAAAACAACATTTCGAACCCATGAGGGTCATTATGATTTTTTGGTCATGCCTTTTGGCCTTACCAATGCACCTTCTACATTTCAAGGGTTGATGAATTCCATTTTCAAACCCTTAGAAAATTTGTGCTAGTATTTTTTGATGACATACTAATCTACAACAGGTCTTGGAAGGATCATGTTCAACATGTTAACAGGGTGCTCAAACTATCAGAGAAGAAACAATTATATGCAAAAACATCCAAATTTTTCTTTGGAGTGCAAGAGGTGGAATATTTGGGTCATATTGTATCTCATGAGGGTGTTAAGGTAGACCCTAACAAAATTAAAGCCATTAAGGAATGCAAATTCCACACAACCATAAAGCACTTGCGAGGGTTTCTTGGGTTAACATGGTATTATCGCAATTTTGTTAAGAATTATGGGAGAATAGTAGCACCTCTAACAACATTATTGAAGAAAGATGCATTTTCATGGACTCCTAAAGCGACTAAGGCCTTTGAACATCTTAAAGAGGAAATGTGCCTAGCACCAGTCTTCGTTATGCTAGACTTCACAAAAACCTTTGTTGTGGAATGTGATGCCTCAGGAAATGGAATTGGTGTTGTTTTAATGCAAGAAGGAAAACCCATTTCTTTTGAAAGTGGTCCAATCAAACGAAAGTATTTACAAAAAGCTATTTATGAGAAGGAAATGTTGGCAATACTACATGCACTAAAGAAATGGCGACCTTACCTAATGGGAAGACACTTCAAGGTAAAAATTGATCATGATAGTCTTAAACACTTTTTGGAACAAAGACTATCTTAAGAAGAGCAGCAAAAATGGGTCACAAAGATGTTAGGTTATGGCTTTGAAATCATCTACAAAAAAGGGAAGCTAAATGTTGTTGCAGATGCACTCTCAAGAAAGGATGAAGAGGTGGAAGAATTTCTTTGTTCCATTTCTATTATCCAACCAAATTGGATAACCGAAGTAAGGGATGAATGGAGGAAGGACAAAGATCATAGTACATCTGATACATTTAGTTGGAAAAATTATTCCTTATGGTACAAAGATCACTTATATATTTGCAAGAATTCCCAGCTAAAACAAAATACTCTTTTGGAATTGTACACTTCTCCTTTAGGAGGACACTCAAGGTTTTTAAAAACTTACCATAGGGTGAAGAAATAATTTTTTGGGATGGCCTTAAATCTGATATTCAAATTTTTGTGGCGGAATGTTTGGTTTGCCAGCGAAATAAATTTGATACAATTAAGACCCTGGGTCTTCTACAACCTTTATTCATTCCAAGTCAACGTTGGGAGGAGATTTCAAAGGATTTTATCACAGGTTTACCCAAGTCCGAAGGAAGAGTGTCATCATTGTGGTAGTTGATAGACTTACCAAGTATGCACACTTTTGTGCATTATCTCATCCATTTAAAGCAAGTATAGTTTCTACTGCATTTATGGAAAAAATTCAAAAGCTACATGGAAACCCAAATATTATTGTAAGTGACCGAGATCCCATTTTTATTGGAAATTTTTGGACGAAATTATTTTCTTGTTTGGGTACTCAACTAGCTCATAACACATCTTATCATCCTCAATCTGATGGTCAAACTGAGATAGTGAATAAATGTTTGCAAGGATATCTTTGTTGTTTTGTATCTGATAATCAAACACAATGGGTCAAGTGGTTACCTCTCATTGAATGGTGGTATAACACTTCCTTCCATATTGCATCAAAAATGACCCCATTTATGGCACTTTATGATATCATCCACCGTCCATCACATCTTCTTTAAGAGAAAATTCTAAGGTTCAAGCATTGGAAGATCACATCGAGCATCAACAAGAAGTTCTCAAACTCTTAAAGGATAACCTAAATTTGGCACAAAATCGAATGAAATAACAGGCAGATTAACATCGCAGCGAGAGAAGTTTTGATGTAGGAGACTGGGTATTTTTATGGCTACAACCATACAAACAAATTTCCCTCAAGAAAGCTAAGAAGGATAATAAATTATCACCAAAGTACTATGGTCCTTACAAGGTGTTGCAAAATATTGGTACTATGGCATACAAATTGGAGATTCCTACTTCTTCGCGGGTGCATCCAGTTTTCCATGTTTCATGCTTAAAGAAGGTTATAGGGGACAAACTTCCAATTCAAACAATATTGCCAGAACTTGATGAGGAAGGAAAAATATTATTGAAACCTGAAGCAGTCATGGAAACAAGAACTCGACAGCTACGAAATCGATCAATTTCATAGTATCTCATCAAATGGAAGAACTTAGCGACTGAAGATTCTACATGGGAGGATGATAATTTTATACAGAAGCATCCAGAGCTACTCAAGCATTGAGGACAACACTTTTTTGAATGAGAGGGGCATGTTAGGTCCCTATATTACTAGTATAGTCCCTTATTGTTGTTAGTGTAACCCCCTTATTGTTATTGTTGTACCCCTGTAACCCCAATATTGTTATTATTGTGCCCTTACATTATTGTTAGGTCGACTAGGATTATATTGTGACCCCATGGACTCCTATATATAGAAGGAGCTTTTGGTCATTTGTATCATCCAATAATTGTTCATTTATGTAATGTATTGGAGGTTTCCCCTTCGAAGTGGCTATTTCTAAGGCGTTGATCTTTCTTTTCTTCTATTTTTGGAGCTGGTTTCATAACACCTATAAAATTAGATGACAAAAAAATAAATCAACTCCTACCATTCCTATAGCTAAAAAAACCCTATATTTCCTTGCAAAATCCTCCCTTCCCCAAGAGACTTCAAATTGATAAAGGAATACAGAGGAAAATAATTTTACCTAATTATAACATGTTATATGAATTGAAAAATATTTGCATCAAGTTTCCATTGCTTTAAGATATAAAGGAAATGTCTATCTTTTCAAAAAAAATAAAGGAGTTATGTATCAAGAAAACAGGAAGAAAAATAAACGATGTCCAAAGAGTACAATTGGTAAGAAAAATTGTATACATTATGATGGGAAAATGGTCCAATAATTGAAAAATACTTAGATCTAGGTAGTCCCATTGTAAAAATTCATATAAATGGTATTTAAATTCCAAATACTTTGATTCACTTAAGTGAAACAATAATATAATGATAAAAAATACTATGAATTAATTAAGGTTAACCAAAATTCAATATGCCCCTACCTTATTGCAATTAACAAATATATTTATTATTAAACATGAAGGTGTATTAGAAGATGTGTCAATATCCATAGATTCATGGGATTATCCTAATGAATTTATGATAATAACTCTTAAAACAAATCTAGGAGGATATCCATTAATTCTTGGTAGACCATGGTTTGCTACAATTGATGCATTCATAAGTTGTAGGTCTAGTGATATGTTTATTTCCGATAGAATTACCACTAAAAAGTTCACATTATATCCACATGTAAGAGAAATAATTGAGATATAAAATGAAGTTTTGAAGATGATGATGAATATTTTGAATACATTCAACCAAAACTAATTATTTCACAAAATGATGAGGAAGATCAATTAATAAATTTAATGAATAACCATGATTTTTCTTCATATTGGGAACAAAATTAATGTGCACATATTTTGGATCAAATTTTTCAGGAAGATTTTGGAATTGAATATTTCTCATCTCAACAATGCAAAATATCATTGAAATCTATGGAAAATTTTATAAATTCTTTAGTAGAAATTTATCCAGGTAAAACATTAAATATTAATAATAACTCATAGGAATTTCAAAAGAAAAAATTAATGAAGATGCTACATAAATATTTCTTTTCATCTGCATGGGAATATATTGATATGAAAGGAATCAATCCAGACACATGTATGCATCACATTTATATACAAGATAATTCCAAACCAATAAGACAACCCCGGAGAAGGATGAATCCTAATATGAGGAATATTGTTAAAGAAGAGTTACAAAAATTTCTCAATGTGAATTTTATTTATCCTACTTTAGATAGAAAATGGGTTTCACCTTGGGTTTTTGTGCATTAAAAAAATGGAAAGTGGAGAGTATGCATATATTATCAAGAATTAAACATGATAATTTCCCACTACATTTGATTGATAAATTATTAGATACACTAGCAAGGAAGACATATTTCTCATTTCTTGATGGTTTTAGTGGATACAACCAAATTCAAATTGCACTTGGATATCAAGATAAAACAACTTGTATATGTCCATGCGGTACATATTCTTACATGGTACTTCCTTTTGGTTCATGTAATGTACCTGCTACATTTCAAAGAGTGATATTAGGCATCTTTTCTGACTTGATCCATGATTGGGTAGAAGATTATATGGATGACTTTACTATCTATGGGAACACTTTTGAAGAAGCTATGGAAAATTAGAAAAAATACTTATTAGATGTAAAGAAGCTAATATTTCATTGAGTAATGAGAAATTATTTATGATTTTTAATGAAGGAATTATTTTGGGTCATCATATTTCACAAGTTGGAAACAAAGTGGATACACCAAAAGTTGAAGTTATCTCCAAAATTTCAGTACCAATATGCCAAAGTGATATTAGAATTTTTCTTGGATTCACGGGTTACTCTAGAAGGTTTATAGAAAGCTTCACAAATATAGCTTCACCACTTTTCAAATTACTCAGCAAGGATTGTGAATTTTATTGGAATTTTGACTATCAAAAATGGTTTCGAAATGTTAAAATAGGAAATTTCTTCAACACCAATTTTAAGAGGACCAAATTAGTCCCTCCCATTTCATATTTATACTAATGCATCAGATACAACTTTGGGATTTGTAATGTAACAAAATTATTTAACTCCTTCTGTTATATATTATACAAGTAAAAATTTGACTCCTACAAAGTTATACTATACAATTATAGAAAAGGATTTTTTAGTTCTTGTTCATGACATTAATAGGTTTAGAAATTATATCACTGGTTACGAGAATTTTTTTCATGCAATTCATTATGCCATTAGATATCTTATGAACAAACCAGTTACTAATGAAAAAATTACTAGGTGGAATTTTATTATTGCAGGAATTCAATATTACCATTTTAGATAGGTAAGTAAAGAAAACGCAGTTTTTGATTTCCTTTCTAGGATTAAAAATACCAAATAATGATGCTCCTATAATAGATAATTTTCCTATAAAAAAAAAATTTGTGGCATCTACTAAAACTCCTTGGTTTGTAAATATTGCTAACTATTTGATTACAGGGAAATTTCCTCCACAATGATCAACCAGAGATAAATAAAGAGTCATCAAAGCCAGTGCACCTTATTCTTGGATAGAAAGAGAATTGTACCGAATGAGACCTAATTTTTTTATTCAAAGATGTGTTCAAGAAGATGAAGTACCTGAGATACTAAAAGCATGTATTGACGAACCATGTAGAAGACATTTTTTTGATAGAAGAACCACCTATAAAGTACTTCTTTTGGGATATTATTGCCATTCCATTTTTAAGGATGCCAAGGAATATGTCAAAATATGTGATAACTATCAAAGAATGGGGAGACCTATTCAATCAGATGATATGCCTCTACAACCACGGGTACTAGTAAATACTTTTGAAAAATGGGCTCTGGATTTTTTTGGACCCATCAATCCTCCATCCAGGAAAAAGAGGTATATACTTGTTTATATTGATTATGTTACCAAATGGGTAAAATTTAATCCGCTAATTTTTTCTGCTAAAAAAGTTGTTGTTACATTTCTTTTTTAGGATATTTTCACTCGTTTGGTGTTCCAAGAGAAATTGTAACAGACCAAGGTGCGCAAATTACATCCAAGCTAGTGCAAAATATTATGAAGAAATACAAGATCAAGCATCAAAATCCCACTCCATATCATCCAAAAGATAATGGACAAGTGGAATCCACCAATAAATTTATTGAAGTTATACTAACCAAGATTGTACATCTACATAGAAGAGACGGTGCAAATAGACTTCCAAAAGCACTCTAGGCATACTGGACCACATGGAGAAATTCTACTAGACATACTCCTTATGAGCTTTTCTATGGAAAATAATTTTTTCTTCCTATTGAATTCCAAGTGCAAGAAACCAACAAAACAACAACAAAATCAGGGCTAGATCTCTTTGAATATGAGAAAAAAAAGGTTAGCACAGTTGAATGAATTGGATGAGATATGACAAGATGCCATACAAAGAAAAAGAATAATCCAACAATAGAAGAAAAGGTGGCATGATAAATACATCAAAGTCAAAAATTTCATCCAGGTGATTGGGCCCTTATCTTTGATTCAAAGTTTAAATATTTTCAAGGAAAGTTTCAAACACATTGGCTTAGTCGCTATGAGGTGGAAATTGTTTTTGACAATTTAGCAGTTAGAATTAAGACCATTGATGAAGAAGGGATCACTTTCCTTGTCAATGGGCATAGATTAAAGTTATATCATAAGCCCTTGACAAGAGAATAATTTGTTCAGAATCTACAAGTAAAATTTGATTTAAAGTTGGAAGGAAAAGGGGATCCTTCTCCTTTACTACCAAAAAAAGTTTGATTTATTTTATCCATGTGTCTGTGTGTATGAAATGATAATAATAATAATAATAATAAGAAAGGATTTCTGATGACAACCATGTTGAAGAAGAAATTGAATATTTAAGAAAGGCATTCATAAATATAGGATATAAAAACAAAGACATCATCAAGGCCATTCAAAGAGATAGATCCAAAAATAAAATAAATCCTCCAGATGATCCCCTCACCACAAAAGCATACCTCCCTTACATTCAGGGAGTCACTGACAAGCTCACCAAGGTTCTCGCTAAAAAAGAGATAGGAACCTCTTTTAAGCCTCTTATGACAATTAGACAAAGAATGAAATCTATCAAAGACAACCCTGATCCCCTCCAACAAAAATATGTTTACAAAATAAATTTCTCATGTGGCGATTGTTATATTGGAGAAACATGAAGGTCTTTCAAAATCAAGCTTAAAGAGCATAGTGCCGACATCAAAAATGGGAGAGCCCATACCTTGGCTCTGGCTAATCACTCCAATAATAATTTTCACCATATCTGTCTCGAAGATGCCAGGGTGATTGCCAGTGAAAAACACCATTTCAAAAGGAAAATCCATGAGGCACTTGAAATCATAAAACACCCTAAAAACCTCAATAGGGACGGTGTTTTAGAGGTTAGAAAAAATTGGGTACTCTTATTTCCCCGCTCTTAATGTTTCCCATCTCTGTGCTCCCCCGTTCGTTAACACCTCCTCCTCCCCCCACTCCCTTCCCCTCCCCTCCCCTCCCCTCCCCTCCTTGCTCTAAGTCACCCCCTAGCACTGCTCTCTTTCCCCTTTTATGTCCCTAGACGCCCGCATAGAAACTTCATTCTCCTCTCCTCCTTCCCCTTTATGTTCATTATACCCCCTCTTAATACTTTTTGTCACCCCTCCATCTCACCTAGTCTCCCTCTTTACCGTCACCTAGCATAAACCCCTTCCTTTGACCCCTTGATGTTAATTATAATAATCTCCTAAAAATTAACCATGCATTAATCCTATTCATTTGACCTAATATTAAAATATAATCTTGTGACTGTATTTTTAATATTGATTATCAAATAATATTGGTAATAGTTGACTATTACTAATTAATATTAATAATAAAAAGTATAGTATATATTTTAACAATATTTATAATATCAATCATAATTTATAAGAATCATAAATATTACTTACTTATTAAACAACCCTCATTAATGATATTAATTAAATTAAGTATATACCTTCCTTAATATTATAATAAATCTTAATAAATACCTTCTTAACAAAATAAATAACATTAGATTATTTCTAAAAAAAAATTAAAAATCAATTAGTTAACATTATTAATAATAAAATATTTATTTATTAAATAAGCTATAATTAATTTTCATTTAATCTAATAATAAAATAAAAGCATGTTGCTTTACTATTAGTATTAATTATTGGTAATGGTTGGCTATTACTAATTAAAATTAAAATTAATAATAATAATAATATATTTTTAACCATAAATCATATTTATAATATCAACTATTAATTTACAACATTAATTCTAATATCAATCATATTTTATAATAATCATAAATATTATTTATTTATTAAACAACCCTCATTAATGATATTAATGAATCATAATAAATACTTTTCTTAAAAAAAATAAATTAGTAATTAATAATAATTTTAAATAAACTATAATTAACCTTTTCTCGGTATTTTGTTGGTCGGCCATTTCTTTCTTCTCTTTTTGCTTGCTTGTATTTATCTCATCCATCCTCCTCTCTTCTTGTCAGGTTTGTGTCCTGATGATGAGTCTTGGTTAGACTCGAAACATAGACATAAAAATGGATATTGTGGAGATTCTGAATCCCCCACCTCCATAAAAGCATAGATATGAAAACCAACATTGTTGGCATACACTATGCCGAAAATCTTAATCGAAAATAAAAAGTCATTTGGAAACTTAGATTTTCCTTTTTCTCGTTTTTCTTTTCCCTTTCTTCTTTGCAAAAAAAATTTCCAGTGCAAACTATTTGGTTTGAATAATTTGTTTCTCTTTTAAGAGAACCATCAACGTTCATCAACATTAGTGATCATCAACATTATCAGCTTTGAGCAAGCAACAAGAATCTTGAAAAATCGAAGAAATTTTTTTGAGACCATCAACATTCTACAACTAGTTCAACATTATATAGTTTATTCCTATGAAAAGTAGGTTTCACCAGCAAGCAAGAAAAATCAAAAAACAAAAATAAGGTATGCAACATAAAGTAACTATATGGATAGTCAATCATAATTACTATATATCTTTGAGATGATGGACTTATTATAACTTTTCAATGGACTCTTAGATTAAATCTAATGGCTTGCTTGTGTTTCAATGATGACATTAATCATAAGCCGCTCCCTATGTTTTCAATCCATCATACTCTAAAAAATCTCCTTATTGCATACAAATAATTCATATCTCTAAGCCTATGACAATATCAACGGATCATATCCAAAAGGATTAGGGGAAATTATGAACTTAAAAAGGAGAATCCTACTATAATACTACCACTGAAATCCATTCATTGCATTTAACCCAAACCCCTCACTAAATTTCGTCCATATCACCATCTGTTTTTCCATTGATATACTATCGAAAGGGAAATTTGGAAGAAATACTTATTTTACAACAATGGGGGCCATCATTCGCCATGAGCCTGTGGATGTAAAGTTAATAAATGCTTACCCTAAACTCAAAGAGTAGTTGCAAAAGGTAGGTTGGTTGAAATTCTTTGAAAGTTTGATGGGTATTAGGTGGAAGTGGCCAGAGCTTTTTTACGAGATTTCAATGGAGTTGAAGACGAAATTGGGGATATTGAATTAAATTTGATAGCCTTTCATCGTCGAAACTACAAAACTTCCTAGGAATGTAGAAATTTGGTTCAAGAACCAAAAGTTAAAAGATGAAAATTGTAAATCCTTTCTACATAAACCAGGTATGGGAATTTTTGTGTTTAAGAAAGGTATTATTGTCTCTACGTTGAAATATAAATAATGCAACTTCTTGTTTGTTTTGAAAAAATTCCTCACCTTTGAAGGAAGGTATGGAGCCATTCTCTTTTATTATGCTAGACTGTTAATCAATTTCATCAAAGGGAAAGAATTGAATTTAACTTATTATCTCATGTGGAGTTTGAAAAAGACAGTGTTTAACATCCAATGAGACTCTAGAAACAGATGGAGCTCTATACCATAATGGTTTAGTCAAAATTCCGGTAGAGGCATAATTAAAGGTTGATGGTGATAACTGGAAATATTTTCTTGTAAAACCATTTCATTGAAAGATTAGATGAGGAAAAATTCAATAATATTAGGAAGATCCAAATAAGGGTTTCTTCAAACCCTAACCTCGAACATGAAGACATAGAAAAACCTTACAGATAGCGTAATAAAATTAAAAAATATTCAAAACACAGTGGAGCCTATGCAACAAGAAAATAATAATAGAAGATTGATAATAAGTGTGACCAGAAAAGTCCATCATAATCCACCCGAGACCATACAAATTGAAGGGACAAAGACAAAGGTACTTGAATATTCTACAAGAAAGGCTAAGTGGATTTTGTTCAACAAGAAGCTTATGATTACTATGAAACATTGGAGAAAGAAGCACAACAGAGAAAGGAAAATTATCCTCTTGAACCAAAGTTACATCATGACACACAAGTTTTTATTCCACCTGAACTAGAGTCCATTATTCCTTCTCCCGAGGAGCAAGAAGCTATTAAAACATTGAAGTGGGAGATCTTTGAACTTGAGCTATTAAATAAGCATATAAAGGAGGAGAATAAATTGGTAAAAGCACAAAATGACACTATGCTTCTTCAAATGTGCTATTGGCATAAAACTAATTAGAAGCTTAAGGAGAACAATAGGGTTCTCAAGAAGAAGATCAAAGGATTTAAAGGTAAATAGTTAATGAGGAAGCCAAGGTGGTCAGTAAATGTTAAGTGTAAGGGATTTCAACCAAATTTGGATATTTTAGTACAAGCCTTAAAAGTAGTCCTCTAAAGGACTTCACTGATGTTTTGGATGTTTGTTAGCCACAAGTGCAAGAGAACATGAAAAACCTTGAGCGTGGGGAATGTTGAGCCTCCAAATTTGTCCTCCTTTTAACAATTTTATCCTTTCTTTTTCATTTATGTTTTCATTTACTTCCATATCATTACATCCTCTCTGTGATTTAAGAGTCATATGGGCCATGCAAATACATTAATAGGGTAGATTTCCATCATCATCTCAATTCTGTATGTTTTATTTTATGAAATTGGTTTGACTAGACAATAACTATCGAACTGTGCATATTTTATAGTTGTTTTAACATTTTGCAACCGAATTGAAGGTTCTAAAGGTTGGCATGTGTCAAAAAATAAGCCAAATCATATAAGAAGATTCCAAAATGTTAGGATATTCCAACACATAAGAAATAGTTAAGTATAATTTGGTCTAGTGTAGAGTTAGGTAAAGTGTGTTTATTTACTATGTACATTTGTAACTTATAATCCGACGACCACGATATGTAGTGATCTGACGGTTCACTCTCTCCTTAGTATTACCAACACTTGATCCATGGCTTAGCACCCAATTGGTCCATTATCTCTATTTAAAGAGCATGGAGGGTCATTTTTCCAGTAATCGTTTATGAGAGAATCTTATGTAAATTTTCCTTTTTATATTAATAAATTCCCTAAAGTGGCCGCATTGGCTCAGGTCGTGGATTGTTTCCCTCTTCGAGGGTTTTAACTACGTCAAATATTGATGTACTGATTTTTGATCTTTTTGTGAGCAGTGACCTTTTCTGTTTGATCTAAGGAACTTACCCTGTAAATTCCTACATGGTATCAGAGCCATTTTCAGGGTCACATCCATTGTTGATCCAAATCCGAAGCCGGTTTCACTGTAGCTACTGCCGTTTTCTAGATCTACCATTTCTGACCACTTTCGGGCCAGGAGAACTGGTATGTTGTGTTCGGCGCGTTTGTTACAGCAAGGAACCCCTTTTTTTTCATGCGAAAAGGTTTCTGGTTGCCCAAGTTATGTCATTTTAGATCTAGAGGTATAAAGTATATTTTTTGCAATTAGATTTATTAATCCTTCTGTTTATTTCGGTTGTCTCTGTTTATTTCGGTTTACAATTTTTTTTATTGCCGGATCTATACCCTCTTCTTTGTGTATGCTCTTTTCTCTACGCTGTGTACGATATTGGAAAATCAGAAACAGGAAGACGAGAATTCGTTTTGCTACGTATGCTCTTTTCTCGCGTCTTTGTGCAATCTCGGGAAATCAGAAATAGCGAAACAATGATAGTTGCAAGTAAGAATAATTGGAAATCTAACATTATGCCGTAAAGGTTGTATTTTTCATTTTTTTTTGCACAGATTTTGTATTTTATTTGCAGGAAAAGGCACGCACATCGAAAATAAATAAATAAACTCCTTCCTCATTTAAAACAATTACATGATCCTTTTACTAGCTCACTTGGTGTAAAGCTAGTTTATGAGAATAGAGGTCTTGGGTTCAAGTCTCTTTTTCAAACTTCTTTTTGTTAAGTTACTTTTTCTTATAAAGCCCTTAGGCAAGTTCCTAGTTTTAAAAAGAGGGTTTTATTTAAAAAACACATGTGAAAGTGACTCTCACTTATATATAAAAGTGGGTCACATAAAGTAGTTTTTTTTAAAGTGATCTTATTGTATTAAATTTGGATAATGGGGGGATTTTTTTTTTAAATAGAACTTCATCAGCGACTTTCAACATTTCACGTAACTATTCAGCATCTACAACACCTTTTTTTTCAAAATGGCATAACTTCTTCATTTGGAAGCCGTTTTCCGAGCCCTTTTTTTTAACCAGCCTAACTTTTCGAGATCTTTCCACTGGAACATTTAGTTTCAGCCTTTTCAGCTTAAGTTTTTTTTTTTAAATGTAAAGTGCATGGCTGGTTATTCTTAACAGCGCGAATTATTTCCAATGGCTATCCTACATGATAGACTTACTTAGAAGTAAATGGTTTTATAGAATAGCTAGAGAACAGAAACTAAACCTACTGATGGAGATAAAGCCACTAAATGGGAAAATAAACAAGATCAAGCACGAGGGTTGATAGGAATGTCCATTGCTCAAGATCTTTGATTTCATATCCAAGAAATTGACACCCTTGATGCAGCTCTGAAAAAAGATAAATATTTTTTTTGACATTCAAAATGAAATCAGGGCCCACCAGTTTGAAAATGAGTTGCTTACTTTGGACCCCAATAATTCTCCTCTATTGAAGATTTTCTTTCCAAATTCAAGACCCTTAGACTTATTTTAGAAGGTTGTAAGTTCAAAAATGAATATGGTAGCCTTATCTATTCCATTCTTGCTAAGCTTGGCCCTGCATACTCTGTATTTGTTTCCACCTTCCATTCCACTAGAGAAGCCTTCATTTCTCAAGAGAAAAGCTACAAGCTACCCTCTTTTTATGCCTTTTGTGATTCTTTGATAAAATAACAAGAAAAAATCTTACACCTTGGTCTTATAAATATTGGGAACTCTTCTAAGAAAGCCTTAGCAGCCCAATAACAACCATATCAAAAAAATCCCAAGAAGCAGTATCCTAAAGAGAATGCTCCTAAACCAAACAAGGGTCTTAAGCAATTTCAGCCGCAAACTAAAAAACAACTCAGCAAACCGATAAGGCAAATAAAAACAAAGGTAAGAAAACATATATACATTGCAACCTTTGTACTCGTGATGGCCATGTGGAGTCCAAATGTTTTAAGAAGGTGGAAGACTTGGAAGCAGCAATGAAAAAGAACCACATCAATTTGGAGAACTCTTCAACTTCATCTTCAGGAATGGCACTTTCTGCTTGTGGTTGTCAAGCATCAAGATCTGGTTATGCAATAAATGTATCTTCTTCTCATTCTCATGAGTCGCTCATTGATTCCGAAACCTCTTACCACATGGCCAAAAATAAAGCCATGTTTTCTTCTTTAAAAGATTGTAACACCAATAATATTTATGTTGGTGATGGTAGATCTCTTAGTGTTGTAGGATTTGGAACCATTCATCTAGATAATGGTTAGTTTAATGATGTATTATGTGTTCCTACCTTGTCCTGCAACCTTCTATCTATTTATCAGATAACTCATTCAGGTGAAGGGAAAACAGTATTATTCTCACCTCATGATGTTGTAATTAAGGACCTCAAAGATCCTGGACATATTTTAGCTATTGGCATTGCTAGTGATTCCACAAGGTTGTATAAGTTTGACAACTTTGGGTCATCATTTCTTCCCTCTATTTTTGTTGCTCATAATGATGAAGTGAGCAAACTTTGGCATGAAAAATTTGGTCACTTAAACTATCGCTCTCTTCAAACTCTGTGTAAATAAAATATGGTGACAGGTCTTCCTATGGTATCTTGTCGAGATGGTGATTGTTCCAGATGTGTACTCGGAAAACATCATTGGGATAGTTTTGACAAACGTGCCTCTTGGCACACTTCAGCCCCTTTGCAGCTTGTGTACAGTGATTTATGTGGTCCACTTCCTATTGTTTCTTTCTCTGGATGCAAATACTTCTTAAATTTCATTGATGATTTTTCCAAACGCACTTGGGTATACTTCTTAAAACTCAAGAGTGAAGTTTTCAACATGTTCTTGGCCTTTAAGGCCTTTGTTGAGAAACAATCTGGACATCAAATTATTAAGTTAAGATCATACAATGGAGGAGAATATGTTAACAACAAATTTATCAACTTTTTCATTGAGCATGACATTTAATTGCAACATAATGTTACATATACTCCACAAAATAATGGTGTAGATGAAAGGAATAATCGCACCTTAAAATAAATGGCTAATTGTATGCTTCAATATAAAGGACTTAGTCTTAATTTTTGGACATAATAAATTAACTGTGAAAATTACATTGTGAATTGCACCCCTACTAAGGTTTTAAGGAATATAACTCCAGGAGAAGCCTGGAGCTCAATCAAACCAAATGTAAGTCACTTTCGTGTTTTTGGAAGCGAAGCTTGGGCCCATATTCCATATACGAAACATAAAGCCTTAGAACCTAACTGTGAAAAATGAATTTTTTTTGGATATTCTGAAGATTTTGAAGGATATAGACTTCTTCAACCAAAATCCAAAAATATAATGATTAGAAGAGATGTAAAATTTGATGAAAATATATTGGCCTACAAGCCTAGTTCGACAAGTGTTCCACCTTTGGCCTGTGAGCCTGATTCGACATATGTGCCACCTCTCTCTCTCTCTTCTATTTTTTATAGCATTCCTTCTCGTTTGGATGATGATAGTGAGGATGACAATCCTCCTCCACCTCCTCAAGATATTCCTTCAGCTCCACAGCTTCCAAGATGGGTCTTCTCTACTTGCGATGCAGCAAGTTCTCTTGCAAGTGACCTTTCAGATCAACGTCGTACACATTCTCAATTCGAAATAGCCTCTTCCTTATTGGCTCAAGTTCTAGAAAATCCTAATCCAGACACCTTTGAAGAAGCTTCAGGTCATCCAGATTGGGATGAAGCTATGAATGAAGAATGTCATTAATTATTAGCAAATGATACTTTGGATCTTGTTCCTATTTCAAAGGGAAGAAAACTTGTTAGATGCAAATGGATTTACAAAAAAAACTTTAGACCAGATGGAAAAGTGGATAGACATAAAGCTCGTCTTGTGACTAAAGGATTTTCATAGGTTGAAGGCATTGACTATACTGAAACCTTCTCCCCTGTTGCCAAAATGAATTCTACCCGCCTTGTTCTTTCCCTTATTGCCTCCTTTAAATGGGAAGTCCATCAAATGAATGTTAAATCCACCTTCTTACATGGAGATTTGCATGAAGAAATCTACATGGAAAAACCCCCTTGCTTTATCCAAAACAACTCTAGCCTTTTTTTTCATCTTAGGAAGTCTCTCTATGGTCTCAAATAAGCTCCTCGGGCTTGGTATGCCAAAATGGATAGATTCTCTTAGATAATGGCTTTTCTAGGTGTCATTCTGACAACACTGTCTACATCAAGAGAGTGGGTAAGTCCTTCATCATCCTTTTTCTTTATGTTGTTGATCTTATCCTTACTGGTAGTGTTCCCAACCATATAAATCATGTGAATTCTAGCCTCAAAAAGAAGTTTGAAATGACAGACTTAAGACACTTGCATTATTTCCTTGGTCTTTAAGTCTTTCAATCCAAAGAAGGTACTACCCTTTCTCAATCCAAGTATCCATGTGATCTTCTACGCCACTTTCATATGGAATATTGTAAGCCATCTCCTTCTCCCTTTCAGTATGGAGTCAAGCTTTCAGTCACTTGTACTACCCCTGAAGTTGATGCTACCTTATACCATCAACTTGTTAGTAAACTTTTGTATCTAACCCATACTCGTCCTGACCTTTCCTTTGTCATTGGTCTTGTTGCTCAGTTTATGTACCAACCTCATGAAATCCGCTAGAAAGTAGCTAAAATAATACTTTGATATATTTGAGGTACAGTTCATTTCAAGATTCATTACAATGCAGGAGCATCTCCATTTTTGATTGGTTTCACTGGTTCTGATTGGGCTAGTGACCCTGATGATCGAAATTATACTGCATGATATGTATCCACTCTTGGTTCAGGACCTATTACATGATCTTGTAAGAAACAAGTGCCATCTCTCTTTCTTCAGCAGAATTAGAGTATCGTGGTGCAGTTGAAGCCAGCAAGGAAGCCATGTGGCTTCGTAAAATCTTGTTTGAATTTGGTCTTCATCAGCAGCATCCAACTACACTTTGGTGTGACAATCAGAGTGCCATTCAGCTATGAAAATATCCGATTCAGCATCAATGTATGAAACACATTGAGCTTCATAAACACTTCATCAGAAAGCTCATTCATGATCATGTTCTTGAAGTGCAGTATTGTTCAACCAATGATCAAGCTGTTGATATATTTACAAAGGCTCTCACAGAAGCAAAGTTTACCAAACTTCGATCTATGTTTGGAGTTCAAGAAATTTATCATTAAGGGGGGATAGGCTCTAATGCCTCCTTCCTTCTCCTATTGTGCCACCTTTGTAATTCCTTCAGTCCTATCCCAATTTTTTCTTAAGGGGGGATGTTAGGATATTTAGACACATAGGAAATAGTCTCCTTTTGTGTCACCTTTGTAAATCCTTCAATCTTATCCCAAGTTGTTCTTAAGGGGGGATGTTAGGATATTTCGACACATAGGAAATAGTTAAGTATAACTTGGTCTAGGGTAGAGTTAGGTAAAGTGTGTTTCTTTACTATGTACATTTGTAACTTATAATCTGATGATCACGATATGTAGTGATCCGACGATTCATTCTCTCCTCGGTATTACTGACACTTGATCCATGGCTTAACAACCGATTGGTACATTATCTCTATTTGAAGAGGATGGAGGGTCATTTGTCCAGTAACTGTTTATGAGAGAATCTTATGTAAATTTTCTTTTTTATATTAACAAATTTCCTGAAGTGGCCGCGTTGGCTCAGGTCGTGGACTGTTTCCCTCTTCAAAGGTTTTAATCACGTCAGATACTGGTGTACTAATTTGTGATATGTTTGTGAGCGGTGACCTTTGGTGTTTGATCTAAGGAACTTACCCTGTAAATTCCTACACAAATGTTGCCAAGATGGAGATCCACCTATTAGCCAAATTTGGAGGTTCATAGGTTCACCACATCTCTTGAGTCAAACTTACGGTCAAAGTAGCCATGGCGCACCTGTAGCATACAACATATCAAGGGAATCAATTCTATAATCAAGTGAGCAAGGGTTATCATCAAGAGAGTGAGATCTGAAGACAAAATTTAAGTTGATGACGTGTCTTCTCACAATTTTCTCCTTTAGTAGTGAATCATGAAAATAAAGGCTCATGTTTTAGTCATAAAACTTAGATATCAATTCGAGTTCTAGTTATTAGGACTCAAGCTCTAGTTATCATACAATGAATTCTCCAAGATGTTTAATTTTATATTCTATATAAATGCTTCACCTAGAAGCGAAAGACATTTTAGAAGTTAATGTGTTTTCGAGACTTATTCTTTTGAAGAAAACTCTATTTACGCACCGCAATTAATACATATATTTATTATGGCATCATTATAATCCTTGCTAGTGATTTCATTTTCGTGATCTAAAGTTTCTTTCACCTTGTACATCTCAGGAGGGGCCCCTATAGAACTTCAAATTCAATAGTATAGTTGATTTTCACTTGATTTACTTATGCTCTATTTTCAATTCATTTAGATAATGCTTTGTCTGGTATAGATTTGGATTAATGCTCTATTTTTCATCATTTAGATTTTCTCTCCTTTTAATCATTTGGTTTTCTTTATCTTCCATAGTTCAAGCACTTGAGAAAAAAATAAAAAATAAATTATTCAATTGCTCTTTAATTCTTTCTAAGTCTCAAATTTATAATCAATTGATAGATATGATTGGCTCTAATTTTGTATGCATACATCAGTAATCTCAATAGGCTCTTTGCAATTTAAATTCAATCACTTGCTTCTCGCTTTAGAATAATATTTTATTTCTTTCCTAGAATAGAGTTGATATGATTTCCATAGACTATATTTACTTTCCAAGTCAAATAGAACAGATTTTCTTTCAATTTCAATAGATTAAATTCATTTCCAATTTTAATAGATTATATTTGTTTCAAAAGTTCAATAGCTTAGATTAGTTTCAAAAGTTCAATAACTTAGATTTCCTTTCAAAAATTCAATAGAATGGATTTCATTCCTTGTCATTAAAATAGGTTTCATTTCTTGTTCAATAGAATAGAATTTCAAAGTTTTCATAGTATACACATTACAATAGATTTGTTTTGAATTCCCTTAACTTTCAAGTTTTGAAAATGATGCTTTGTTAAATATAGTCTTCGAGAAAGAACATGTGTGTGTGCTTATTTAGATCTTTTCATGAATAGGTTTTATTTATTTCTTGCAATCATTTCTATAGAATAGTTTTCTTTTTTATTGGAATTAAATAGCTTAGCATATACAGTGCAAGTATACTTCACAAGAATACAAACCCTGGAGTGATAATCTAATGCAAGTAATTTAATCAACAATTAAATTACCCAACATTAGTTGCTTCCTATAGTTCAAAGCTCTAGTGGAGACTGTGACAGGAAGGAAGGTGAAGTTTCTTTGGTCAGACAATGGAGGTGAGTACATAGGGAAAGAGTTCTAGGAGCTATGTACTAGGGAAGGAATCAAGAGATAATGGAAGGTTCCTCAAAATTCGCAACATAATGGGGTACTTGAGGGGAATAATTGTTTTATATAAAAGGCATCGAGGGTTATGTTGTATGACCAGGATATGGCACATTATTTATGGGAAAAAGCATGCAATACGACAATTTATATACCCATTAGGGTTCCACATAAGGCATTGGGAAAGATGACACCAGAAGAATCATTCACAAGGAAGAAGCCATATGTCAACCACTTTAAGATATTTAACATTTTGGCATATTGTCACATTCGAGATGATACACGTTCCAAATTGGATTAGAATGTAGAGAGGGAGTACCTAGTGGGCTACAACGAGAGCTCAAAGGCATATTAGATATTCATTTTAGGGGGAAAGAGGATTATTGTCAGAAAATATGTCAAGTTCATGGAGGACAAGGGATACAAGAGGTCCATAGATTTTCCAGCAGATGATCAGAGTGAGCATCCAACAAAATCTCCAAGGGTTGAGAAATAAGATTAGGGGAAATAGAGCATGAGTACATTTATTGGTATAAGAACAGGTTCGGGTGCAGGAGTTCCTGAGAGTTTGCATAGTATGGAGCAACATATGTAGTAGATATGAGAGATGTGTCAAGAGGATATGGATGTTGGTGTTCCATCCTCTACAGTTGGAAGGAGGAACTATGAGGTTTAAAAAACACTCAGGGATGCTCAGGATTTTATGGGAGCGTCGAAGACACGTAGTAGACAATGGAGACAACCATATAGGTACATTGGCTACATGGCGGTGGTCAGTCAGTAGATAGTAGACCTTCTAGCTATTAGAAGGCCGCAAAATTGTAGGTGTGGTGAGATGATATGATTAAGGAGTGTACCTCAATGATGCAGAATGATGTGTGGGAGGTTGTTCCTAGACTAATAGATATGGTGGTGGTTGGATCACGCTGGATATTTAAGATCAATCACGGTGCATATGGAAGCATTGATAAATACAAGGTAAGGTTTTTAGCTAAGTATTTTTCTTAGGATGGAAAAGACTATGAGGAGATATTCACTCTTGTGTCGAGGTATACTTATAAATGAGGTGTGATCTCACTTGCAGCACAAATGGAATGGAAAATCCATCAATGGATGTCAAGACGACGTTCCTTAATGGCGGGTTGGAAGAGGAGGTATACACACAAAAACTAGAGGGCTTTGTAGCAAACAATGGTGAAATACCCACCTATTCATATTGAAGAGAGGTTTATACTGGCTCAATCAAGCTCCTAGGGTGTGTTATGAGTGCATATATAGATACTTGTAGGGAATGGGCTTCTTGAAAAGTAAGGCAAAAGAAAAACTCTACTACTTGGCGGTTGGAGATGAGATTCTCGTTCTTATTTTATATGTGGATGACTTGTTTATGACATGTTCACAGGTGCTCATAGATTAGTGCAAGAGGGACCTTTCAACAAAGTTCAAGATGAAGGATTTGAGGCTTATGCACCACTTTCTAGGCATGGAGGTATGGCAAACAAATGGGGATATTTTTCTTGGGCAAGGGAAATACTACATCAAGATCCTGAGGAGATTCAAGATGAAGGATTGTAAAACCATTTATACACCCATGATCACAAATTGAAGATAGATGCATCAATGGAGAAGGATGTAGACCCCACCTTATATAGGTAATTGATTGGCTCTTTCATGTATTTGGTCAACACCAAGCCAAATATATCCCATGTAGTAAACTCTCTTAGTTGGTTCATGATGGAACCAAAGATAGTGCATTGGACAACAAAAAAACATGTGTTGTAGTATTTACGTGGTATAATCGAGTATGGGATCAGATATGCTTGAGATAATGGTATCAAGTTGGTGGTATACTAATGAAGTCTAGGCAGGTAATATTGTAGGCAGGAAAAGCACTTTAGGGTGTTGCTTTAGCATGGGATTAGGAGTTGTTTCTTGGTACAACAAGAAGCAGACGTTCGTGGCACTAAGTTCTGTAGAGGTAGAATACATAACAACTAGCATGGATACATGTGAGGCCATATGGCTTCAAACATTGTCGGTAGCCTTGTTTATTCAGAGAGTAGAGACCATAGTGGTACACTGCGAAAAATAGAGTTTCATAAGGCTATATAAGAATTTGGTGTTTCATGACAAGTGCAAGCATATAGACATAAGGTATCATTTCATCATGGATTGTGTATAATGGGGAATGGTTCAACTACAATATATACCTACATATGAACAAGTTGCGGACATTTTGATGAAGGCCTTGGGGAAGGCGAGATTCGTATTCTTTAGAGATACGTTGGGTGTTATGAATAACACCTTCCTCTCTAAGAGGCCATGTTAGTTTTCTAGCTAAGGCAGTTCTAGTCTATGAGGCTAAAAACATAGTTGGATTATTTTTCTCCAATACTTAGAAAAAAATTTGTAAGGAAAATTATCTTAATTAGAATTAATTATCCAATTTGATTATTTTCCTAACTTAGAAAAAGTGGTTAATAATCAAGATTAATTTAATCATACAAATCAATTTTCCTCTAGTGACTTATAGAAAAGTCAATTGATGGGGTAAAGATGATCTTAGCCATCTATTGATATTAAATCGTGGTTGTTGATTGCTCAATGAGATTATAAGAGGAAATTGATGGGCATTTGGAGAACACATTCATGTGACAAATTGTTAGATCCCTATATCACTAGTTTAGTCCCTTATTGTTATTAGTGTAGCCCCCTTATTGTTATTGTTGTACCCTTGTAACCCCAATATTGTTATTATTGTGCCCTTACATTGTTATTTTTAGGTCAGCTAGGATTATATTGTGGGCCCATGGACTCCTATATATAGAAGGAGGTTTTGGTCATTTGTATCATCCGAGAATTTTTCATTTATGTAATGTATTGGAGGTTTCCCCCTCGAAGTGGCTATTTATAAGGCGTTGATTTCTCTTTTATTCTATTTTTGGAGCTGGTTTCATAACATTTGGTATCAGAGCTTTGGATTATAGGGTTTCGCTGCTCCAAACAAGTCATCGTGTCATTTTCACTATAAATATTTTTCTACGAAGGTTTAGAAGCTGAAATTTTTAGAGCGTGAAGCCAAATCCTGAGGAACCTCATTGTAAAATTGCAGAGCTTGGTTCGTAATATTTTCAGAGATATAATTTGTGGAAGTTAGGGAATTTTGCAGGCTTTTGAATTTAACCTAAACAACCAGTCATCGCTGAATTTTCGCTATAACTTTTTTTCTACGAGGGTTCAGAAGCTAAAATTTTCATAGAGCGAAGCCGAAGTCCTAAGGAACCTCCTGTAAACATTTCAGATCTTGGTTCACAATATTTTTTGAGATATGATCTGTGGAATGTAGGATTGTTTCAGGCTCCCGAATTTCATCTCAAAGAGGTGACCGTGGGAAACATCACAAATCTCTCTCTGAGCATCGGATTAGGATTCTGTAAAAAATGGTTGCAAGTACACAGACTGTAATTTTTAGCATATCAATTTCAGAGTTGAAGAAGGAAACAGTGACAAGTGGAAAGTCATAAAAGTTCGCTCTACGGAACCAGTCCATAATTAGGTCATCGTGGGAGATTGGGCATAACTTTGACTTGAAGAATCCAAATCAGGTCAAACCTGTGGCATTCGAAAGAAGATTTAGAGGGCTACTTAAGGGCTAAATTTCAGATATTTAAGATTTCGAAATCACATAGATAATTCAGTTTCAATATGGAGCTCCTCAAAAGAATGAAAAAGGTGGGTATTTTTTTCGAATTACATAAGTCTCGTTTGAAAAAAAAAATAGTTAGAATTTATTCCAAGGGCATATTGAAGAATAAATATCAGTATTGGGTTCTAAAATTCCCCCTAAAAATAATTCAACACACATTAAGCTTTTAGAAGGCTCTACTATGACTCATGAAGACGAAGAAACACAACATGAGATATCAAAATTACAAGAGCATGTGCACCAAATTTCACTATCGCAAAGAGCAACAAAAAATGAAATGGAAGTTTTGAAGAAAGGCATGGAAACTAAGATGGATGGTTTGAAGAAAGGCGTGGAAGCTAAGATGAATGGTTTGGAAGCTAAGATGGATGGCATGGAAGTGGGCATGGAAGCTAAGATGGATGACATGGAAGCTAAGATCGATGAAAAAATGAAAGACAACATGGAAAACATGAAGAATGATTTGGAAAAGTTGATACAAGAAATGTTTCCTAATGGCGAAAATATAGTAGAGGAAACTCATGATGAGAACAAAATAAATGTTAATCGTGATTTCATAAACTCGAATGTTGGATGGAAGAACCACCATATTCCAAAGATGGATATGAGGAAGTTTGATGGCAAGGATCCCGTAACATGGACACTACAGATGGAGCAATATTTTGATCTCAATAATGTGCAAAACACAAAAAAGGTATGCATTGCAACTTTACATTTAGAACAAAATACATTTGTATGGTATTGATGCCTTTGCTCCTGTAAAAAAAATTTCACTTGGTCAATTTTTACGGAGGAAATGATAGCACATTATGAGGATACAAAAAGCAACACCTTCTTTAACCAATTGATAAATCTCAAACAAAAGGGTTCAGTGGCGGAGCACATTAAGGACTTCCAAAAATTGAATATAAGGATAACTGATATTCCAGAGCAACAAAGGATTGATGTCTTCATAGGGACTTTAAAGGATAACATCCAACATGAAGTTCGCGTTTGGGACCCTGATTCATTGGAAAATGCATTCAGGTTGGCAAGAAAAATTGAATGTAAAATTATGGCAACAAGGAAGCCTACCACTCACATATATAAAGATGGAAGTGTTGCTACTCCTAGACTTCCACAACCTACAAGGTTGACACCACAACAATTGGAAGAAAAAAGAGCAAAAGGGCTTTTCCACAGTTGTGATAGCAAATACATTAAAGGTCATAAGTGTGCTAAGAAGAAATTATTTTACATAGATTGTGAAGAGGAAGAAGAAAATGAACAAGAATCTTCAAAAGAATAAGATATACACCAGGAACCAGCCCTAGAAGAGGAAGAAATGAGTCTGACCATATCGTGTAATGCATTGGCAGGAATTACCACTTCTCATTTAACTCTCAAGATAGAAGGACATAGCAAGAAGAAAAAGGTAACAATGTTGATTGATTCGGGTAGTACCCATAATTTTATTCATTGTAAGGTAGCCAAGGAATTGAATTGTTTCCTATACCCAGCACCAGAATGTCAAGTGATGGTTACAAATGGAGGAACTATAAATTGCTCTAGAAAATGCCATAATATCAAGCTAACCATGGGGGAATAAGTATTTAATATTCCAATGCTTTCCATTCCTATGGGAGGTGTTGATGTTGTACTAGGAGTACAATGGTTACAATCGTTGGGGACAATAGCTCTTAATTTTCAATAATTTTTCTTGAATTTTTTTTTTCAGAAGGAAAGGAAGTCGAATTACAGGGTATCGCAGTGAAGCCAGGAAAGATAATAAGCTCTAATGTCATGACAAAGCTTCTAAAGAAAGAACAAAGAGGCGTAATTGCACAATTATGCTCACTAGAAGTTCCAACATCAAAATCATCTATTTCTACAGATCTCCAAAAAGTCTTGGACAATCATTCCAAGGTGTTTGAAACTCCCAAAGGATTCCCACCTATTTGTGATCATGATCATGCTGTTCATTTGATTCCAGGAAGTGTTCCTCCAAACATCAAGCCTTATAGATATCCTTATGTCCAAAAGAGCGAAATTGAATGTATGATTGCAGAAATGTTAGAGGCTGGTATAATTCAACCTAGTCAAAGTTCTTTCTCTACTCCAGTAGTATTGGTGCACAAGAAGGATGTATCATGGCGCATGTGTCTGGATTATAGGGAGCTAAATAAGCTCACCATTAAAGATAAATTTCCCATTCCTGTGATTGATGAATTATTGGATGAATTACATGGGGCAATTTATTTTACCAAGATGGATCTTCATTCAAGATATCATCAAATTAGAATGAAGACTGAAGATATTCTGAAAACATCATTTCGAACTCATGAGGATCATTATGAATTTTTGGTCATGCCTTTTGGCCTTACCAATGCACCTTCTACATTTCAAGGGTTGATGAATTCCATTTTCAAACCCTTCCTTAGAAAATTTGTGCTAGTATTTTTTGATGATATACTAATCTACAGCAGGTCTTGGAAGTATCATGTTCAACTTGTTGACAGGGTGCTCAAACTATTGCAGGAGAAACAATTATATGCAAAAACATCCAAATATTTCTTTGGAGTAAAAGAGGTGGAATATCCGGGTCATATTGTATCTCACGAGGGTGTTAAGGTAGACCCTAACAAATTTAAAGTCATCAAGGAATGGAAAGTCCCCACAACCATAAAGCAGTTGCGAGGATTTCTCGGGTTAACAGGGTATTATCGCAAGTTTGTTAAGAATTATGGGAGAATAGTAGCACGTCTAACAATATTATTGAATAAAGATGCATTTTCATGGACTCCTCAAGCAACTAAAGCCTTTGAACATCTTAAAGATGCAATGTGCCTAGCATCGGTCTTAGCTACGCCAGACTTCACAAAAACCTTTATTGTGGAATGTGATGCCTCAGGAAATGGAATTGGTGTTGTTTTAATGCAAGAAGGAAGACCCATTGCTTTTGAAAGTCATCCAATCAAAGGAAAATATTTACAGAAACCTATTTATGAGAAGGAAATGTTAGCAATACTGCATGCACTAAAGAAATGGCGAACTTACCTAATGGGAAGACACTTCAAGGTAAAAACTGATCATGATGGTCTTAAACACTTTTTGGAACAAAGACTATCTTCAGAAGAGCAGCAAAAATGGGTCACAAAGATGTTGGGTCATGACTTTGAAATCACATCTACAAAAAAGGGAAGCCAAATGTTGTTGTAGATGCACTCTCAAGAAAGGATGAAGAGGTGGAAGCATTTCTTTGTGCCATTTCTATTATCCAACCAGATTGGATAACCGAAGCAAGGGATGAATGGAAGAAGGACGAAGAAGTGTGGGAACTCATTCAAAAGTTGCGGCGAGATCCTGGTACATATCCCAGTACATATGATACATTTAGTTGGAAAAATGATTCCTAATGGTACAAATATCACTTATATATTTGTAATAATTCCCAACTAAAACAAAATATTATTTTGGAATTGCACACCTCTCCCTTAGGAGGACACTCAGGGTTTTTAAAAACTTGCCACAGGACGAAGAAATATTTTTTTTGGAATGGCCTTAAATATGATATTCAAAAGTTTGTGGCGAAATGTTTGGTTTGCCAGCAAAATAAAGTTAAGACAATTAAGACCCTGAGTATGCCACAACCTTTATCCATTCCAAGTCAACATTGGGAGGAGGTTTTCATGGATTTTATCATAGGTTTACCTAATTCCAAAGGAAAGAGTGTCATCATGGTGGTAGTTGATAGAATTACCAAGTATGCACACTTTTTTGCATTATATCATCCATTTAAAGCAAGTACAGTTGCTACTACATTTATGGACACAATTCAAAAGCTACATGGAAACCCAAAGGTTATTGTGAGCGACGGAGATCCCATTTTTACTGGAAATTTTTGGACAGAGTTATTTTCTTGTTTGGGTACTCAATTAGCTCATAGCTCATCTTATCATCCTCAATCCAATGGTCAAACTAAGATAATGAATAAATGTTTGGAAGGATATCTTCATTGTTTTGTATCTGATAAAAAAACACAATGGGTCAAGTGGTTACCTCTTGCTGAATGGTGGTATAACACTTCCTTCCATACTGTAGCAAAAATGACCCCATTTATGGCACTTTATGGATATCATCCACTGTCCATCACATTATCCTTAAGATAAAATTCTAAGGTTCAAGCAGTGGAAAATCACATCGAGCATCAACAAGAAGTTCTCCAACTCTTAAAGGATAACCTAAATTTGGCACAAAATTGAATGAAACAATAGGCATATCAACATCGCAGCAAGAAAAGTTTTGATATAGGAGACTGGGTATTTTTACGATTACAACCATACAAACAAATGTCCCTCAAGCAAGCTAAGAAGGATAATAAATTATCGCCAAAGTACTATGGTCCTTACAAGGTGTTGCAAAAGATTGGTACTATAGCATACAAATTGGAGTTTCCTACTTCTTTGCAAGTGCATCAAGTTTTCCATGTTTCATACTTAAAGAAGGTTATAGGTGAAAATCTTCCAGTTCAAACAATATTGTCAGAACTTGATGAGGAAGGAAAAATCATATTGGAACCTGAAGCGGTCATGGAAACAAGAACTTGACAACGACAAAATCGATCAATTTCAGAGTATCTCATCAAGTGGAAGAACTTACCCACTGAAGATTCTACATGGGAGGATGAGAATTTTATACAAATGCACCCAGAGCTACTCAAGCATTGAGGACAACACTTTTTTGAAGGAGAGGGGCATGTTAGGTCCCTATATTACAAGTTTAGTCCCTTATTGTCATTAGTGTAGCCCCCTTATTGTTATTGTTGTACTCTTATAACCCCAATATTGTTATTGTTAGGTCGACTAGCATTATATTGTGGGCCCACGGACTCCTATTTATAGCAGGAGGTTTTGGTCATTTGTATCATCCAAAAATTGTTCATTTATGTAATGTATTGGAGGTTGCTCCCTCGAAGTGGCTATTTCTAAGGCGTTGATCTCTCTTTTCTTCTATTTTTGGAGTTGGTTTCATAACACAAATTAGCAGTGATAGCAAGGGCATAGTGATAGCGCGGAGGACACCAGCAGTGGGGTTTTAATAGAAGAAATTGAGGAGAGAATTTCTGGAGAAATTCTTCACATATACTCCAATATTCTGAGAGAAGGAAGGAGGTTAAATTTTCTGCAAGAGGGAGGCCAATTCTGCTAGTGTGAATTGTCAATTTACCCAGTGTGAGTTTCTCAAACTACATATTGATTTCCAGTTGCCATAGAAAGTTGTTGAAGGAAGTGCGAGTGGATTTAGTGTGTTGCAAGAGGAAATATATTTTCCAAAACTATTTTCTAGAGGTTGTGCAAGTTCTAGAAGGAGGTAGTGTGCATTCCCATTCTGCTAGTGTGAATTGTTGGAGGATGTGTGAGCTGCATAGAGAGGGATGATTTGGTTTGCAGAAAGAAATCGTGGATTTCCAATTTGATTTTCCTAGTAGAAGTGAAGGAGAAATATTGTTGGAGCTTTTCCAGTGTTAGACAAGTAGCTAATGTAATCCTTGACTAGTTGAAGAATAAATAATATAAAACCTCATCTGTAGAATTGGTTTTCCCCACACTAGGGTTTTTCTAGGGACATTTGTGCAAAAATATCGGTGTCCATTAAATTTTGCGTGTGATATTTTTTGAGTTTCTATGATTTGATTTTGGTGAATTTGCAGTAGTGTTTTATTCAATATTTGTCATAAATAATTTGTAGAAGACAAATAATATTTTAAAAGATAGATGAGTAATAACGAGTAACTACAACAATATTAAAAATTTCACAATAGCTAGTATGCAACATCAGAGTATGAGGAGCATATGAGGGGGAGATTGCAAGCGTCAGGGCCATAATAGAGCTCAACAACAAACCCAAGAGGAAGTTGATACCTTTTAGGCTATTGTTCCCCCTGGTTCTCGTGAATAAATTCATCAAATGGAAACATTAACTGTTAGAGAAAGGTTGACCTTCTCTAATTTTGAAATTATTAATGCACTTGAATAATGGGTCTATGGCCCTGGTCATACCAAAGATGGGTGAAAACAATACTTCATTGCCCTTTCCTTGTACTGGCAAATGAAAACCTTGTGGGGCAAGGTATGTTTGAAAAACAAGTATAACAATATAATATCTTGGCTAGTTTGGAAGATATTAAAAGGTTGTAGTGAAATCATCAAGTTTGTCTTGAACGAATGGATTGTATTAAGTGACATATACCATGTATTGCTGTTATTGCAGACCCTCTAGGTTTGAGTGCGAATTATCTGACACTGATCACCTCATTAGATTGTTTATTGTTGTTATGTTTGTTGACTCTTAATGCTTTTATTTTTTTTATGTCGCTTAAGATGTTTAAATTTTGGAGTAGCTACTCTATAGGGAGGTGGCCAAAAATACTTGGCTTCCCTCTGGGTAGGTTGAGGCCATCCCCATCAGATATTGATTATGATGGATAGATGACTAATGTAACTGCTTAAAAGTAAATTGTGAGGCAATACAAAACGAATCTAAAAAATAAAGTAAAAAATCAATAGAGATTTAAGTTGACATATCTTAACTTATTCGTAAGTTAATTATGTGGATAATACATTTTAAAATAAGACTTCTAGGATTTTAATTCAATTATCAATAATTATTAGGTGAATGGTAGGGATTTAACCTCTATGAAATATTTTAGAATATTCTCATTAGTAATCAAAGATCAAAGGTTGAGATTAATCTCAAAAGTAGTAATGTCATTTCTAACCTTTTCACTAAATTAATTAATTAAAAAAAATGTTATATGAACATGAGTTCATAAGTTATGGTTTTTTGAGCATGTAGTATTAATAAGACCTAGTCTTAGCACATGGTATTGTAACATAGGTTAAAAACCTCTATATATATAATGAAATGTATTATAAGATAAATATTTTGATATCTATCTTAAATCGATAACTATGCACATTTACCAACCATTTAATTTATATGACTTTTAATTTATTTTAATAGTTTAAGTCTTCCCTTCCTTTTACCTTTAAAAGTACCTTTTGAAACCTAAAACCATGTGTCTCAATTCAAACATGATACTAGATGTGTTGATTGACAACAACATTTTCCTAAGGTATTTTTTGAGACCTAAAACCATATGTCTCAATCACACATGTTGAGACATGACATGTCTTGATTGACAACTACATTTTCCTAACCCAAAAATACTAGATGTGATGATTGACAACAACATTTTCCTAACCCAAAAAATACTAGGTGTGATGATTGACAACAACAATTTCCTAAGCCAAAAAGATTTAAACCCTGCCTTGGGCACCGAGTTGCCTTAGCGTGGACGCAAACTATCACTCAACCTATATTGTAGGTTACATCTCCCCTTCAACATTTATGATTAAGGTTACGAAGTCCCTTTGACATTTATTACCAAGTGTATTTGTTTATAGACAAAGAACCCAAACGATGGAATAACACAGCTCAAATCGATTTTTCAGAATTCGGTATAAAGAAGTGAATCAGTCATTAGTGATCGAGAACTAGCATAGCGCTTACAAGCCTTCATAGATGCCATAATAAGATAAAATACCAGAAGAGAGTGAGCTATGAAGATACATACTAGGCCTACTTTCGGTTGCTGATCAAGGTTTACAGGTGAAAATCCTACATTTTAAGGCTTTGTGCACAGGACCTCGATAGGCCTGTTGCGGGGTAGAAAGTCGTTTTTGCTTAAAGCTCAATTGTCACGTTCCATAGTTGTCCCTCAACTGGTGTCTCCAAAACCAGCGCCAGAAGCCCTGAGTCGGGATCATAACTGAAGTCACAAGTCGAAGATTCAATTGAGCATTTCCGTGGTCTGATTGATGAGTGCGCTCCAAACCGTCCACAGCCATGGACAGTCAACTTCACTGTTGCTGTTTTTACTTTGCCACTTTCAGAAGGGCTTGTTGACATTCCAAGAATCTCGGTTGCCTCAGAAAACTGGGAATCTTGGTGAATTTGGTATTCCAAATTATGGATAGCACCTCCAGCATTGAACATATCAATAAGACCCAACGGAGCAAAGGAAACCCCTGTTCCTAAACCCTGCAAAAGAAAGAAGAGCGTGATTCAATAAATTGTAAGTTGTAAACCAATATATTCAATATTGAGTACATCATTACTATGCAAACTATGCAGGATGCTAACCTTTATTGGTGAGACTGTGTAAATTTCTTTCTCTAGAACTTTGAGTGTGACTGGTAAAAGTGCATGTTTTAGAAGACGCACAAGTTCACCTGCAAGCCAAATGATCTCAGAAAATAATTGGAGAAGTACACCGTAGGATTGTTATAGAAACAAACGCAGATGCAGGCAATTTGAGAAGCTATTTATACCAGAATGAGAAAATATTGCAGAATCACCATCCCAATCGTCTTCTGCGGCCTCTGCCAACAAATGTACATCTTGAGCTCGAACACTTCCAGTTAATGTACCTGGGTTTTTGTCATGAAATACATTTTTCTTGTCTATATTGCTCCAAGCAGCTCCCTGGCAATTGAATACCCCTAAAACTCCTGTGTATTTGTTCATGTTCCAAATTTTCAGCAAACTGCAACCAAAATGTTTGTTATCGTCTGTTAGACAACATTGGCTTGCAATCGAGCAGGTTGCCAATTACTGAAAGCAATATTTTTGATGTGGAACAGAGCAATTTGTAAATGGATATATTATTGATTTAGATTCAGGGTGGAATATTAATCCAGTCATCTGTACCTTTTTCCATCACGGTTGGGATCATTAAACAAGCAATCAGAAGTAGGTCTGCCAGGTAATCGTGGTCGCAAAATGGATCCATCCGGGAGAACCAGCTTCCTCAACAACTCAAAGTTGTGATGACCAGGTTTATCACTGCGCAGATCCATAAAAGCAGATATAAATATACCAATGCAGCGGTATTGTCAATGTATTTCTGGTGGCCTAATGATCCTGCAAACTTATGTCGGACAGGACAAATCTAGATCTTTAAATCAGACTCAAGTTCTGTTATACCTAACATATATAGGACAACCACCAATGGCCCGTGCAGCAGCATGGTATTCTGCAGCTGGATGAACACTCTGGAAATATGCACTATTCAAATTATTATTTGCCCAAAGTAATCACTGATACATGAAATGATGAGCAAATAAAATAACATGGCAGCAAACTATAACAGTAATTGAAATTTATTGTTTGGTTACATGAAACATATCCCAATCAGGTTGCATGAACTCCCCGAGGAAGACACTGTTGTAAGCAACTGAGGCAATATGGATGGTGTGAGATACAGGCTCCCTTGGGAAGAAATCATCCGAAGCCCTTACAATTGCTGTCTGCCTTGAACTGTAATAAAAATGGATGAGAAGTCAATCCCAGAAAGATAAACCAAAGTAAATTTAAAAATATTGAAGAGCCATCCATATGTTCTTACCAATAAAGTGCATCTGTGTTGTGACTCATGCATGCAATGCAGCCATTGTCAGGGAAATTACTAGCCACAGAAGCGTCCAACGCCTTGTGGTATTGGGTTGTTAGTGCCACCCTTCCACCAAGACCTGCTCCAAGAGTCTCGAGAATACATTGAACATCAACTTTGACGCCATCAATTCCAGCTGCTGCCAGGTAACTGTGCAATTCATTGTAGAATTGGAAAACTTTCTTGGGATTCACCAAACCAAGTCCTTGAGTGGTGAGATCATCTGTTTGCATTCCCGGCTCATGGTTTAGGACACCTGGTGAAGTTACAGGGTACTTCATTTTAGAGTCGTAGTGCTCCATTCCAGAAACACCTGGTTTAACACCTCCCCAGTAACCTGTAATTGCGTGCCATACATACACATACCTACCAATGGAAGGGAAGCACAAGAAAGTAAGCGGATGAACAGAATATGTAGTGAACTGGCGAATGACAGAGATTGAAATTTAATTGGAAGCATCCGGGCTAAAATTTTCAAGAGAAAACCTATAACTTACTTCAAATGGTGCTTCTCTTTAGCCATTCGAACTACATGCTGAATGCCCAAAGCTGGGTCTTCCTGCTGTTCACCTTCTTTCCCCTCCTTTTGGAATTTGTGATTCTCTTTAATATGAGTCAAGCGCCTTATAAGCCTGATCAACGCAAGAGTAAAAATGTTTAGGTATTCTCTGATACATCAACGGGTTCACAATAACCAATAATATCATTATAGCTCCGAAACTAGGGGAGCTGTTCAGAAGAACCAATAATATCTTAATAGCTCCCGAAACTACGGACAAATTGTGAAAGAAAATCTCACTCTTTTTCAGTAGCATCTTCTTGTCTCTGATCCGTTCCAACAGATTGCCAGCCATCATCAATGATGACAAAACGTGGCGGGGTGCCTCCTTCTGACAAGCTGTAACATGACTCAGATGTAAGATGATTGCCTTATCCTAGAGCCTACAACCACAACCAGTAAATTGCAGTAGATGCATGCAGAAACAACAGGGAACTTGGAAGAATTTCTCAATATAAGCTTCTGCCTTCCCCTGGGGCAATAGAGGTATTTTGAAGATACAGAATGAACAGTGACTTTACCTCTTTAGCCCCTGTTCTACACCCTCTGCTGAAACAGAGGTATAAAAGGCATCCCAAGTACACCATCCAAACCAGTCAACAATGCCAGGCATCTGCATATTTTATTAAGAACAGAAGCTGTAGGCCCTAATAATTTTCGAGAAGATAATCGAATTGATGACAATGTATTTAATAAAAAAATGTATTTTAAAAATCATATGCGTAGGACAGTGAAAAATTTTAGGTGATCAACATAAATGAAATATTGGCCAGACCTTTTTCTCCTCTCTGTGACGGAATGTCTGGAGGTGAAGTTCCACAGACCTGAAATATTGAGAAATCACTTTGTCAATAAGATATACTTCAATGATGCCTGAATCAGGAAAAGCAAAGATCAAGCTGCATGATCAGACATCACTAAAATCTGCATAGATTAGCGATAAGTAATAGCTTCAGACTCACTTTATTCCATCTGTAATCACTTTAAATGGGTCTGTTCCGGCATTAATAAGAAGCGAATGTGTAAAGGACAATTCTTCCACGGCAGGATCCCCTGGATAGTGCATTAATGCATCCAAATGTTATACATAACGCTTTGGATTTTTGAGCAACGATATCACAAAAATAGGGGCAGGAAAGCTTGATGCAAGGAGGCAAGAAGAGAAATTGGTGCATACCACTCTCTAAGCAGAGTTCCAATGCATCATTTTCGTTTCCTTGTAAACATGCCCTGAAGGAACCCTCCACGAGAGGCAAGAAAACAGTGTATATTGTCTGCTCTCCCTCCTCATCAGCCTTGTTTTCCAATAGCAAAAATTGAGTCTCCATAGGAATTTCCTTTCCTGAACTTCCCATCTTTTGGGACATCCACCAAAGCTTGAAGCGGAAACAAGCCAAGAATCTAACATCCCTACAATTTCCACCAGGAAGCAAGCAATATTATTCTTGTAACAATATACTATATATTTGTCAAAACATTTAGAGCAAAAATGCCAGAATTTTAGTTACACAACAATTCACAGTGTTATTTTTCAGATTTTCTTAGGCTGAACTGAGCAGAAACACTTACTCGAGAGTGCCAAGAGGAACGATATGGCGACTGTTACTCTCCGAACACAGAGCTCCGATGAATACACCGTCTGCGTGGCCTATGCCTGAAGCAGAAGTCAACAGCACATTTTCCGGAACGCCTGAGAGAACCCGCTTGTGATGGACAAATAGTTGCCCATGGGCGAGTGTAACACCTGATGTGATTGTCATCTTGAAATGCTACAGATTTCTGTTTCAAACGGCACATGGATGAAACGGAGTTAGAATGGCCACAAGCAACGATAAAGACAAAGAATCCTTAAACAATTATTAAAGCTAGAAAATCCAGATCCTGAATTTAAAGAAGCACGCACAACTCTGATCAGAGTCAAAGTTTAAGCTTTAAATACAAGCCCATTAAGGCATAGTTAGAATGGCCAACGGCAACGGTAACGGCAACGGCAAAGGGAGCTCAGATTTTCTAAACGCAAAAATAGAACGTCCAGATCTTGCATTTAAACAAGCACGCAAAAGTCTCATGCGAGTGAACCTTAAACTTTAAATACCGTGATATTATGGCATTGTTTGTACGATTACATCCTTAATTATTTTGTTACGACTAAAAAGAGGGCTTCTGGTGCGAAATACCGACAAGCGATCTTACACAAAACGAAAAGAATGGTCATTATCTGCTAGCAAAGAATATTCAGCGGACTACAATTTCGATAATTGATAAAGGATCCTTCAAAAAACCTTCTAAAATCGTATCCTTCCGATCGTAACCTTCAAAAATCGTATCCTTCCGATCGTAACCTTCATTAAAGTTTCACATGCTAATTGCACGAGAACATTAAAAAAAGTTTTTTCAGTCGCAAACATTTAGATTTTCGGTTTACAGAATCTTATAGATATCACAGCTTGAATTTCTCGACTTTTAACGTTCCACCTCGCACAATTGGCATTCACAGCGTTGTGTGTAGAGATTTCAACGACCTCAAGCAACACGTCGCAGGCATGAAGGGAACGAAAAGAGCAGATTGCGGATCGAAACATTCAAATTAAATTTTACAGACATTTTCTTTAAATTCACGAGATAAATTAAAAACAGCAGATTGCGGAGTCCGGACACGGAAAATCGAAACTAATCTAAGAGACCTTTTCATCAAATTCACAATACGTAAAATCCGATGATTGAAACTCAAAATGACCTTAAAAGCAGTAGCTGTGTGCGGGCACACAGAAAATGCGTCCCGTGAAAACAAGATATCGGCGAAAGAACAACTGATTAATCGAAATTTTGCTTAAAATGAAAACAAAGAAACATATCAAAATGAAGGGAGACGAACATCATACCTGGTCCTCCGAGGGAAGCTTGTCACGTTAGACGCACACACACGATGCAAGTGCGGCTTTCAGCTTCACAGAATTTATAGCTGGCGCCAGCGTGCCTTCAGCCCTGAAATCTCTCTCATCCCTCAAATCATTATCCATTCCTTCTTGCCACGCAACACCAACCAACGCCGTTCAGCTTTACACGTCAAACGCAGTAATCTTTGACGTCAGGTAGGTCCTCCACTGGTTAACCTCAGGAAGTCAATTCCATTGTGGCGTCTGGGATCCTCGTCACGTCCATCTAGCGCCGAAAACACAGTTGTCTTCCTTACCCAAATTCCAATCCCTTACATCGAAAAACCAAACCCTCCAACAAACATTTAAAAAATAGGTTCCGTGACTCGGCCCCTGCCCGCCCGCGATCGAATCCCCCACGGTAAACGTCGCTTGTAAGAGGGAACTTGGAACGGCTCAGTGCGCTTTCACTTTCTGACAGAAAGCGAAAGGCGACAGAAAGTTCACATGGGTGAAATTTAACAAAATATCAAAGGAGCATAAAAAGCTGATTCCGTCCCGCGACTGTATTCAAGCCTGAGAAGCCGTCTGACGGTCTCAGTTACAGTCCCGCCGGAGATGCAGTTTGTGGGGTCACCTAATCGTATTCTTGAGAATATTCCGTCACTTCGCAAGAATCTCCGGCGCGGTAACACGTTTTCCAAGAACATGCACCCGGCACAGCGCATGTGACTCTGGGGTAAATTCAGGAGTGCAAGTTACGCGCCTAAATAAATATCTAAGCACTAAAGCGAGCGTATCGTAGCGGAGGTACAAGAATCTTTTTTTTTTCTTTGGCTTTTCGTTATTTTGTTTTTTATCGTCTCTGTATTTTATTTGTAACTTTATGTTTGGATTTTTCTTTCTTTATTTTATTTTGCTAATGCTGAGGAAGACCACTATATTTGTGTAAAGAAACGTCCAAATTTTTATTTTCCTCTGAATTCCAAGTATGTGTTTAACCAATGGAGGACAACTTTGATGTGACATACACATGTGATTTTCAGATTGATATTTGATGATTAGGATCTCTGCATCATTGGGAGGATACATAAGATAGTGCTCTCTCTCATGGGGAGGATACATAAGATAGTGCTCTCTCTCATGGGGAGGATAAGTCTCTTGTTCTCCATCTAGGGCCATTAGCTGTAGTGGTATAAGGGAGAAGTATTAATTAAAAATTTGTTGAGAGTTAAAAAAATATGTTAAAGTTTTGGATATTTGTAAGGATTAATTAAAAATTTGTTGAGAGTTAAAAAAATATGTTAAAGTTTTGGGTATTTGTCATAATTCTATGGGATCAAAGTTCTGGGCAAACTTCTTTATGTTTCAAGCGGTTTTGATGGTTTTTGAAATAATTGAGAAATTTGAATTTTTAAAGTTTCAAGGGTTTTGATGGTTTTTGAAATAATTGAGAAATTTGAATTTTTAAAGTTTCAAGGGTTTTTAAAGTTTCAATGTGTTTTTGATGGTTTTTGAATAATTTAGAGATTTGGAGTTATCATAATTTTTGAATTAATTTAGAAGTTTAAATTTAGAAATTTGAATTAAAAAAAAAATTAGTGTAAAAATTATTTTACTAGATTTTGTTTGTTAATGTAAAAGGGTGTCAACGTTTTTAATAATTTAGAATTTAAAATTTTGAGTGGTATTTGTTTTTATTTGTTGATGTAAAATGTTTATTATGAAATTATGCAATGTTTTTAAGATTGAAATAAGGGTATGCAAGTTAACTATAGAGTATAGTTGTTGTGAAGAAACCGAAAAGGGGAGTGGTTTGATGTATTTTTGTGGTGTTTATGTAAAAAAAGGTTATAAGTTTTTAAAATCCAATGTGTTGTTATTTATTAAAAAAATGGGAATGTGTTGTAATATAATTTTGAATTTTCATATAGTCTTCTCGACACTTATGATGAGAACCATCACCTTATCACCTGTAATGAAAATGGTGCCCTTTTTCCATTTTCAATATACTTGATAGCACTTGCTTATAAGAAATCCTAAAGTTTTGGGGACTCTTAGGGTTATGGAGAAAATGTTGGGAATGGATCAAGTCATCATAGGAGAAACATTGTGTAGCAACCCACCTTCTTATCACTTATGCAGTATTGTTAACTTGGATCTGATACCATATGTAGTCCTAGTTTATGTTTCCTTAGAATCAACACTAACTCCTCCAACCCTTAACTATTTTTGTTATTATCTAACTGTCAATCATCAACTTGTGCTTATCAAGCAAGAAAATTAAATAGAACAAAAAAATAATGATATATTCAACTTTTTCCAATTCATCACAATTAACTCTCAAAAGAAGGGTTTTGGAACATTGACCTTGGAACTTGTAGTATAGTGATGGTGATCACGAATTGACACTCCTTGGAACATGTACCCTGAGTTTACCTTTCTTTCTTTGCTTAATTTTGACAACACCATATCAATGCTTGGATCTCCATTTCATGATTTTCACTCAAAACTCTATTATTCCTTAAGACAACTTTTCTAACATGTCCGTAATGATGACTCTTCCCACCTATTTGGAGATATATTCCTTTAGATGTAAGAAATGAATTCCAAATATTCCAACTATCATATCAAATTTTACCCAAGTGTCTCTTCAAATTCCAAATTGTTACAACATGTATCTAATTAATGATCCAAGAAGCATCTCAAGTGTCACATTGTTGTTTAAAAAAGAGTCTTATAATACATACAAGATCCATATGTAGTATAAAAATATTTAGGGACATCTCAATTTCAGTCAGTCATGATATATGAATTTCTTGGTCAACTCAATCTTGACCTACCTTTCCTTCATATAAAAGGTGAGTGGTGATTGTTGGGTCACACATACCTTCCTAATGTTGTTATCAACTCATAACCCCTTCACACTATTGTGCAATATTCCACATCATATTTTTTTATATAATTGGGTGGCTCTCATCATCTAACCATGTTTGAATGGGACTCGACAACATTTACATGAAATTCCATTTAGTTATTAGTGAAAAAAAATAGAATCACGTGACCATATTAGTGCAATACGATACTTACTAATATGGCCCATACTCGTGCCATAAGCACTGCAAGGACACAAAGTTACACCATTCAAACTAACTAATGGCATAATAAAAAGTTATGCCAAAAGTGTCACTAATCTAAAATAGATTATTATATAATTTGTCATCTATATTGGATCTTTTTGGGTGGAAAATTTGGAGGAATTGGCTTGCAAGGCCCTATATTAGGGATAGGTCCCATTTTTGTTATTTAGAGTCCAAAACATTCTAGATCTAATTTGAGACATCAAATGACATTTTTTGGGGTCAAAACTTTGCAAGAATAACTCCTATTCCATCAACACTATTCCACACACTAAAATATTTTCAACGATACAAAATCACCATAACGAGAGTTTGTATATGGAAGTTATGACTCATGATAAGTTGACCTACCCTTTTGAACACCATGGTACCAAGTGGATGCGACATCAACAACCATCACTCCAACATGTGGCTAGTAATGTGTGGCTTTTAAGAAGGCTCTAGAGGTGATCTAGACTTATACAGGAACACAAAAGAATACAAATGTAACCATAGAAATAGAGATGCAGTAGAAATAAAACTTCATTTCATTAATATCGAAGAACTGAAATATGCTTGCATACAGAATGGAAATAAACTAGCCCGGGCGATGGTAGCTTATCTCTAAGAAGAGATGTGGCGGCCACACGCCTCTAAACTATGTTACAATGAGGCTCAAAGGCCTATTTGTTATTGAGAAACAATGGAAAACCATAAATATACAAAAAACTAACCCTAGGAGTTGAAGCGCCAAAACTGTGGACCACATTAGGGTAAATTGGTACATCAACTTCCTGGGGTCGTAACTTTAGCATACGATCTGTGCTCGATACCTCGTTAGAAAGATATATCTAAGGAATACAAAGTTAGATCACAAACATTAATCACATACTCACATTTGTCTATTTTAAAAAAAAACGTTGTTTAGGGCCTCAAATGCTTTGGAAGTTAATGACCTAAAAAACTGCCAAAAATAGTAAATTGTACTACAATTAGGGAAATTGAAAATTTGAAAGAAACAATGGTGGCGGTCCAAGTGGAATAGGTGTGTGACAACCAATATTCACCTAGATCAGTCCTCCCCCCTTAGGAATTATTGGTCCCCATTGCATTGAGTGCCTCCATGAGATGGAGAAATGATCAGATTTGGATCATGGACCTAAGTGATAACTCAAAATTCAAAGTGTTAGGAAGTGTATTGAACCTGAGAGACCAGACAGATTTCGTCTTCTTGATTCTGGCACCATGAATGGTTCGAAAAACTGACACCGATGAAGAAGTTATCGCGATTTGAAAAATCCAGTAAACTGCAATTTTTTGACTTTGACCAAGTTTGACTGAGCCTTTGAATATTAAAAAAAGAGAATACTCCAGGGAATATTCTTGGAATATTCCTTGCAATATTCCCTAGAATATTATGTTTGGGCCAGTTAGGTCATGCCAAGTGGCGGATCGTCATTCGAAAAGGGGCTATACGTTTAAAATTTCGGCCAACGAGAGCGCGACACATGGCCAACCCTAACGCCGCCACGTGTCCTTGGGACTGTGTAATAAAATTTGTTGGACTCGACCGGGATCGATCCGGTGACCTCTCGCTTGCAACACCCATGTCTTACCGTCGGGCTATACGATGGTTCTTAACACTATATGTTGGCATGTTTAATTTATTGTTTAAACGCTTTGCGTTTGGGGGTCGAGAGGGGCCAACCCCTCCCCCATAGGACCTTCGCCCCAAGTCTAAGGGCTTAAGCCCTAACCGCCCACTGTTTATGTGGACTGGTCACATGCGTTGTTTACGGCGGCATTTTCTACAATGGTTAGCCTCCGCAGTATTAACTCTAACATTAACCTTAAGCTAATCACATGGTGCAGTCAATACCATGGTTTAATCCAACGTTAACGCCGACAGTTAAGGGTTGAAGACCGTGGGGTTAGGACATGTGTCCAACACCCTAACCCAAAATTTATCACTAATGGTTTTCGTTGGCGGACTTTTAGTCGAAGCAGGGTTTTCTGAATTTAACTAGAGTTAAACTTCAGTTCTCCACATTTGGCAGAGGATTTTTAGGGGTCACTAGACAAATCCTGTTTTGGCTCCATCTTGAGCCAGATTCGACCAATCTTGGAGTGCCAATAGTCAATTTCGACTATCTCATACATTATAGACTCATTGGTGAGGGTTTCAGAGCCATTAGAGGAATTTTGAGCATGTTTTTGCTTCAGAGAGGTTCAAGGGGCCACTAGGGCCACCAGGGAGTAGAAACAGAAAGAGGCTTAGCCAAGGCAGTTAGAAACCTTATTTAGTAATCCAATAGTAAATTTTGGATGTTTCAGACATTATAGAACTAATGGTGTGGTTTTCAGAGCCTGTAGAGGAATTTTGAAGGCCGATATGCTTTAGTGAAGTTCCAGGGGCCACTAGGGCCAACAAGTGCCAACAACAGTTTGAGGCCTTGCCAGGGCAGCTAGAGGCCTTATTAAGCAAAAAAATAGTCATTTATGACTCTAATGAGCATTTTGAATTGAATGGAGGAGATTTTAGAAACTTTTGAGGACTTCTAGAGGTCGAGAACCTACAGAGAAGTTTTCTTTTACCCTAGAGCCAAGGGGTGCCACCAGGTGTTGGAGGCGAAACCGGAGTAGCCAGAGGCCAATTTCAGTAAACCAATAGTCTATTTTGACTATTTTTGACATTATGAATCCATTGAATGGATTTTCAGATTCATTTTAAGACTTCATAAGGTCGAAGAGCCACAAGGAAGTTTTGGGAAGCCCTGGGCCAACCGTGGAGGGAGGCCTAGATTGGGGATGCGGTGCTCTTTTGGAGCAAATGATCAATCCATTTTGGGAAGTATGATATGTGCTGGAGATAGTAGGTGATATTTTAGGGATAGAAAAATAATTCTGAAGGAGTTAGTTGCATAGAGAAGCTTAGTGTAGCTCAAGAGCACGAACAGAAGGAATCAATTATAAGGAAGCCTAGATATGTTTTCAGAGTGATGACAACCGTAACATGGATATAGATGGTATTCTAAACCCTTTGGTTCAGTTCAGATAACCATTGGAGTTGATTTTGTAACTTGTAAAAGAAATTTTCCATAATCCCAAAGAGCCAAGTCAAGATGACAAAAGCTCAAGGAGACGTAACCCACGATATTCGGGTGAACTCCTAGATTAAATTTGCGGTTGCGTGTTGATTTTTATTTGTTGCATTATATTGCTGTTGGAAATGTTTAATATCAACAAAAAAAATGGACTTAAAGCACTTAAACAATTAAAAAACATACACCTCTTTCAAGTATAAAATTCCGCAAGAGTCAAGTATAAGTTAGATCTTTTATTTGTTTAACTGAGTGGGAGGTTCTTGAAAAGCATAACAAGTTATCCAACCCATTTTCAGATCAGGTTGGTATCAAAGCACTAGTTTCTTGATTGACAGAGCACAAGGTTGCTTGTTTGACTTGAAAGGTGTTTTAACAATTAAAGAATTTGATTGTTTGCAAACTGACTGTTGTTTGAGTTTGCTAGAGGTGAAGGGAAAGCTACTGCTAGCTAAGTCCAGAAGAGGAAAAGAAGGAAGAAGAGCTGAAGACATCTTCCTTACCCAAAGGACCTCAAGGCAACCCTTGAAGCACAAAAGGGTTAGTTTACAAAAGGCTGCTTGAAGAAGAGCTTGACTCTACAATCATTTTTTTCATAAGCTTTGTCAATTGTTTTGAAAGCTTTGTGAATTTTGATTGAAGTTCTTTAGTTCATTTTCATGATGAAAAATTCATCAAGTGAGGTTTCAAAATCCTCCTCCTTCACAATATTCTTCGATGAAGACATGAAGCGAGACATCTGCATCTTGAAGGATATGGTGCAAATTATGTTTGAAGATAGAAGAGAAAGCACTAGAATTCATGAGAAATTGGTTGCTATGAAGCAAGAGAAGGAAGAAATTCTTCAAATAATGCATGAGATGGAGATGCAGCTCCATCAAGCCCAAGAGGCTTTGACCAAGAACATGCGTGAAGCAGAGGTAATTCACTCAAATTTGTCTTCAGTTTCCTCATCAAATAGATGTGTTGATTCATTATAAAAGCACACTAGAGGTATAGGGTCCAAGTTAATGTTTAAAATGGTCTATGAAGGCAAGGGTTTAGGAAAACATGCACAAGGCATGATTGATCCTATTTTGGTTGAGGAAAGACCTAATAAATTTGGTCTTGGTTATGTTCAATCTAATGGCAAAGACTCCAAAGCCATGAAGGCATGTGAGGCAACTTCTAAAAGAACTTTTGTTCCAAGTTCTAAACCACAAACACGTCAAGTTTGTTTTCAAGTTGATTGTTGTTGTTTGAAGCCTATGTTGCAGCAAGATGTGTGTAGACATGCAGCTTATGGTGAGCATGAGAGTTTGGATAGCTATCAAGGCATAAACACTGATGTTAGTATTCAAAGAAAATCTGGAGCCTCTACAAGTTCATCTCCTCATGAAGTAAAAAGGATGGACATGCAAAGCAACATTTGAGGTATAATTCTTCCCATAGTCAAGTTGATTATGTTTCTGCAAGGCATGACAATTTTGCATGCTTGAATGGAAGAAAGATTTGTTGTGCATATTGTGGTTTGTCTAACCATGTTGTTTCAAAATGTTGGAAGAGGATGAAGGCATACAGGAAGCAGTTGAAGTGAAGGTAAATTGCAAAGAAGGTGAGAAATACATGCACACATTGCCAAAAGAAGGGACATTTTGTTGCCCATTTTTGGATATTGCATCCAATTAATCATCCCAAGCACATGAAGCAAGAGGATAGAAAGACTGGTGAAAGTGGAGCATTGATATGAGAACAGATGTTTCACATGAAGAATATTTTTAGCAGCAAAATTCGTCATGGAAGTGGCTTAGTAAGAAGTGGTTTGACTTCTTGACACAGTAAGAAATACATTCATTTGTACATATGAAAATTTCAGTTATGTATGCATGTTTTCTGTTGTAATCTCATGTTTTTTTGAGCCACCTTGGATCGATGATCAAGGAAATGATGTTCAACTATCTTCTGAAAATTTCTCACTAGAAATTTTTGAGTGACTTCAAGGAAGACAGTTCTTAACAAGAGGACAAGTGCATCCAGGAAATGAAGGTGTCGACTACCTTCGAGTCGTGGTTCAAAGACACTAAGCCAAGGAGTAAAAAGTGTATGGAGGCTGAAAAGTGAGGGTGTTGTACTGTCATCTACTGAACAGATTAGGTAATCAGTCTTTTGGGGTCCAAAAGATTCCCAATGGGGAGGTGTGATCAAATTTGGATCATGGACCTAAGTGATAGCTCAAAATTCAAAGTGTTCGGAAGTGTGTCGAACCTAAGATATCTGATAGACCTCATCTTCCAGATTTCGGCGCCATGAACGGTTCGAAAAACTGACACCGTATGAAGAAGTTACTGCGATTTGAAAACTCCAGTAAACTGTAATTTTTGGACTTTGACCAAGTTTGACTGGGCCTTTGAATATTAAAAAAATAGAATATTTTAGGGAATATTCCTATGAATATTCCCCGAAATATTCTGTCTAGGCCAGTCAGGTCATGCCAAGTGGCAGATCGTCATTCGACAAGGGGCTGTACGTTTGAAATTTCGGCCAATGAGAGGGCGACACATGGCCAGCCTGGAGGCTGCCACGTGTCCCTGGGATTATGTAATAAAATTTGTTGGACTCGGCCGGGATCGATCTGGTGACCTATTGCCTGTAGCGCCCACGTCTTACCGTCAGGCTATACGATGGTTCTTAACACTATACGTTGGCGTGTTTAATTTATTGTTTAACCTCTTTGTGTTTGGGGGTCCAGAGGGGCCAACCCTAAGGGCTAGCCCCTCCCCCATAGGACCTTCGCCCCAAGTCCGAGGGCTTAAGCTCTAACCGCCCGCCGTTTACGTGGACTAGTCACATGCATTGTTTACGATGGCGTTTTCTACAACGGTTAGCCTCCATAGTATTAACTTCGACATTAACCTTAAGCTAATCACATGGTGCAGTCAATATTGTGCTTTAATCCAACGTTAACGACGACAGTTAAGGGTTGAAGACTGCGGGGTTAGGACATGTGTCCAACCCCCTAACCCAACATTTATCACTAACGGTTTTCGTTGATGGACTTTTAGTTGAAGCGGGATTTGCCGAATTTAATCGGAGTTAAACTTCAGTTCTCCACATTTGGTGGAGGATTTTTAGGGGTCACTGGACAAATCCTGTTTTGGCTCTATCTTGAGCTAGATTCGACCAATTTTGGAGTGCCAATAGTCAATTTCGACTATCTCAGACATTCCAAACTCATTGGTGAGGGTTGTGGAGCCATCAGAGGACTTCTGAGTGTGTTTTTTCTTTAGAGAACTTCAATGGGCCACTAGGGCCACCAGGGGGCAGCAACAGAAAGAGGCTTAGCGAGGGTAGCTAGAAGCCTTATTCAGTAATCCAATAGTAAATTTTGGATTTTTCAGAAATTATGGAACTAATGGTGTGGTTTTAGAGCCTATAGAGGACTTTTGAAGGCTGATATGCTTCAGTGAAGTTCCAGGGGCCACTAGGGCCAGCAAGTGCCAGCAGCAGTTCGAGGCCTAGCTAGGGCAGCTAGAGGCCTTATTCAGCAAAATAATAGTCATTTATAACTATAATGAGCATTTTGAATCCAATGGAGGAATTTGAAGAAGATTTTTAGGACTTCTAGAGGTCGATAACCTACAGAGAATTTTTCTTTGACCCTAGAGCCAGGGGGAGCCACCAGGTGTTGGAGGCGAAACTGGAGCATCCAAAGACTAATTTCAGTAAACCAATAGTATATTCTAATTATTTTTGAAATTATGAATCCATTGAAGGGATTTTTAGAGTCATTTAAAGACTTTTGAAGATGGAAGAGCCACAAGGAAGTTTTGGGCAGCCCTAGGCCAACTACGGAGGGAGGCCTAGATTGGGGATGCAATGCTCTTTTGGGGAAAATGATCAGGCCATTTTGGAAGCCTGATATGTGCTGGAAATAGTAGGTGAGGTTTCAGGGATAGAGAAATAATTCTGAAGGAGTTAGTTACATAGAGAAGCTCAGTGTAGCTCAAGAACACCAACAGAAGGAATCAAGTCTAAGGAAGCCTATATCTATTTTCAAAGTGATGACAACCATGACAAGGATATAGATGGTATTATAAACCATTTGGTTTAGTTCAAATAACCATTGGAGTTGAGTTTGTAGCTTGTAAAACAAATTTTCCATAATCCCAAAGAGCCAAGTCAAGATGACAAACGCTCAAGGAGACGTAGCCCACGATATTCAGGTGAACTCCTAGATTAAATTTGTTGCTATGTGTTGATGTTTATTTGTTGCATTATATTTTTGTTGCACATGTTTAATATCAGCAAAAACAAATGGACTTAAAGCACTTAAACAGTTAAAAAACATACACCCGTTTCAAGTATAAAATTCTGCAAAGTCAAGTATAAGCTAGATCCTTTATTTGTTTAACTGTGTGGGAGATTCTTGAAAAGCATAACAAGTTATCCAACCCATTTTCAGATCAGGAAACTTCTGCTAAATTTGTTCCTTGGTGCTATTGGGGTCCTATGATTTGGCAGATTGGCATACCAAATGACAATGCAACATGGAACCAATCTTTAGAGTTCTAGGAACTAGCCTTCCTAGACTCAGAGAGGGATCTCTTAAGTTATTTGCAAAGGATGTGTGCTTGTTTTCTTTTAAGGGTTGATTTTAGGCTATTTATTAAGTGCAAGGTTTGTTTGATTGTTTTGGTTGGACATAATGATCAAAGAGCATAGATATAATGGGAAATCTCTAAGTTATTGGGCAATGGAGTCATATGGAAGTCATGATAAGTTCATAAAAGGATCAGGGAGTATCATAGGGAAAATATAACTTGGCCAGTGGATCTTCAAAGTTTTTTTGAATAATGAGGTGAACATTAAGGAGAAGAATGAAAAGTAGGACAAAGAGCAATTAAGAATTCTTTATCATGTACTTTAAACAAGAGACATATTTTAATGAATATGTTTTGAAGTGAGCCAAAGGATAGGGAAAACCATAGACTTCTTTGGACGGAATTTTAATAAGAAAACCTTTCAGACAACAATCCAGCAATCAAAAGACTAATTTCAGATAAGAAAACATATAAGAAAACAGTAAGAGTAGCCTAAGATCAAACAGAAATAATCTAGTCTTCTTTTGACTAACTCTCTGAGGATATTCAAAGCAACCTTTTAAAGGCAGACCATAGGATAGGGCACACCATATACTTCCCTGATTTAGACTCTACTAAGCATACTTTAAATAAGTTTCAGAAACAATTCTCAAGTTGTACTCAAAGGAACATGGACTTACCACTTAATTTCCTGGTTTCACGCTATTGAAATCATTCCTAAAAACAACCTCTCAAGCCGTACTCAAAGGAACATGGACTTACCAAAAGGGAAAATCCTTGGTTATACTCTATTTAATCATTTCTAAAATAACAAGCTAGATGGAACTGGAAGGCAATTAAGAATCCTCTAATCAAATCTTGCAGAAGAAAACATTTAGACAGTGAAGAGTAAAAAGAACTAAGGTGCTTTCAAAAGACATTTCTTAGCCTAAAACCTTTACTCTATTGTAACAAAGAAAGATGGAAACATAATGAAAACATGAAATAGCAATAACAGATAGAAGCACTTCACCAACAACCAAGCTCAGGGATCCAGTGATCTAGCCTTCTCCATCAACAAACAAATCAAGGCATCCACAAGATCCAAGACATCAATTTTCCTTCAACTTCCAAGAGACTATGTATTACTTCAAAGAGTAATCAAATGCCAACAATACAATGAGTCCAAATGCACTATTTATGCTGCAAATGAGGAGGTGAGGTTAAGATAGGGTTTGAGTTTCATTTTTTATAGAGTAAGTGCATTTCTGACCTTAAAAACCATGCAAGGGCTAAGGCAGGAATATTTGTAGCTACTTCTCTGTTTCAATAACTTTGTTTTAACTTCTAGGGAAGAATAGGTGCAAGTTTGACTTTAAGGCTTATCCTTAACTATTACAATAACTGCCTTCACAGAAAAAATATCTTCTAACTGTGCAATAACTGTCAAGTGCCTTTATGAAAGGAAGTCAGGCTATAGGTGGCATTTGATCTTTCGGAGGAGTAACTGCTTCCCTTTTGAGTTATTTGAGGATGTCTTTGGGTATATTTGTCTTTGTTTTAATCATCAAACTCAGTAATAGGCCTTTAACCTTGATTTTGCTTTAATAACTTGTCTTACTGTCCTTTCCCTATTTCTGCTTAATAACTGTTTTATTCATTATCTTTTATCCTTTAAGCTTTAGCCTTTATCCTTTAATCACTATATTAAAGGGCTAATATTCTGTTTATTCTTTGATCTGTAATTTAGCCCTTTAATCTTCCTGTCCTTTATTTCCTTTTACTAATGCTTCTGTTGTATTTGTCCTTTGTGTGCAAGGAGGATCTCTTCATGGGTTGGAGGGTTCCTAATTGATCGATGATCATGAGTCATCATCGATCTGATCCTGAGAAAAGGCCCTATGATCTTCATAATTCGAACCAAGATCCCTGGATCGTCATCCAGAGGGTATTTAATCACTTGTAAACTGTGGGAGATCCTTTTGGGAATCACTACAATTAAACCTGCAACATACAACAAATGTTAACTTTAAAACCTGCGAGAGTGGATTAAACTGCATTTTTTGGGTTTCTGAGGGTTTGGGGGCGATCTACAGAGGAAAAAAGGGTGTAGAGGAATGATCTTGGAGGCGGGATCACGAGGAAATGCAAATGAGGGCGAAGAAGTTTGAAATTTGGCGCGGGATGGGGAAGATGGTTTCGCGAAAACCGCAGTGGTTTATCACGCGGACATAGGGTGGTAAGCAGTTTTGGCTCGGGGCTGAGCAATATCGCTGGGCAATTGCCGCATGTTCTGGGCTAAATCGCCTTTTCGCGCGGATTGGGGCTGTTAAAAACTTTTGCAAAAACTTGCATGATATTATATTTAGACCGTTAGATCTCGAGGAGCGAGATTGACGGTGCAGGTGGAGCCCGAAGATGGGGTGTAGGATTTGAGTGGAGAGTGGGGCCAAGATGGTGACATGGCAGAAATTGTCGGGTAACGCGGTGTTGTGTTAGGAAATGAGATGAGGGGTGGGAGCGTGGTGGCCATTAGATCAGGGCACAAGGCTTTTGATCAACGGTTGAGATGGCCTGACTAAAGGAGTAAGAAAAATAGAAAGGAGGGGGCCCGCATTTTAAATTTTCCAAATTTTTGGGTTTTTATAATAAAGTTCAGGGGTGTATAAAAATGAAAGGGGAGGAGGCATATTTTCATGGTGGGAGGGTTTTTAGGGATAGGCAGAGGGTATGGTCCTGTGGGGATAGAAGGACTGGGGGTCGAGAAGGGAAATGGGCTTAGGAGAATAGCAGAGGGTCGGGGTCAGGGTTGTATGAGCAAGGGGGCTAGGGCTTAAGTGAAAGGGGCTTAAGGCCTGATTTTTTGCCAAAGGTGGATTTTAACACCAAAATAGGGTTTTTATAAGGTTTACAAATGCCCGATAGGTTTAAAAGGTTAGATTAAAACAATGTGAGAGGGACTTTTACATTATTTTAAGGCTCTTTAGAGGAAAATAATGAATAAGGGTATTTACGAGGGTCTTTAGAGGGAAAGGAAAAATGGATTTCAGAGGGGAAAAAGGGGATGAATGAGGGTGTTAGGCCCATAAAATGGAGTTTTCTTGGAGTGGCAGGGTGAACTTTTGGGAAGGAAAAAGGTAAGGTTTATAGTGAATCAATTAGGATTTAGGATGATGAAGGTAGTGAGATTTCTAGAACTCACAATGTTTCTTCAAATATTGTTTCTAGAAATATAGGTTTTACAACCTAGTCATCCTTTGGTATCAACAAAATTACTGATGAATAACAGTGGCTCCACTTGGGGAGGGCAGCTTTCCTTTCAAGGTGTCCAGAACCTCAGTTTATGAAATCTCTGAGTTTCAGTAGATCAGTGCCTTGTCCATTGGGAAGATTTCCCTTCTTTTCATTTGCTGATATTTCTCTGAAAAGACAACCTTTTTAACAATTTGCAATATATGACTTCCTCTTGACAGCATTTCTACTTACCCAATCCTACTTGTCCTATCATTTTTTCTTCTTCTTTGAGTGCATTTGGACCAGCAATTCTTTGACACTTATTTTTTGGAAACAAAAATAAACTATCTATTCCTATCTTTATTCCTTCCAAGAATTCAAATTAAACTGTTGAACTCTTTTTATTTTCTACCTAATCTACTTGACTGCCAAGATTAAATTGTTTTGCAATCTTGATTCTCTAACTATGGACATGAAATTTAAAATATGGTTGAAATCGAGATTAGACAATGGTTGTGGCATTTGGAACAAGCTGCACACAAACTTTATTATGCAGAAAAGTAAACTAGACAGATAAGGCTGTGATTTTTTATTAGAAATGCATCCTTATCTTATATCTTTGGTTATGTTTTGTGCACGTGGAACCAACATCTTCATATTTTCCTAATCTATCCTTTCTGATAAGCTAAGTCTGAAATAATCTTGACAATCATTATTTCTACTAATTTATGAACATAAATTCAAAGCATGTTCAACCATGATTAGGCTAGATGACTGAACAAGGTATCATTTTGAATCAGCAGTGGCATTTAGACTTGCACACTTTTAGCAATACTGTTTTTTGGGTATGGGGCTGTACCTCTTTTGAATTTGCCCTCTTTTCCTTTCTCTTTTACTGTTTTTTGTATTTTCTTCAATCTTTCTCATGCAATGTTATGTATAATGGGTGAAAACTTTGAAGCTAAGACTCTTGACAAAAATAATGTTTGAGCATCCTGCCATTGATAGGACCTCCAAACAAAGAAAGCATTATTACCCCTAATGGAATGAATGACGTAAGGTCCTTTCCACAGATTCTCAAACTTGCCATGTTTACCTTTGTCTTCTCTCCTAGAATCCCATTTCAAGACTGTATCTCCAACTTGGAAATTGTTTGATTTAGTCCTTCTGTCAAAGACCTTCTTGATATTTTCTTGAACTGCTTGTGTCCTTTTGTACACTTCTTCTCTTGTCTGCTACAAATGAATGGTTTGACTCAGCCTTCTCTGAATATAATTTTCTTCTGTTTGTACTTCTTGGAGAAGTTTCATGACTGGAACTACTAAAGATGTAGGGAAGACTGCATCTATTCCATATACCAGCTGATAGGGGGACATATTTATTGATTTCTTGGTGGTTAGCCTATCAGCCCATAATGCATGAACAAGCTTACTATGCCATGATTTCTGATTTTGATCTAGCAATCTTTTGATGATATTGATGAGGCTTTTATTGGAAGATTCAGCTAGGCCATTTCCTTGGGGGTAGTAAGCTGTGGAATGTCCTAAAGTGATATGGTATTTATAGCAAAATTGAATCATTCTTTTAGATTTGAAGGCAGCAGCATTGTCTGTAATGATTTTTCTAGGAAAACCAAAATGGGATAGTATATTGGTTTCAAAGAGGCTTGATAATGACAGAGTCAGTAGCATTCCTAGAGGGTATAGCTTCTATCCATTTGGTAAAATAATCAGTGGCAGATAGGATTCAATTATGTTGGGCAGATGAGGTTGGGTTAATTTCTCCAATAAAGTCTAAACCCCATTGCTGAAAGGGAGCCTCAACACTGATGGGATGCAAAGGTAAGGGTAGGAGTTTCCTCTTGCCATCAAAAATTTGACACTTATGGCAAGTCATGACTAGATTTTGAGTATCTGGGAAAGGGGTGGGCCAATAATAGCCAACCCTAAGGATCTTGTTTGCTGGAGTCTTCCATTAAAGGTGGCCTCCACATTCTCCTTCATGTAGCTCATGCATGATTTTTCCTGCATCATCCTCAAGAAAACATTTAAGTAATATGTCAACAACATTTTTCCAATATAACACTCCATCCAGAATGCAATAACTCAAAGCTTTTTGTTTCAAGAATATAGCTTTAGTCTTTGATAGAGAAGGAGGAGTATTAAGATAAAGAAGCACATAAATGATATCAGCATACCAAGAGGAATTCAAAAATATTTCTTCAATGTATGGAGCTGTGAATTCTTCTGTTTCTTCCAAAACATCAACCATGTTTATATCTAATACTTGGAAATTTGATTCTGCCATGAGTTTTGCTAATCCTTGTCCTTTAATCAGCTTGGTAGGCCTAATTTCTAAATCATATTCTAAGATAATTGCAATCCATTTTCCTCTTTTACCATCAGGGTCTTGATTTAGAATGTCCTTGACAACTGTATGTGGAACAAAAGCAATGATATGGGAATGTAAAATTTATACTCGGAAATATTTCAATGCTTTTATCAAGGCTAAGGCCTGCTTCTCCATGATATTATATTTGAGTGGAGCATCTCTTAAGGCTTTGCTAAAAAAGGATATGGGTTGTTCTTACCCTATATTATTCTTTTGCAGTAATACTGCAGCAATTGTATGTTCAGAGGCAAATGAGAATATGTAGAAGTCCTTAGTGAAATCAGGACTAATAAGAACTGGTGTTTGAGTGAGAGCTTATTTAACCATTTCAAATGACTATTTGGCTTCTATTCTCTATTTAACCCATGTTTCCTTTTTGAGCATGTTTGTGATATTCTTTAAAAGTTTAGCAAGGTTGGGGATGAACCTCCTTAAGAAATTGATCTTCCCAATGAAAGATTTCAATTCTTTGAGGTTCCTAGGATGGCTGATTTTCAAAATGCCTTCAATCCTTTTAGGGTATACTTTGATTCCCTCTTCAGAGATTATGTGACTAAGAATTTTTCCTTCCTGGAGACCAAAGAGTGTCTTTTTTGGATTCAAATATAAGCCATATTTTCTACATTTCTCAAAAAATTTTCTTAAATGAATCAAGTGTTCTTTATCAATTTTGGAGAAAACAGTGATGTCATCAAGATAAATTATTATAAAATAGCCTATGTCTTCTGAAAAAGCTATGTCCATGGCTCTTTGGAATGTGGCTCCTGCATTCATCAAACCAAATTGCATCTTTACATCCATGAATGTACCCCAAGGTGTGGTAAAATCAGTCTTGTGTTGGTCACTTGGGAGTACTAGCACTTGGTTGTAGCTCGAAAAACCATCCAACAATGATATTCTTTTAAATCCAACCACCTTTTGAAGTATATGGTCCATTTTAGGCGAAGGATAATTATCTTTCAGGGAGGCCATGTTTAGATTTTTGAAGTCAATGCAAAACCTGATTTCCCCAGTGTTCTTCCTGACAGACACAAGGTTGGAAACCCACTGTGAGTATCTAAGGGGAACTATGATCCCAGAATCATACATATTTTTAATCTCTTTGTCAACTAAAGGTAATAAAATAGGGTTTATCCTTCTTATTTTTTGTTTGAAAGGTTTATCATTTTCCTTAAGAGGAATTTTATGTTGAATAATGCTAATGTCATATGATTTTAGATCTTTGTACCCCCATGCAAACACATCTCCAAACTCTTTGAAAAGTTCAATATATTCCTGTTTAATATGAATAGGAAGAGTTCTATATAGCTTGATCATCTTGGGTTCATTTATGTTGCCTATGTTACGTTCTTCTATATTAGTTTTTGTAGGCTCCATCTTTGGTTTTTTAGCTACATCATTGAAATCAAACATCTCCTCTAATGGTGTAAGACCTCTTGGTATTGAATCATTTTTACATTGTAAAACTTCAAGGTCCTTTTGGGCTATTTTGTTTGATAATTTTTCTATATAAAGATATTCACATTGGTTTATATCAGTAGTAGAGGACAACTCTGCTTTATGGGCTTGTTTTTCATCAGAACATTCTTCTTCAAGGCTTAAGCTAGGTGTTAATTCAGAAAAATCATTTTCACATTGTAGAAAATAATCAATGTGTTTATCACCCTCAAACACTTGCCAATAGTCTTCATTGTCCAGGACTGTAGGCCTATTTTTTACTTTGACATCGAATTGTTCATTTATCTAGGGTATTTGGCAATTGCTGGCAGCAAAGGCAAGTTCATTTGCAAGGTTGTTTTGAGCTCTAGGGATGAAGGTGAGTTCATATTTTTCAAAGGTTTTTAAGAGCTCTAGGGAAACATTCCTATATTCTCTTAATCTAGGGTTTTTGGTTGAATACTCCCCTTTTATCTGCCTAACAATCAACTCTGAATCTCCTTGGACTGATGTTTTCTTGGCTCCTAAATCTTTGAGCAGATGTAGGCCAAGGAGGAGGGCTTCATATTCTGCAATGCTATTGGTGCATGGAAAATCAAGTTTATAAGAATGTCCTTTGTTTATATTGTGTATCCATACACCTGCTCCAGAACCTATTTTGCCGCAAGATCCATCAAAACTTATTTCCCACAGTGTTTCTGTTTTATGTTCATTATCATTTTGTTGTTTAGAGCTGTCAATTTTAAGGATGTCAATTTATTCTTTTGGGGATTGATTTAACTGTTCAAACAGTCCTAACTCTATTTCATTTTCCTTTTCTTGTTGACTGGTTTCATCTTTATTGTATAAGATAAAGGAGTCTAAATTTGAATGAATAGAGTAGACAAGAGTATTGTTTGGCCTATCTATGTTGCTCACCATAAATTTGATATGAGATTCTCTGTATAATCTTCTAGTTTGATTAAAAAATGGAATGGTAGCATAATACATGTCCATTTGAAGGCTTCCCTGAAGTTTGGCTCCCCATGATCTAGATAAAAGCATGCCATACTTTGGGGGAATGTCAACAACCACAATGTCCATAACTAGACCTTTAGCAGGAATTTGTGCCAGATTGACACATAAATACTTGATCAGACCTAAACATTTAACTCTACTTGAATAAAAGGAATACAGGTCCTTGCAAGGCTTAGTAATTTCTAGGCCTAATCTCTCCATCACCACTTTTGGCTAAAATGTGAAAGGCACCAGAGTCTAGCATGGCATTGTGTAAGATATAATCATGTATATTTAAGCTGACATAAAATGGAGGAATGGTCCCTTCTTGGTATTTCCCTTCTACTTCAGGACCAAACAATAATTTTGGTTTATCATCTGTCAAGTTCAAAGTATCAGTTTCATTTCCTATATTCAAAGCTTTCAAAACTTGGTTTTTATATGCATCCTGGGTTACTAGTTTAGCCAAAGGTATGCTAATTTTGATCTTGGAAATTTCTCCTTCAAGTCTGAAAGGGACTAATGATTTTGACATATTTACATCTAATTTGTCAATCATAGTCTTTTCAACAATTCTGATTTTCTGATTTTTATTAGAACTATTATTCAGGACAGATTTTTCAGGGCCACTAGTAGAAATACTAGGGCAGCTTTGGTTAACACTTTGCTGATTGGTTTTATCTGTGTTTGAGTCAGTCTTCTTAGCCAAAGTGTTATTGGTGTTTGATGTCTTTTTAGGAAGGTTCTCTGAAGTTTTCCTAATAGCAACATCTATTTGATCCTTTTTTGCTAAATCTATGTACTTTTTTCTTCTAAGATCATATTATCTATGTACCTCCATTATTGCATTTTCAAACCCCAATTGGTAATCTTCAGAATCCTCGTGATGATTTTCAATTTGATCTGTGGAGAAGAATCCTTGTTCTTCTTTAGTGAGGAAAACATCTGTCTCACTATCAGATCCTATCAAATTTACATGATTCTCTTCCAACCTTTCAGTTTCCCTTTCTTCTTCTTGATCTACATAGTTTTATTGAAAGGGAGGTCTAATTTGTTGGTCATTATCTCTTTGTCTATCTTGAATAGGGTCTCTTCTGAAGTTAGGATTTCTATTTCTATTTTGGGGATTGTTTTGGTTTTTTCTTGGAGGCACTCTATCATTTCGATTTATTTTCTCAAGCATTCTTTCCATTGCCCTTACTAAGTTGTCAATTTTGGTATCAGATGATGAGGTTGATGCCATTGTTTCTTCTTTATATGTGACTCTTTTCTCAAATTTCAACCTAGCTCTCTTCTCAATCAGATTTTCTTCTACACTTATGGCTCCCCTTTGCATGTCTTTTAAGGTTAAAGGGTCTCTTTCTCTTAGCTGGTAGGCGATATCTGGATCAAAGCCTTCAGGAAATATAGCTAAGGCCAAGCCTAGTGGAGGTTTCATGTTTGGGGGAAGTGCATTGTAAACACTATTAAATCTAGTGCAATAATCTTGGACACTTTCCCCGATGTTTCTTTTGAGGTTGCTCTATTTTGAAAGGATTTGGAGAGGGTTTTTCTTAATTTCCCATTTTTTTATGAATGTTTGATATAAAGAAGGGAGATCATTTATGCTATTAGGAGTTAATTTTTTAAACCATTTCTTGGCTTCTCCTCAAAAACTTTGGGCAAAGATTATCATCTTAATAGTCTGTTCTTCTATTTCCATGTAATCAAAAGCATCATTAATTTTATCTACATGTTATTGAGTAGTGGTAGATTCAACTCTAGTGAAATGAGGAATTCTAGATTGATAATGATTTGGTAAAGGAACCAAAGGTCGTGGTAACACTAATGGGGCATACCATGCAGCCATGATAGGAAAAAATGGTGGATTTTCAAGAGGTGGATTTGTGAAAGGGAAAGTGGGATGAAATGGAGTGTTTTGAATAGTGGAAGTATGGAGGGGTGTATTGGAAGTACTAGGACTAGCAAACTGATTATGAGCAGATTTATGGAAGGAACTAAAGTGATGGAGAAGCTGAAAATCAGGTGGAGTAGAAGGTGAGGCTTATCTTCTTGAACTTTGTTCCAAATTTGTGGGCACAAGGTCAGCTTGGTCTATATCACTATATGACTTGGTTCTGAATAAGTTCTTTGTAAAAGACAAGTCAAAGTGATAATCTTTCAAGACTGTAAGGTTTTCAAGGACAGATCTTGCTCTTCGGATAGTCCTATCAGTAATTAAATTTCCATCTTTAGAAGTTTGCCACAAAATATATTCTAGATCATCAACTATTGTAGGAGGATTAGAGTCTGGATGAGATTTGGTATTGATCCTATGTGAAGTCAGATTTCAAGTTCAAAAATTAGTGAGGCTGAAAGTTTTAAGGACTGTTTTTCAGAAGATTAACCTCTCTTGGTATTTTAGTTTCTTTCTAGAAAATGGGACTAAGCTTTTAGACTTTTAGGGACTTATTTGATACAATCCTAAGAAAATATAAGAGTACTTAGTAGAGTAATAGGTCTATTGAGGCAGTGGAGTCTTCACGTGGAAATTTTTAGCTTTTTGAAGGTTAAACATGTTATGGTCCACCACCAATAAGTAATAGAAGCCAATCAGGAGATATTTTTTGGGATTTTTCTGAGTTTTTCTATGGTTCTTTGGTTTGCAAGAGTATCCTATACTTGAATCATCATGTAGCTAAGATGGTGACACAAACAGAGTGTACTTTATGGCTGATAGCTTAAATCCTTTAAGGTTTGATGAGGGTTTCTAGAATCGTAAGGTGTACTTAGATTGTCACTGATTCAGAAGGCTTCATCATAATTATCATTGTGTTGGTAGTGCTTAAAGACAACTATGGTTCACTGGATGAATACTAAGTGTTTTATCTAGGGACTTTACTCAAAGGTCCCACCATGATCGCCAAAATGTTGGGGTCCTGTGATTTGGTAGATTGGCATACCAAATGACAAGGCAACATGGAATCAATCTTTAGAGTTTTAGGAACTAGCCTTCCTAGAATTAGAGAGGGATCTTTGAGTTTATTTTCAAAGGATGTGTGCTTGTTTGCTTTTAAGGGTTGATTTTAAGCTAGTTATTAAGTGCAAGGTTTGCTTGATTGTTTTGGTTGGACATAATGATCAAAGAGAATAGATAGAATGGGAAATATCTAAGTTATTGGGAAATGGAGTCATATGGAACTCATGATAAGTTCATAAAAGGATCGGGGAGTATCATAGGGCAAATATAACTTGGCCAGTGGATCTTCAAAGTTTTTTTGAATAATGAGGTGAACATTAAGGAGAAGAATGAAAAGTAGGACAAAGACCAATTAAGAATTCTTTATCATGTACTTTAAACAAGAGACATGTTTTAAGGAATCTGTTTTGAAGCGAGCCAAAGGACAGGGCAAACCATAGACTTCTTTGGATAGACTTTTAATAAGCAAACCTTTCAGACAACAATCCAGCAATCAAAAGACTACTTTGAGATAAGAAAACAGTAAGTTTAAAAGGTTAGATTAAAACAATGTAAAAGGGACTTTTAGATTGTTTTAAGGCTCTTTAGAGGAAAATAATGAATAAGGGGTATTTACAAGGGTCTTTAGAGGGAAAGGAAAAATGGATTTCAGAGGGGAAAAAGGTGATGAATGAGGGTGTTAGGCATAGAAAATGGAGTTTTCTTGGAGTGGCAGGGTGAACTTTTGGGAAGGAAAAAGGTAAGGTTTATAGTGAATCAATTAGGATTTAGGAGATGAAGGTAGTGAGATTTCTAGAACTCACAATGTTTCTTCAAATATTGTTTCTAGAAATCTAGGTTTTACAACTTAGTCATCCTTTGGTATCAGCAAAATTACTGATGACTAACAGTGGCTCCTCTTGGGGAGGGAAGATTTCCTTTCAAGGTGTCTAGAACCTCAGTTTATGAGATCTCTGAGTTTCATCAGATCAGTGCCTTGTCAATTGGGCAGATTTCCCTTCTTTTCATTCGTTGATATTTCTTTGAAAAGACAAACTATTTAAAAATTTGCAATATATGACTTCCTCTTGACAACATTTCTACTTTACCCAATCCTACTTGTCCTATCATTTTTTCTTCTTCTTTGAGTGCATTTGGACCAACAACTCTTTGACACTTATTTTTTGGAAACAAAAATAAACTATCTAAATTTCTGCTATTTTTTTGCCAAAGGTGAATTTTAACACCAAAACAAGGTTTTTATAAGGTTTAAAAAGGCCCGATAGGTTTAAAAGGTTAGATTAAAACAATGTAAAAGGGACTTTTACGTTGTTTTAAGGCTCTTTAGAGGAAAATAATGAATAAAGGGGTATTTACAAGGGTCTTTAGAGGGAAAGGAAAAATGGATTTCAGAGGGGAAAAAGGTGATGAATGAGGGTGTTAGGCCCATAAAATAGAGTTTTCTTGGAGTGGTAAGGTGAAATTTTTGGAAGGAAAAAGATAAGGTTTATAGTGAATCAATTAGGATTTAGGATGATGAAGGTAGTGATATTTCTAGAACTCACAATGTTTCTTCAAATATTGTTTCTAGAAATCTAGGTTTTACAACTTAGTTATCCTTTGGTATCAGAAAAAATTACTGATGACTAACAGTGGCTCCACTTGGGGAGGGCGGATTTCCTTTCAAGGTGTCCAAAACCTCAGTTTATGAAATCTCTGAGTTTCAACAGATCAGTGCCTTGTCCATTGGGTAGATTTCCTTTCTTTTCATCTGCTGATATTTCTCTAAAAAGACAACCTTTTTAACAATTTGCAATATATGACTTCCTCTTGACAAAATTTCTACTTACCCAATCCTACTTGTCCTATTATTTTTTCTTCTTCTTTGAGTTTATTTGGACCAACAACTCTTTGAAACTTATTTTTTGGAAATAGAAATAAACTATCTATTTTTTTTTTTAAGGAAACTTCTGCTAAATTTGTTGCTTGGTGAGGCACTTTCCTTGGTGCTGTTGGGGTCATGTGATTTGGCAGATTAGCATACCAAATGACAAGGCAACATGGAACCAATCTTTAGGGTTCTAGGAACTAGCCTTCCTAGACCCAGAGAAGGACCTCTCAGGTTATTTACAAAGGATGTGTGCTTGTTTGCTTTTAAGGATTGATTTTAGGCAAGTTATTAAGTGCAAGGATTGTTTGATTGTTTTGGTTGGACATAATGATCAAAGAGCATAGATAGAATGGGAAATATCTAAGTTATTAGGCAATGGAGTCATATGGAAGTCATGATAAGTTCATAAAAAATTCAGGGAGTATCTTAGGGCAAATCTAACTTGGCCAGTGGATCTTCAAAGTTTTTTTGAATAATGAGGTGAACATTAAGGAGAAGAATGAAAAGTAGGACAAAGAGAAATTAAGAATTCTGTATCATGTACTTTAAACAAGAGACATATTTTAAGGAATCTGTTTTGAAGCGAGCCAAAGGACAGGGCAAAACATAGACTTCTTTGGACAGACTTTTAATAAGAAAACCTTTTAGAAAACAATCCAACAATCAAAAGACTACTTTCAGATAAGAAAACAGTAAGAGTAGCCTAAGGTCAAACATAAATAATCTAATCTTCTTTTGACTAACTCTCTGAGGATATTCAAAGCAACCTTTTAAAGGCAGACCAGAGGACAGGGCACACCATAGACTTCCCTGGTTTAGACTCTACTAAGCATACTTTAAAGAAGTTTCAGAAACAATTCTCAAGTTGTACTCAAAGGAGCATGGACTTACCACTTAATTTCCTGGTTTCACTCTATTGAAATCATTCCTAAAAACAACCTCTCAAGTCGTACTCAAAGGAACATGGACTTACCAAAAGGGAAACTCATTGGTTATACTCTATTGAATCATTTCTAAAATAATAAGCTAGATGGAATTGGAAGGCAATTAAGAATCCTCCAATCAGATCTTGTAGAAGAAAACATTTAGACAATGAAGAGTAAAAAGAACTAAGGTGCTTTCAAAAGGCATTTCTTAGCCTAAAACCCTTACTCTACTGTAACAAAGAAAGATGGAAATATAATGAAAACAAGAAATAACAATAACAAATAGAAGCACTTCACCAATAGCCAAGCTCATGGATCTAGTGATCTAGCCTCCTCCATCAACAAACAAATCAGGGCATCCACAAGATCCAAGACATAAATTTTCCTTCAACTTCCAAGAGACTATGTATTACTTCAAAGAGTCATCAAATGCCAATAATACAATGATTCCAAATGTAGTATTTATGTTGCAAACGAGGAGGTGAGGTTAAGATAGGGTTTGAGTGTCATTTTGTTACAGAGTAAGTGCATTTCTGACCTTGAAAACCATGCAAGGCCTAAGGCAGGAATATCTGTAGCTACTTCTCTGTTTCAATAACCCTGTTTTAACTTCTAGGGAAGAATAGGTGAAAAGTTTGACTTTGAGGCTTATCCTTAACTATTACAATAACTGCCTTCACAGAAAAAATATCTTCTGACTGTGCAATAACTGCTAATTGTCTTTATGAAAGGAAGTCAGGCTATAAGTGGCATTTGATCTTTTGGAGGAGTAATTGCTTCCCTTTTGAGTTATTCGAGACTGTCTTTTGGTATATTTGTCTTTATTTTAATCATCAAACTTAGTAATAGGCCTTTAACCTTGATTTTGCTTTAATAACTTGTCTTACTGTCCTTTCTCTATTTCTGCTTTATAATTGTTTTATTCATTATCTTTTATCCTTTAAGCTTTAGCCTTTATCCTTTAATCACTGTCTCAAAGGGCTAATATTATGTTTATTCTTTGATTTGTAATTTAGCCCTTTAATATTCCTGTCCTTTATTTCCTTTTACTGATGCTTTTGTTGTATTTTTCCTTTGTGTGCAGGGAGGATCTCTTCATGGGTTGGAGGGTTCTTGATCGGTCGATGGTCAGGAGTCATCATCGATCAGACCCTGAGAAAAGGCCCTCTGATCTTTATAATTCGAATCAAGACCCCTGGATCGTCATCTAGAGGGTATTTAATCATTTATGGATTGTGGGAGAGCCTTTTGGGCATCACCGCCATTAAACCTGCAACATACAAACAAATGTTAACTTTAAAACCTATGAAAGTGGATTAAACTGCATTTTTTGGGTTTTTGAGGGTTTGGGGGCGATCTGCAGAGGAAAAAAGGGTGTAGGGGAATGATCTTGGAGGCGGGATCACGAGGAAATGTGAACGAGGGTGAAGAAGTTTGAAATTTGGTGCAGGATGGGAAGGTGGTTTCGCGAAAACCCCGGTGGTTTATCGCGTAGACATATAGCGGTAAGAGATTTTGGCTCAGGGCTGTGTGATATCACTGGGCGATTGTCGTATGTCTTGGGCTAAACTGCCTTTTTCACGTGGATTAGGGCTGTTAAACCCTTTTGCAAAAACCTGCACGATATTAGATTTAGACCATCAGAGCTTGAGGAGCGAGATCGACGGTGCAGGTGGAGCCCGAAGATGGGGTGTAGGATTTGAGTGGAGAGTGGGGCCAGGATGGTGACGTGGTGGAAATTGTCGGGTAACATTGTGTTGCGTTAGGAAATGAGATGAGGGGTGGGAGCGTGGTGGCCGTCGGATCAGGGTGCAAGGCTTTTTATCAATGGTCGAGATGGACTGACCAAGGGAGTAAGAAAAATAGAAAGGAGGGAGCCCGCATTTTAAATTTTCCAAAGTTTTGGGTTTTTATAATAAAGTTCGGGGGTGTATAAAAATGAAAGGGGAGGAGGCATATTTTCATGATGGGAGGGTTTTTAGGGATAGGCGGAGGGTATGGTCCTGTGGGGATAGAAGGACCGGGGGTCGGGAAGGGAAAGGGGCTTAGGAGAATAGCAGAGGGTCAGGATCAGGGTTGTATGAGCGAGGGGGTTAGGGCTTAAGCGAAATGAGCTTAATGCCTAATTTTTTTCCAAAGGTGAATTTTAACACCAAAACATGGTTTTTATAAGGTTTAAAAAGGCCCGATAGGTTTAAAAGGTTAGATTAAAACAATGTAAAAGGGACTTTTAAATTGTTTTAAGGTTCTTTAGAGGAAAATAATGAATAAGGGGTATTTACAAGGGTCTTTAGAGGGAAAGGAAAAATGGATTTTAGAGGGGAAAAAGGCGATGAATGAGGGTGTTAGGCCCAGAAAATGGAGTTTTCTTGGAGTGGTAGGGTGAAATTTTGGGAAGGCAAAAGGTAAGGTTTATAGTGAATCAATTAGGATTTAGGATGATGAAGGTAGTGAGATTTCTAGAACTCACAATGTTTCTTCAAATATTGTTTCTAGAAATCTAAGTTTTACAACTTAGTCATCCTTTGGTATCAGCAAAATTACTGATGACTAACAGGTGCAGGAGTTCGCCAGCTTTGACAACCCGATACAGTTGGATATTCTGTTGGAAATTGTTCTTGATCTACATGTCCATGATCCGATCAGTTGTGGCATGTTCCATGAAATATTGGTTTAGCTTTGTTGGTGTGAGTTGTTCTATAATTTCTGATGTGTCTAGTAATGGTGGAAGGTATGGTCGAAGGTGATCCACATTGAACATTGGGTGTAGGCTAACGAATGGTGGAATGTTGAGCTACGAAGCATTATACCATGCAACCTTAGTGATGGTGTAAGGCCCATATTAGAGTAGGAGAGGAGTGTGGTAGGCCCTAGTGAGAAACTCCTTCTGCAAAAGTAACAAAACTTTGTCGGACACCTGAAAATTGTGTGGAACCCAATGTTGGTCATGATGCTATTTTTACATAGAATTTCCTTTATCAAAAATGTCATGGAACTGCTAGAGGATGTGCTAAATGCACTTAATGAATTTTTTAGCTCTATCAACTTTGGACTGGACATGAGCTGAATCTTCCTGAGTAGCTGCAAGTGGTAATGGAAACATCAATGGAACATAGCAGCTGGAATCCTAGTCCCACTTGAAAGGGGATGTGATCAGTTGAGTTGTGGAGAGCTCTGTTGTAGTTGTGTTGGAAATAGGGGAGGCTTTCATCCCATGTGAGTGGATGCTTTGAGTTGTACATGCGCAGGATGTGCACAATCATCCTGTTGATGACCTCTATCTGGCCATTAGTTTAGGGGTGGAAGGTCGTGGACTTAGTGATATTGGTATCTAACAATGACCAGAGGCCTGACTAGAATGCACTTAGGAATACGTTATCCTAATATGATATAATGGATTGTGGGATCCAAAAGTGAACCCACATGGATTCAAGGAAGAGTTTGGCAGTGGCTTATGTTGTGATACTCTTCTCGCAGGCCGCCAGAATGGCCATATTAGAGAATATGTTGACGACCACATAAACAAAATCATTTCCATGATTGGTAGAAGGAAGGCCTGACATGTAATCCATGGAGATGGATTCCCAGGGACGATTACGAGTAGGCATAGGAGTGTATAGGAATTTTTTATTGATTGTAAGGTTTGGAAATAACACAGGAAGTGTACTATCTGATGTAATTCCCAACATTCTGTCGAAGGTTCTTCCAATAAAAATATGACGCCAGGATTTTGCTATAAAATAGACCCTAGAATATAATAGTGTGTGTGCTTCCTTATTCATCAAAATACTTAAGAAAACTCTTCATTAAAACTACATTTGATTCTGTTTAAAATGTACATAAAGAAAAGAGAGCCATACGAATAAAAATACTGATATATAATAACACAAGAAATTCCTTGGCCAAATATTACAATGGATGGCCTCTCGGCTCTCAGCCCTTTTACAAAAGCTCTCAAACCATCTCTCTCTCTCTTGCTTTGTATTCCTCACTATTTTTCATCCTCACACACTCCTCATATTTATACAAAATAATGAATTTATTCCAATCCATAATTTCCTCCACACAAATGTCAACTAAAATCTAAATTAGATTTATCCTTTTTTTGGACTCAACTAAGTCCCGTTTAAGGACTTCCTAATCCCTAGACTATTTACCTAATTCAACTCCACTCATATCCTTAATTTATTAAAATAATATTTACAATAATCCTCACTTACAATTTTCTCTCTTAATTTATTAAAAATGAGCAAAATAATTTATAAAATAATTAAAAAACCTCACCCCTTAAATCACACAAATGAATAATGAAAATTAAGATTGATGCTCCTGCATCAGACTCCCAAGGTTAAAAATAATCATGATCTCCTGATCATGTGTTTTGGATCTTTTACTTCCTGGATCCCATACCTTGTTCTGCAATTTTCCATTTGTTGCTGCTTTTATTTGTTGTTTTTCTCCAGGTCTCCTCACTTTATGTTGCATTTCCCCACTGGCTATGCTTTCACAGTCTTCTATTGTCTTCCTCTTGCTGCTTCTTCTTTGTTTTACTGTTGTTGTATTCTTTTGGGATAATTTCATCATGATCCTCCTTATTAGTTTAATTTCTCTGCCCAATAGATCTTTTGTCTGTTGTTTACTTTCACCTCTTGATTGTTGAACTTTAATATTTATTGCCGCCCTTTCATCCTTGCCCTCTTGTTTATTATTGTCTTGCACCTTCACATTCTTCATTTCCCAATATTTAAATTGAGATTCCTCTTCATGCCTTGAGTCGTGATTCTTCAACATAGTTTCCAGCAATCTAATCTCTTGGTTCCATGGATTACATATTTCCACAGAAATTTCTTCCTTTTCTTTTACTTGACTATTCATTTGTGTCAAATTTTCTCCAACATTTGCAATAAAACCTATACTCACAAAACAATTAGTAAAATAAAAAGCATAAGGCTTCAGTGCCTCTTTCTCGTCTAGCAACATTTTAGTATGCCACTCTGAAATTTCCTCTTCCATCAGCACATCAGTATGCTAATTTAAATTCTCTATGAGACTGTCAGCTAGTCCCTCCTCCATATCATCTGTTTCTAGAATGTCTCCATGTTCTGTTTCACAATAATGAACTTCTTTGATTTATTGAATCATTCCTACATCCTTATCCTTTGTTTTCTGATTATTATTCAGGACAATTTCTTTCTCTTTCAGCAACTCCCCCTGAGTATAGATCCTCTGCTTTTCCAAATTTATTCTTTGAAGATCTAACTTTCTATATAACTAAAAAATCTCAATTGGGGTAGAACTTGGAAACTTTACACAGCTTTCCATACCTTCACTTGTTTTTGACCAATCATCAGATGGCCCTTCTTCCTCTTCTTCAATACTCTGATGTTTGTTCCCATGAGACCCCTCTGTCTCCTTTTGTCTCTGAGATCTTGCTATCTCAGCATCATTCTGAATAGATTTCAGATTCAACTTCTTCTCCTTAACAAACTCCAAAGTTTGTTCAACATCCTGTGATGTACCTGCAATCACACACAAATCATTAGTTTTAAAAACATAAGACCTTGTGGTCCCACTTGATGCTTTAATCATCCTATCTCTTTGCTGCTTTGAATCCTTCATTTCATTCAGTTCCTCTGTATATTTCTCTTATGTCACATCATTACTTTCAGAAATCAATGGACCATATTCTGGCTCACATATAAAATCTTCCTTTATATACTCATTTAAAATGAGTAACTGTTCCTTCAATTGAGAATTCACTCTATGCTCCCACTTCACTTGAAATCTATGCCATTTGACTTTCCTTTTCATACTCCATCCATATCTCTGGTCTACTTTGCTTCTCTATAACATTTCCATCAATAAATCAAGATGGAATTTTATCTTAGCTTTCTCCTGCTCATAATATTCATCAGTCAACTGTTCACATATGCCATTTACCTTGGCATTTTCCTTCTTCTTCCTTCTGTTGTGGTCTTCATCCGATCTTCTGAAATGAATATCAACAATAATCTTCTCCTCCTTTGTGAACTTCATCTGTTCACTTGTGGATTTTATTTGAATCCCCTTTTCAGCAAGCCTCCATACCTACCATTCAACAATGCAAGCTTTCTTCCTGCGCTTGACCTCTTGCGGTTCTCTGTATTGAAATCATCTCTGGGCAATTCTCTTGCTTCACTTTGCTGCAAGCAACACTTTAGTAATGCATGTGTTACAATGACCAATTCTTTGTGTGTCGGGCTGTGCCGATCATGCACCCAATTACATTCAAACCTTTGACTTTGGTTTACGACTCTTTGTCTTTAGACTTTACATCAACTCTTCATCTTGGATGAAAAATACACCCTCTTATACAATAACTCAATCTTAACTCAAGCTATCCAAATTTTCATTTGACCCTAACATCTGTTTGACTTCAAAGCTTGACTCAATAATTTTACAATAGTGGATATTTTGACTTAATTCAAGTTATACAATCTTCCAACGAACATACACCCTTCATACATTTTATGATGTAAAATCTTCACTCTCTCTCATACTCCATTGTTATGAAAGATCATCAGTTTCCCATGATACTGAAGTCTTTAATAGAAATGCAATCCATGTTTTCTAAGATTTATTTTATGGTGAAATAAATAAACCATTCCATTCTCAACATTCAAAAATACCTTTCTGAATTATCATACCTTATTCTCCTATTAAGGTTATTAATAAACCTTCTCTTTGCAATTTCAACTCTCTGGATTCCACTCTTCTGTGCCGTCTTTTTCACTGTGAACATTCACATGCCCTTCATTCAACTTTCTCATCATCTTAACGCAAACAGTTTCCCTGTACTTCCATGCACCATACAACTACACATTATAAATTGTACATCAATTCACATCTCTTCACCTGTGTACAGAGAACAAGCTATTCATATTTCAACCTCTTTGACGAATAATGTACAACTCGTACATTATGACCATCCTGAATAAAACCTCATTAGATGCCACCACATGATGGTAAAAACAAATATTCTACAACATCAAGAAATTGTGTTTTCAATCTTAAACACAAATCAAACGAATTCTCCCATTTCCAACTACAAGCTTTGGTCCAAAATGACTTAGCCAAAACTGCGAAGAACCCACACTATGCATAATAAACGCTCTCATATAAAAATGCATGCTTCTCTTTATATCACCCAAGATAGCGCATTTTCCATTCATTTATCCTTCGCATTTGCAACATTTTTACTCTTTCGTAATATTTACAAAAGATCAACTTCTCGAGTATGCAAGGAAATATAATCATCCAAATTTTAAAATACCTTTACTCAATGAATATTAATTCATTTAATGAGAACTTCCCTTGAATCTTCTTGTGGTTGAAATGATCCAACCCCTCTCTCTCATATTCCTGTCTCTTGCAGTAGCACTGCCCTTCTCACTAGAAAGAGTTCCCAGATGAAATTTTCTCATACATAATCTGACATAGAACTTGAATTCACTCTAGAAAAGCAGCACTTGTCCTTGCACAAGTTACAAATGCTTGTACATGTCCTTTACTTTTATCATCATTCAGTTGATCACAAATTTCAATAGCAGTATTAGATAACCATATTTGTGCATTGTGTGTTTGCAAGTAAGAAGAAGCTTACGGAAGCCAAATCACACAATCATAGTGGTAGTGAAAATTCAATCTGAAGACACCGTCTCAATTTCCTGTAAAGCATCAGTTGCATGCATTCTCCTGCCAACCAGCAACTTCCTTCAAGACGAGCCCCATAAAAGGAAATTTACACCACACAATAGTTAACACCATGAATCAAAATGCCATTTTTATATCCAGTATATCAAATGATAAAAAAAGCTGGTTGCATCGATAAGATTTGGCAAGAACCATGTCGAAGGCACACTTTCTTCTAAATTTAGAGGTCGTCTAGGAACTTCTGCCAAGTCATAAAAAATGAATTCAGAATTACAAAGAATGAAATAGAATACAACCAATGGTGGATCATCACTAGCGAATATTTGACAACCTCTACACAATATGTCAAACACTATCTTAGTGCTGCAAGGTTGTTCTCCAGGATTTTTTCTATTTCTATTCTTCCCGAGAAACGTTGTCCCTCAGGCTTCTGCGGCTTCACTCATTTGCCAATGCAATTGCCATTCAACTTATGAATGTCTTTCCTCTGCGTTATGGTTGGTGTAATCGACTCTTACACCACTACTAGAAATCGCATCTGCCCAATACATCTTATGCGGGAATATCAATTGCTGCCTTTTACCACAACTCCACGGAAACTTTCGTTCAACACCTCCTGCAATCGCAAACTAGAATGCAGAGACTGTTATATATCGGAATGCATGATACATATCACCTCTTCTAACGCAAATGTGGAATCTGCTTTTAATACGATGTGGAATCAAATGATACATATCACCTCTGCTAACGCAAATGTGGAATCAAGCAAACATTACCAATTAATACAATGTAAAACTTGGTGGTATTCATATTTGAATACGCTTTCCAAAGCACATATGTCGAATACTGGTCCTTACCATGGCTTCCACGAGTCTATGTTTAAATGTTTTACACAGACTTTAAACTGCACACAACATACCCTAGGGGCATTTCCATATGCCATACGCTGCTTTCCCTTTGAGTTTGATACCAATACACCATATCCACGGGTCTGTCTTTACGCAGACTCCAAGCATTGAATTCCGCATACCCCAATCCCAGTAAGTTAAGACCGCTCTCACCATAAGCCACGAGAACTGCGTTAGTTCCTCACGCAGTCACATAAGAAATTTGAAACATATGCCACGCACTGCCCACGGTCATGTTGCCTTTTGTAACGTTGCCTGCGTCCATACATTTGACTTGGCCGTACATTCCAACGCTCCCAATGCTTCAACGCATTGCCTGTAGTACCTTTGCCATTGATAAAATGGTTTTTTTCCACTTCAGATACACCGTATGTTAAGGTTGTTAACACCATTAAGACTGTTAACGCTGCTCACATAATGTGTTGAGGTTGCACACCATAGGTTAAGACAAAAATCGAACCATACATTTCAAATACTTCGCAGTATTGAATCTAATGCACGCTCACAACAAGAAATCGAAACAAACAACCTCAATGTGGGAGCGACTCATCCTCAAACTAATCTCCTTAGGCTCTGATACGAAATGATGCCAGGGTTCTGCTATAAAATAGACCCTAGCATATAATAGCATGCGTGCTTCCTTCTTCATCAAAATACTTAAGAAAACTCTTCATTAAAACTACATTTGATTCAAATTAAAATCTACATAAAGAAAATATAACCATATGAATAAAAATATTGATACATAATAACACAAGAAATTCCTTGGCCGAATATTGCAATGGATGGCCTCTCGGCTCTCGACCCTTTTACAAAGCTCTCAAATCATCTCTTTCTCTTGCTCTATATTCCTCACTGTTTTTCATCCTCACACACTCCTCATATTTATACATAATAATGAATTTATTCCAATCCATAATTTCCTCCACACAAATCTCAAATAAAATCTAAATTAGATTTGTCCTTTTTTTGGACTCAACTAAGTCCCGTTTAAGGAATTCCTATTCCCTAGATTATCTACCTAATTAACTCCACTCATATCCTTAATTTATTAAAATAATATTTACAATAATCCTCACTTACAATTTTCTCTCTTAATTTATTAAAAATGAGCAAAATAATTTATAAAATAATTAAAAAACATCACCCCCTAAATCACACAAATTAATAATGAAAATTAAGCTTGATGCTCCTGCATCAAAATACTTTTGCAACACTGCCACTGTTTTCTCTACTCCAAAATTTCTAGTGACCCAACTGTAGCATGCCTCCCATTCATCTTGGCACACTCACTTGAAGGAACACACAGGTGTCATAGGTGGCATAACAGTGCACCATGTAGGTGAAAAAATGTAACTTGCTTGCCTTCCAGGAGAGTCTGGTATGTGTTTCTGAATTCTAGATCACTCTTGTAAATATGCGGCCACTCTGAAGTCTTGTGCCCACAAGAGTGAAGCACAATTGTTAGTGCCATGACTAGCGGTCAGTTGAGGCTTTCTGAAAATTTATTGGTGTTTCCCTTCTTGTACTTAATGTTGTATGTATGTGAACCATTTCTTATGGCGATCGTTTCACAACTTTCCTTTTGTCTGTATGAACTAGAGGGGTTGGTCATCTATGTGGATGACCATTTCCTTCCCCAGAATGTAATTCTTCCATTGTCGACATGCCTGCAAAATGGAATACATATATTTGTCATATGTTTGATACTTTCATATTATGTATAAAAGTGTCTCATTATGATATGTCATTGGATGCCACTACTGAGTAAGAACAACACCAATAGCGTAGTGAGAGGCATCTGTCTCAATCTCAAATGGTTGTTGCAGGTGTAGTAATGTGAGTATTGGTGCAGATCAAAGGCAATGCTTCAAAGGCAATGTTGGGATTCTGACCAAAAGAACTTTTCTTTTTCTCCACCCTTGGTGACTTGACCTAAAGTCCAAGTGATATGAGAGAACCCCCAACACGAACCTGTGGTAAAAATTGGCAATACCTAGAAACATGTGGAGCTTTGTTAGAGTGGTTGGAGCTGGGAAATCATGAATGCATTATCTCTTGATTAGGTCCACATACACACCCCTCTCATCAATGATGTACCCAAAATATTGAACCTAGGTCATACCAAAAGTGCATTTCTCCAAATTAGCACACAATTTGTGTCGTCGTAGGGTTTGGAGGACCTGTTGAATATGGTGGAGGTTCTCTTCCCAATTCTGGATGAAGATCAGGATATCTTCCAACTACACCACCATGAATGAGCTGGTGAAGGGTCACAAGATGTCGTCCGTCAACCTCATGAAGGTTGTGGGGGCATTCGTCAACCTGAAAGGCATGACCAACCATTCAAAAAGGCCCTCCTTGGATTTGAAGGCAGTCTTCCACACATCAGAGGGTTCAATTGGTACATGGTGATAATCGGACTTCAAGTCAATATTTTTGAAATATTTCTCCCCCTTGAAATGGTGTAGAAGTTCATCAATCCATGGGATTGGATACGTATTCGAGACAATGATTATATTCAACACTCGATAGTCAATACAAAGTCTCTAGGTCATGTCCTTCTTCTATACCAACACGACTAGGATCCGAAGGGGTGATGAACGTGGCGTGATGTTCCCTTTTTGCAACAACTCCTGAATCTGACTCTTGATTTCATCATTCTCTAGAACATAACATCGATATATCGGTCTGTTGGGTAACAACGCACCCAGGTTCATATCGATGGAGTGCATGACCTAGTAGTGTAGGGGTACCCCTGTGGGTAAGGTGAAGATGTCCCTGTACTCTTCAACCTTGTGCCTCTGTTGTTGCCATGTGTAGGAGTCATGTCTGGAGGTCATGTATGTGGCCATGATATTCTTCTTGCCCTAAGGGAGAATCATAAGGAAGACAAATTTCCCGGTCTAGGAAATGGTGTTACAACATTGAATCGCAGAGATTAAAGGGATGGAGGTAGGCAGTGCTACCTTTGGTATCCTATATAACTTATTTCCCAAAGTAATAATAACATTGCAAGGCCTAAAATCATAAACAAAATAGAACTTCCACAAGTATGGTTGGCCTAATAATAAATCACGAACTTCAAGAGAAGAAACATCACATAGTACCTCATTTGTGAAGGGTTTGATGTTGTAGGGAGGGCGACATTGCTAGCTGATGCAAAGATCTCATCCTTGGTGAAGCCACTCGATGGTGTAGCTTGGGGGTGTGTTGTGGCCAATAGGCCCATCCGCTTCACAAGCTCTACTAAAATTAGTTTCTTTTGGCTCCTGTTGTCGACAATGAACTGCAGCGGAGAGCCCTTCACCCACATACGTGAGTGGAAGAGGTGCCCCCCCTCCTTTAGATCTTTGAGCTCAATCTTCGGGATCTTGGTGGTGGGAACGGTGGCACTGGGATTTGTGTTAATGATCTAATTCCATTTGTAATTCCCCTTTCTAGGTTATGATTATGAGTCAGAACATGCATTTGATTCGGAAGCCTTCAGCTCGACCACTAGTGACTGCTTGGTCCGACACTCACTTGTGTTGTGAGTGGTGCTCTTATGGAACTCACACCATTTTCCCATGTCCTTCTTTTTCTTCATGGTGTCGTTCTTTACTTGCGGCTTTAGTGGATTATCTTAGGTCGCCCCACCTTGGCTTCATCCTTTGTTTTGTGGTTTGGGGGTTCCTTTCCCTTTCTTCGGATTCGCAGATCCAAAGTCTCGCTTCTTCTGTTTAAATTTTTGCGCGAACTTGACAATGTGTTGATAGGCGGTGTCAAGTGAGGAGATGTCGTGGAACTCCATATCATCCTAGATGTACTTGTGTAGACAGTCATGGTACTTGAGTACAAAATTCCGCTTAGAATACTTGATACCCAAATTCCTATGAAGGGTATGAAAAATATTTGTGCACTTTGGCATGTCTTGGTCCCTTCCCTGTCGCAACGAGGTCCACTTTATGTATTTATCTTCATAGCTCCCGACAGGGTAATACTGCTCCTTGATGGCATATCAAAAATAATTCGAAGTGGGTGTGTTGAAAAATAGTGAGGGTTACCTCTCGTCCCTCTTCTCACAGTAGGTTTCCCACTAGTAATTGACGTGGGGGGTCAGCTTTGAGGAGTGAAAAAGTAATATATATTCGATTGGAAAAATCATGAACCAAAAAATTTCCTTCTAACATATTTAACCATTTATCTGTGAAATCCACATATATCTTGCCTTCAAATATGGATATGTCAAATTTAACTTGTACCTTAAAGAGGATGGCATCTCTAGATTGACTGTTGGATGAAGATGCGTCGCCCATGGGTAGCCGCCGAAGGATCTGAGAAAATTTGTCCATCATCACATTTCTTTGTCTCTTGAGGGCTTCTTTGAGCAATATTTTAAAAGGATCTCCTGTTCCCTCTTATTTCTTTTCATATTCCATGGGAGGCCGTCGGGGTTGGCGAGGTTGGTCTTGCAAAGGTTCCACCAGTTTGATCCCTAACTCATTATACCCTAACCTTGTTGGGGACATGCAAAGAAAAACAAAAAAAGAGCAGACCGCTCTAATACTATTTATCCTGACTTATACAAGAACATAAAAAAATACATATATAACCATAGACATAGAGATGCAACACAAATAGAACTTCATTTCGTTAATATCAAATAACTAAAATATGCTTACATACATAATGGAAATAAACTAGCTCAGATTATGGTAGCTTATTTTTTAGAAGATATAGGGCAAATAAATGCTGTTAACTATGTTAAAATGAGGCTCAAAGGCATATTTATTATTGAGAAACAATGGAAAACCCTAAACATCCAAAAATCTAACCCTAGGAGATGAAGCACTAAATTGTGGGCCCCATTGGGGTAAATTGGTACATCAAATTCCTGGGGTCGTAACTTTAGAATATGATCTTTGTTTGACATGCATGATACCTCATTAGAAAGATATATTTGAGGAATACAACTTTCAACTGCAAACGCCAATCAAAGACTCACATTTACCCATTTTTTTTAGGGCCTCAAAACGTCTTCGAAAGTTCAGGACTCGAAAAACTGCCAAAAATAATAATCTGTGCTACAATTAAGGAAACTGAAAAACTAAAGGAAACAATGGTGGGGTCCAAGTGGAATAGGTGGGTGGCCACCAATATCCTCCTGGATCAAGAGGGTTCATAACTTTAACATTAATTGTGGGTTGAGGCATGCAAAAACCCTAAGAATAACACTAGATAGCTATTAGATTAGGTTAAACATTAAGATACAAGGAAGACACGAGGATTCCATTATTTTTGTATTGTTATTGTTCCATAGTTAAGCTGAACATAAAGGAGTGGGATATTGGCATATAATAAAGGATATAAAATATTTTGTAGTATCCATTTAGGTCAAAGCGTCGATGGAAACTCCATAATGAGTGTGACTTTCTTGTACTTGCATTTTATAACTAAGAAAAATAGAGGAAAGCATGGGCCTCACTTTTTAGTTGGGTTTTCTCCCGTCTTGGATTTTCTAGGTCACATTTTGTGTTCATTTGTGTGGATGGTGCACAAGTAATAATAAATATGAGACATAAGGTAATAAGCATCATAATAAAGATTTTAAAATATGGTAAGATTGTTGTTATGAGTTTTTCCACTGGCGTATAACTTTGTAAATCAACCATTGATTTTCACATTGTGCTATATACACCATAAAACCATATAAACATGTAACTCATATCATTTCATCCAAATTTTATGGCTAAAAAGGTGATTATTCTTCTTACCGATGCATGACTAATAAGGTTGATGACTGCCATATAATGCGAGTACCCAAGATGAAAATACTATAGAATGCATAAGAAGGTGGAGTGCTACTATACACTCCCTTTCCAACAAAATTTCATGCATTTTTTTTCATATGCTCATATTTAATTAATGATTACAAATTTTGTGATAATAAATTACTTTACTTCTTTTTAAATGTCTTAACGAGAAATTACACCCCATTTGAGAATAAGGATATTACATTATTTCTTCTAATGTAAAAGTAGGAATTAACCTCCCAAAGGTGAATCCTTAGTAGCTAAAAGAGTTGACATGTTAATGTAACTTATAATTTTCCTCTTTCGAACTATAATTCCAACTAAAATTTTCCACCCAACTAACCCACCAATAATTTGGTTATAAGTAGTCACACATAATGATATAAGTGGAACCCATCCACAAGAAAAATAGTATTTTACAAGATTTCAATAGTTAGGCAATTATCACTAAATCTTAACTTGAATCACATCACATCTTCCATCACATCACAATGTAACCCATTTATAATCCAAATTTGTCACTTTCCCAATACCCTCTAGACCATTGTTGAGGATATGGGGTACTAAAAAATATTACCAGATTTCTCTATGATCACTCTATAAAATTCCCACGTGGTTTTATTAGGCCATCTAGTGCCATCCACAAGGTTATTTAACATGTTAACAATCTACAAGGCTCACTTGAATCTATAATAACATTAATTGTACAATTCACATGCAATTATAACATACCAGTGGAAATAACCACACATGCAGAATTCAATCATTTTCGTTCAAATCAATGCAAAGCATAACAAAAAACATCCTATAAGAAAGACACTTGGGAATACTTATTTGTAATAAAACCATGCTTATCAAAATAGTTGAGTGATTTTCCACTAGACATGTGATTAAAATATGGATTCCAACCCAATCCAAACCATGAAACCATTATGACAAAGGAACCTCTTATGGGGCTCTAAAATAATTCACCTAACCAATTACTCTCATTGATAACCACTTGCTCACTATAGAGCATTATAGGTCATCATCCAACCATTAGACTCATGGCATTCCATTGCTCCGCACACCACAACGAATACCCATTCTTTCTCTACTCAAGAGTCCCTCAAAGTGTCCTTCCCTTCTGGTGCTTCTCAATTCGTGAGGAAAGAGTCCAATATGTTTTTTTCCTTCTAGTAATAACTTGGGATATAATACACTTGGCTTCTAATATTTAAGAAGCATAAACAATAGGGCTATAGGTATGAAGGTTTCAACTACTATCGAAATTCTAGGCATGTGTTTCTCTCTAGGCATCCAATTTCTTTTTTCAATTTTAGGAGAATCTTCTAGAATCTCTATGGCTCTTACCAACCATCAACCAAAGGTTTCAACAATTACAATCATGAAAACTAGGGAGACAACATCCCCATGACATGGGAGCTTTTCTTCTTTTCATGCCCACAAATAGGTGCCTAATTCCCATAATGGTAAAATTGATCCAGGTGGATATTGGTGGCCACTCACCTATTCCATTTGGACCCGCACCATCAGTTCTTTCAGTTTTTAGTTTCAACAAAACTTACTATTTTTAGCAAATTTTCGGGTCCTAAACTTCTGGAGCTGTTTGGAGGCCCTAATGATCCAAGTGGATATTGGTGTCCACCCACCTATTCCTTTTGAACCCCCACCATCAGTTCTTTCAGTTTTTTAGTTTCGGCACAACTTACTATTTTTAGCAGTTTTTCGGGTCTTGAACTTCCGGAGCTATTTTTAGGCCCTAAACGACATTTTTTGGGAAAACCATGGATTGAAAGTCATCACATGAAAAGTTGTAGTCCTCGGATAGATATTTCTAACGAGGTATTGAGCGCATGAAACAGAGATCGTATGCCAAAGTTACATCCTCGGGACGATTGATGTACCAATTTACCCAAACGGGGCCCATAGTTTTGGCGCTTCATCTCCTAAGGTTAGGTTTTTGGATGTTTGGGGTTTTCCAGTGTTTCTCAAACAATAAATAGGCCTTCGAGCCTCATTGTAACACGGTTCAGATGCATGTAGCCACCTAATCTCTTCTTAGAGATAAGCTACCAACGCCCTAGCTAGTTTATTTTCATTATGTCTGTAAGCATATTTCTGTTATTTGATATTAATGAAATGAAGTATTATTTCCGTTGCATCTCTGTGTTTATGTCTATTTATGTATTCTATTGCGTTTCTGCATAAATCCAGATTAAGAATCTCCATGAAAAAGACAATGAAAGACATTGTCTTGCATGAGACCCCTTTTTCTTCCCAAGAATATGATTATTATATGACACTTGAACCAACCTCAAACTCACAAGTTAAATATTAATGTGACAACTTGGAAGAAAACATGTGCAAGTATACATAGTACTTCCAAAAAACACTGATAAAGTCAAACCACCCAACACCCCATTTGTCTTCTCCTCTTATAAAATCATGATCCATTGTTTTTCTCTATAGCAACCACTTTTTATTATACATTTTATTTTTAGATAATTTTACATATCCATAAACATATAATGGAAATACACTCACCAATCTAGCCCACTCCTTAGATTCCTATACATTATTATTCTAGCCTTCACCTTAAACTTCACATCAGAAATTCTCACACTGCATTTCAAATAGTTACAATATGGAATCATTAAATTTCAACTCGCAGCTTGATCCCTATCATATAAATCATACATGATTGTTACATTAAAATTTAAAAATCAAAACTAAAATATTATAAATTTCAATAATATTATTATTATCTTATAATATTTATTATAAAAAAATCTCTTTTCCCTTTTTAATATAATAACTTAAATATATCCTCCCGGGATAATAAATAATATCATTTGAAACATAAAAATATTCTTTCATATAGTATTAATCAAAAGTATCATGACTCTGCACCTTATAAGAAGTCCACACCATGCTATGCAATATAATAATTTATTGAATAGTATCATCTGAAACATAACCATATAAAACATTTTTTCATATAAAAATTAATCAAAACTATCATAAACTCAACTTGCACTTCACAACAATATGCAATACCCCGCTAGAAACATACAATCATACACGTGTACGTTCCGTGAAACGATCAAGAACAAACACCTTAATTTTAGCACATAAGGACAACTCGCTATATTTAATTTTATGATTTTCTATAGAGATATCACATTTCTTGCTTCAATAGAAGAAGAGTGAGTCACTTTCAATATGCAAATCCTCATTCACTAAATACAAGCAATTTTGGTTATAGTAATGTATTACAACCGTTATGTCTACTTCTTAAAATGTAACATGTTAATATATTGTGCATGTAGAGTTTTATAATGCAATGTAGTATGTGCAAGTGTTTGTAGTGTAATTATCGAGTATATTTTTTTAAAGTGAAGTAATATAAAATATGTAGATATTATACTTATTATATTAGTATACATTTTGGAGTTTAGGATAGCCAAATAATATTTTATTGATTTGATTAATATTAGTATAGATTTATTTTAAATATGGATCTAACATGTATCTAGGGATCTAATTTCTTGACGTGTAATTGTTTTTATGAGCCAACATTATTTAAATGTTTTGTATAGTTTTTTTTTTTAGATTTTAAAATTTTTTTATTAAGTCGATATGAGCAAAATTTCAACTTTGATGACAGACAGACACAGTTACACATCATACTAGGTTGTAGAATAAGCATCTCGACTCAATTAATATTAATTTATACAAATTTTTGTATATGTATTGCTAGGTATCATCTTAATATGATTAGACAATGAGAGTCATTTATAGTATTGTGTAGATATATGTAGGTATGAAGGAATTTAGAGTTGAAAGTGTTTTTAAGAGGGCAAGTGTGATTTAGTGAATTTTATCACTTTGTTTTTTCATATGAAGGAATGTTAGGATCAAATTGAGTTGACTTATCTAGCATCTCCTAACTTAATTTATTGGATTGTAAATGAATATGTACATATGAAACCTAGGTTGGTGAGATGGTACATATTAATTAAGTTGGTGACCCGAGGACTGCTTTTGCGGCTGCTGTTCCCATGTAAATATGTGTTAATATGTTTTGGGGCCAGAGAGCCTAGTTTTGTAAATACAAAGTTATAGGCACATTAATAAAATAGATCACTGTTGTAGACCGAGTAAGATGAAAATAATATAGGGAGCTAAGACTCCATGAGTGAAAAAAAAGGTTTGGGAGGGGGGGGGTTACTTTCTATGACTTAATAATTATTAAAAGTGGACATGTTTTAACTTAAGTCCATAAAATGTCTTTAAAAGGTGTCACGTGTCAAGAGAGTGACATGTACATAAAATTGAGGTTGTTAGTGTTACGTAACACACATTCTACAACATCTAACCGTGGGAAAAGGTGACTAGACACCATGGGTGGGAAATAAGATGACACTATGACATGAGGAAATGTGGATCAGTTCCCTGGTGTGAGGTCAGAGGGGTACCTAGAGACCCATGAGGCAATAGGAACTCTTGGAGATCACAGGGCTCTGGAACATCTCTGGTCAGCCGAGTTGGGCAGCCCAGATGTAGTGGCACAGCCTGAGGGAATGCAGGTGTATATAAGGGGGTGCACTACTTGAACTATGGGGCTGATGGAGGATGTGAGTCTACTAGTTGGAGGCTCTCGAGTTTGGTACCTTGACCTAGTTATGTATGGTACTGGTATGTACCTAGCTTTAGATAAGTCGAGGCATTATAGATTCGAAGCCACATCTCAGGGGTGACCCACTATTGAGAGGATATGAGCAGTGTGGGCTATGGCTCAAAGGGGTTCTTGAGATCTACAACAAAATAAATGATAATAAAAAGATAAGTATTTATTTTCCATGTTTATATATATATTGTTGTAATAATCCATGTCATTTTATGATTTGCATGAGGATAGTAATTTAATGATGTTAATTATGTAGTTATATGCCTGTGTACGAGAGCCTTGCATGGTAGTACACATTAGGTGTGCATAACATGCATTACAAGAAACAAATTGAGGTGAAAAGTGCAAATAAATTGATTTATAGGGATAACAAATGCATTAATATGCCTTAACAGGTGGTTGGGGGCATTATAGAGTGGTATCAATATCTAGGTTGCAACGCAAAGCCATATGAATTCAACTATGTTTACAGAGGAAAATCATAGATTATTGGGAAACCACTTGATAAAATTTGATTCTCAAATTCAAGTGAAAACAATTAGAATAATAAATATACAGGTTAATTTTATTATTACAGGCTCACAATTAGTAAAGCAATGGGTAAATTTTGGTAGTGGAGCTAGTAATTTCTTGTAGGATAAAATTCTACGAAAATAATCCTTATCAATGGAAAGAGAACAACAAAATTTAAACATTCCATATTGTGACATCAACAGTGAGGTGGAAATGCCAAGTGGCAGCACCGAGTGGCGACAAAGTTGGTGTGTTGAGGGGGAAAACTGGCAGACATATGCCATGATTGGATACCGTGGAGGTCAATGGGATGCTAAAAACCCTTGCACATTTGAATATGATATCAATATAAGTTAATGATATGCTTGGATGCCAACTGTCAAACCCATTGAGTTGCATCTTTGTGTTAAATCACGAACATGTTGGAGATTCGATGTAGATTAGGGTCATTGGATCAAATGGAAAGTGGTCATAAAATCCATCGATGGTATAACTAACTATTATCCTTTATTCATGTTGGAACTCGATATGAAATATGAACCATTGATGAGAACTAATCGTGGTCGTTTGATCCACTGGAGGTGCAAATTATTGCTATCCTTCATGCATGTGGAACACGATACCTGATTTAAACTATTGATGGGAATTGATTGTGGCCATCCAATCCATCAAAGGTGTAACTCCCGTTTTTCATCCATTCATTTTAACACTCGATATGGATCTAGGCCATTGGATCAAGATAATCTTAGCCATTGGATTAATCAAGAGTGCAACTTGCCATAAACTAGTGTGCATGCTATAACTTGATATGGGATGTGGGCCACTAATTTATTCCAAGATAAATTGTTATATTTATGAGTGTGCAAGTCATGCATTATGGGAGAAAAGTGGAGAATAGACCTTGTGTGTAGTCACAAACCATAAAGGTCTACCACGTGGAAGGGTGGAAAATTAAATAGGACCCTTCCATCTTGGTGGAGTTTAACAAAGATGCCACTTGAACTGTGGGGCCTAGGTAGGGACTTAAACACAAAAAGGGCGGTTGCATGTGTGTTGTGTGTCTAAGGAGAGGCATGTAAATTCAATTTGTGTCCAATGATAACTTAAAACTATATATACATATATAGATACTTTCCAATAGGGAGAGATTGTGTAATGTCCATATAACTAAAAATAGCCAAAAATAAAATTGCAGGTAGTTTTGATTAGTCTAGAGTATTAAAATAAAAGAAAATTTAATAATTTTATAGAAAAATTTGTCGATTTTTCAAGTTATGCACATGTAGGGTGTTATTGAGCCCCTAAACAACATTTTCAAGTAGCAAAAAACCATTATAAATACCCTTCAATTTAGGTAGTGTTTGCAATTTAATTAAAAGAGCTTAGATTGAGCTTTTCAATCACATTAAAATTGTGAAATGAAGGCAATATGAAGGAGTTATTGTTGAAACAATATGGGTAAAATAAGGTATAAATTTAATTCTAGGAGGTGTAACTTTGCGACTAGAGCTCAAATTAAGGCACTAAAGAGTCGATAAAAATTACTTGGACAATACATTATAGCCAGGGAGCTAGATTTGAAATTTAAATGCATAAGATTCCAGGAAATTAACAAAAAAAAATTGTAGTAGAACATGGAAAAATAGGTGAAATTGGCCAAACATTTTAGAGGCCATTATTTTCAGTCCATAAATCGAATTTGGGAAAACTAGTAATCATTATAAATCTATTAAAGAGTAGAATACAACTTTCAACCCATAATACTTTTTTAGGATAAGAAATTCCTGAATAATTTAAAATAAGGTTATGGGTATCCTACAAGAAAAAATTAACGTGAGGATCGTAAGTATGGAGGACACTCAAGTGTCCTAAAATCATGAAGAAGAGATCATAAGTATAAATATTAGCATGGGTAATGCTAAAATATAGTCAAATATAACATGAACTTGGAAGAGGCTATTAGGAGTTTCAAAATGGAGGTGCTTAGTTACAAGGATGATAATGAAAGGATGATGACGAAATGACAACACATTAACACTCATATTTTATAGATCCTGAATAATTTAAAAATGAGAAAGGACAATAAATATAATTCTAAGCAGGTAGAGGAACATGATTCACAATTTAAGAGGAAGGATGTTGGGGATTCAAGGCATTCTAGGAGTGATGTCAGGAAAAAACATCGCTCACCAAGGAATTCCACCAAGAGAGCTTATGTGTCCTCATAATTTGGGATTTTTCCTTGAGTGTATCACTAGTAAAAGAAGAAAGAAGGAAACCCGACTTCAATAATTTGCATGGAGAAATCATGAAGATTAAGCCTCCTACATTTCATGGTGAGCATAATAAGGGAGAGGAGGCTAAAACTTTAATATTGGAAAGGAAAGTACCTCCAATTGTATAATTACTCATCCAACTTAGAGGCATGAATTTTAATGTACCACTTGAAAGGAAAAGAAAAATTGTGGCGGGAATAACTTAGGGAGGTCAACCACTTAGATGAGAAGAAGATCTCATGGAGGCAATTAGAAGGTACTTTTAAAAGAAATTCTTGTTCGCACATCACTATGAAAGGAAAATGCAGGAATTATTTGAAATCAAGCTAGGGAATATGACAATGTAAGAATATGGTAGGAAATTCATTGAATTATCGAGGCATGTTAGCATTATGAAGGTAACCTAGGGTTATCTCAGGTGGTTGGGTAAAATGGTTGATATTTCCCCCACCCAGGTTCAATTCCCTACAAGTAACATCATGCTAAGAAATATTGTTGTAATGGCTACATGCTTATGAATATTGTTTAATTGACCTTGTTATCAAACTGGCTCCCAGAAAAAAAAAAAAGAGAGATCAACACCTTAGAAATCATCCACTTCGTGGGGGCAGCCTCCTTTACATTCCATAAATGAACAATTCTTGGATGATACAAATGAAAAAACCTCCTTTCTATATATAGGAGTCCATGGGGTCACAATATAATCGTAGCCGACCTAACAATAATAATGTAAGGGCACAACAATAACAATAGTGGGTTTTTATGGGGCACAATAATAATAGTATGTGGACTTCAGGGGTACAACAATAACAATAAGGGACTACATTAGTAATATAGGGACCTAACATGCCCCTCTCCTTCAGAAAAGTGTTGTCCTCAACGCTTGAGTAGCTTTGGATACTTTTGTATAAAATTCTCATCCTCCCATGTGGAATCTTCAGTGGGTAAATTCTTTCACTTAATGAGATACTGTAAAATTGATCGATTTCGTAGTTGTTGAGTTCTTGTTTCCGTGACTGCTTCAGGTTCCAATATGATTTTTCCTTCCTCATCAAGTTGTGGAAATATTGTTTAACTGGAAGTTTGTCACCTATAACATTCTTTAAGCATGAAACATGGAAAACTGGGTGCACTTGAGAAGAATAAAGAAGCTACAATTTGTATGCCATAGTACCAATCTTTTGCAACACCTTGTAAGGACCATAGTGCTTTCGAGATAATTTATTATCCTTCTTAGCTTGCTTGAGGGACATTTTTTTGTATGGTTGTAGCCGTAAAAATACCCAGTCTCCTATACCAAAACTTCTCTCATTGCGATGTTGATTTGCATGTTGTTTCATTCGATTTTATGCCAAATTTAGGTTATCCTTTAAGAGTTGGAGAAATTTTCGTTGATGCTCGATGTGATATTCCACTTCTTGAACCTTAGAATTTTCTCTTAAAGATGATGTGAAGGACGGTGGATGATATCCATAAAGTTCCATAAATGGGGACATTTTTGCTGCAGTATGGAAGGAAGTGTTATACCACCATTTAGCCAGAGGTAACCACTTGACCCATTATGTTTGTTTATTAGATACAAAACAATGAAGATATCCTTCAAAAAATGTGTTCACTATCTCATTTTTCCCATCGGTTTGAGGATGATAAGATGAGCTATGAGCTAGTTGAGTACCCAAACAAGAAAATAATTATGTCCAAAAATTTCCAGTGAAAATGGGATCTTTGTCGCTTACAATAATCTTTGGGTTTCCATGTAGCTTTTGAATTGTTTCCATAAATGCAGTTGCAATTGTAATTACTTTAAAAAGATGAGATAATGCACAAAAGTGTGCATACTTGGTAAGTCTATCAACTACCACCATGATGACACTCTTTCCTTTGGACTTAGGTAAACTTGTGATAAAATCCATTGAAACCTCCTCCCAACGTTGACTTAGAATGGATAAAGGTTGTAGTAGACCCGAGGTCTTAATTGTATCAAATTTATTTTTCTGGAAAACCAAACATCCTGCCACAAAATTTTGAATATAGATTTAAGGCCATCCCAAAAAAATTTCTTTCTTCACCCTGTGGTAAGTTTTTAAAAATCCTGAGTGTCCTCCTAGGGGAGAGGTGTGAAATTCCAAAAGAGTCTTTTATTTTTGTTAGAATTATTACAAAGATATAAGAGATGTTTTTACCATAAGGAGTCATTTTTCCAACTAAATGTATCAAATGTACTAGGATCTTGCTACAAATTTTGAATGAGTGTCCACACTTCTTCGTCATTCTTCCATTCCTCCCTTGATTCGGTTGTCCAATCTGGTTGGATAATAGAAATGACACAAAGCAATGCCTCCACCTCCTCATCCTTTCTTGAGAGTTCATCTGCAACAAAATTTAGCTTCCCTTTTTTGTAGATGATTTCAAAGTCATAACCCAACATCTTTGTGACCCATTTTTGTTTCTCTTTTGAAGATAGTATTTGTTCCAAAAATTATTTAAGACTATCATGATCGGTTTTTTACCTTGAAGTGTCTTCCCATTAGGTAAGGTCGTCATTTATTTAGTGCATGTAGTATTGCCCACATTTGATCCTTCTCATAAATAGCTTTCATTAAATACCTTCCTTTGATTGGACGACTTTCAAAATCAATGGTATTTATTCTTGCATTAAAACAACACCAATTACATTTCCTGAGGCATAACATTCCAAAGTAAAGTTTTTTGTGAAGTCTGGCGTAGCTAAGACCGGTGTTAGGCACATTTCCTCTTTAAGATGTTCAAAGGCCTTAGTTTCTTTAGGAGTTCATGAAAATGCATCTTTCTTCAATAATGTTGTTATAGGTGCTTCTATTCTCCCATAATTCTTAACAAGCTTTCATTAATACTTTGCTAACCCGATAAATCCTCGCAATTGTTTTATGGTTGTGGGGAATTTCCATTCCTTAATGGCTTTAATTTTGTCAGGGTATACCTTAACACCCTCCTGAGATACAATATGACCCAGATATTCCACCTCTTGTACTCCAAAGAAACATTTGGAGGTTTTTGCATATAATTGTTTCTCCTTCAATAGTTTGAGCACCTTTTCAACATGTTGAACATGATCCTTCCAAGACCTGTTGTGTATTAGTATATCATCAAAAAGTACTAAAAATTTTTTTGTAAGGAAGGGTTTGAAAATGGAATTCGTCAACCCTTGAAATGTAGGAGGTGCATTGGTAAGGCCAAAATGCATGACTAAAAATTCATAATGACCCTCTTGATTTCGAAATGTTGTTTTCAGAATATCTCAAGTATTCATTCTAATTTGATGATATCCTAAACACTGATCCAAATTGGTAAAATAAGTTTATCCATCTAATTCATCCAATAATTCATCAATCATAGGAATGGGAAATTTATGTTTAATAGTGACCTTATTGAGCTCCCTATTGTTATGCAGAATTGTGATCTACAGATAAACCAAATTCCCTAAGTGTGGTGCTAGTCACTTAGAACAATAGAGGAAATAATTACTATCACTTTCTCTAAAAAAAGTAGATACACAGAATGGTGAAAGAGCCTACTTGTGATTCAATTGATTTTCCTTCTCCTTCTTTCGCTGTTGTCGTCGCTCTCAATCCAAATCAAATCTCCAGATCGATTCCTACAAACACAAATAGAGAATAATAAACAACATGAAATATACAGATATCTACTTATCTTACTCAATCAAATCAATTACATATGAAATATATATATCATTCAAGAATCCATTACACAAGAAATCGAGACATATATATGGGAAAATGAACATCAATATTTATTAAAGAGTAGAAGGGGGAGGTTACAACCAATGATCGATTTTTTGCCAACCAAATCCAGCTTCATTCCAGCCTCATCACATCCAACATCATACCAGCAACATATCAGTACTTTCACTCTCTCAAATGAGAATCCAACAACATAAATTTATAAAATTTCTCCCTCATCTAGCACTAGAATGAGTGCTCAATTTATAGGGAAATTGATGGTAGTTTCTCAATGAATGACTTTCTAATAATATGAAAGACATGTTCCCAAGTTCAGAGATGTTAGATGGACACTTGGATTCGAATTTTGACACATATGGACTCTTCTAGAAGGCACTGGCCATGTGGATATTCCCGGAACAATGAGAATTCCACGCCGAGGTGTCCAACGCACTCTTAAACGTCGGGAAGTGCATTGCAGTGCACCCTTGAATGGAGGATTTTTCATTTTAACGCAGTTAGTCCCTTTAGAGGCTGCATTGGTGAGTCAATAAGTGATATAACATATACTTCAAACCTTGGAAATATCACAATAGAAGCCATGAATGAATTGTTCTTCTCTTAGGGCATATAGCAACTGAAATATAAGGGGATGATAAACCACGTTTCATTGGTTTTGCGGATGATGTCCAGTTTGACCAAGTCTTGGGGGATGATGCCCAAATTGACCTATAACAGCTTCCCCCTAAAGCATGAAGTCAAAATAATAATAATAGTATTTGGATGAGATGATTTACGATGCGATGAGCTGGAACTGAAGTGGAGCAGTGACCTGCATCAATCTTACAATACATTATTGTTGAGGGAGGAATTCCCATGCTCAGCACATAAGCTATCTAATAATATGTACATAGTTCATAAATTCGTCTACATTGGAATTTTTCCCAATACACACATGCCTACAGATATAGGCCCATGCTCAGATGACGATCTGTATGTAAAGCCATCATACAAATTATGTGTACAAAAATCCCGAAATCACAGCCTGGATGGATGAAACTAGATCCAGCGTATTCTTATCTCATTCACTTGATCGTTCAGGTACAATTCTAGCCATGCGAATATATGATTTGTAGTCGAACATGGGAAGACATCGTTTGATTACTAGGTAATGATGTGAGCTACTAAAAAACACGAGAGAACCACCATTGATGTTAGCAGCTATCAAGGTACTACAATACAGTTTGGAAGGCGTGACTAGATGATTTGATGTCGAATGCCAAACAAAATTTTTCGGTCAAAGGTCCAGAAACGAGAAACTTGTCGATGATGTAACAAGCCTCATGGTACCGAAAGATGATGTTTCTAAGTAAACTTGATGGATGATGAGCCGATGTCGACAGGAAGCCACTTTATCATGAAACGGGAATCACTGATTTCGGAGACAAAATGTGACTTGATATAGAAATGTTCAGGGATGACTGTCATGAAAATGAAGGTTTATGAGTATTGCAGAAGGATGGGTATTCACTGGATGACTTCTCTTGAAGATATCAACGACACTGAGATGAGTTGGTAGCATTGACCCAAAACCGAAGTGAAGGTATGATGAACCATAGGTATGAATGAACCATCAAGAAGATTACCCAACCCAAAAGTCATGATGATGGAGTGAAAGTGTCATTTTCAAGAATGGCTTGCTACCATAAAGTGTTATGTTCGCTTTCCCAAATTTTCCCCAGTCATTTGTCGAACAATACCTATTTATTTTTTAACAAGCTTGAGGAGGATAACATATGCTTGATCTATAATTCAACCCTTCGAGAAAATGCATCGCTATTTAATAATTTAATGAGTCTAGCGATAAATGAAACTCGATTCTTGCCATGATCGACAAGCCCATCGCTATTTTATGTTTTAACGAGCCTAACGACAGTGAAAACCCAGTCCTTTTTCATATTTAGAGATTTTGAAAAAGAGGACAAAAGAAAACTCCATGAGTCCTTTTTTGTAAATTTATCACTCCGATTTGAAAAAGTGTAAAATGATATCTGAGAGAACCTCTTAGCCATGTTCGACTAAGGTTTTCCTTTTTCTTAAATAATCTATCTCAGTCCGGAAAAGGGTTAAATTTATACTGAGTAGATGTGATTTAATTTACTTTTACGAGCTCGAAAAGACAAGTTCTCAACAATATTTTCACATTATCGGAGTATGAAAAGAGCTAAAAGAAGACTGCAGGGGTCCCTTTTTTGTTGTTATTGAAGCTCGAAAAAGAGATAAAAGTGCGCTTCAAGTCCTTTTTCATTTTTATCAAAGCTGGAAAAATAAGGATAAAAGTATGCTTTGTGGTCAAATCATTCTTGAATAAGTGTGCACAACTAATCTGCTATATTAGCTATAAAACCTATTTAGAACAACATCAAATGGATTAAAAATACCTGTTTTATAGCAAAAAAGGGATAAAAACCATAGTCACAACATTTAATATGATTTTGAAATAATCAAATGACTAATTAAACGAGTTTTTACCATTCATTTTTACCATTTGAAAGTTACCATTTGAATTTTGGAGCTCTGAACCAGTTTTCGCCCCCGAAATTTAGCAGTTGATTGCGACAGATTCTGTGGATGATTTTCCATGCCGTTCAATCTAGGTGAGAGCTACGAACCTTCTCTTTCCTTCAGTAGCATTTATGTTTCATTCCATTGCAAATTTTTAAGGCTTTGAGCCCCTTAGGGTAATTTTGTTACGATCAGAGGAAACACACCCTTGAATGTTGAAAGGTGCATTGCAGTGCACTTGAATTAAAGGCCAGGTGCACTTGCAACACTCTATCCCTTGACCTGGGTGCGTTGGGCACAATTCCCATTTTTTTTTCTTGTAGCGTGCCCAAATTTTCCCTAGTTTTTTGCATGAAATGGATCAGTATGAGTCTTATGGTTGTGTTTCAGGTATTCATCGCACCAGAATGACGATTACATGGAGGGAAAGAGAACATGAGGAATATAATATGATTTCCCTAAACGATCTGGGTACGGTAAGAGCCCTCAGAGACTTTGGGTTGCTAAAGTACTTCATACTGTTGGGTATGAGGCAACAGAACGAACTATTGGAGTTCCTTGTTCGTTCATGGGATCCAGCGATACGGGAATTTCACATTGGGGACAAAGTGGTCCCAATATTAGTGGAGGATATATATTTTCTCACAGGATTATCGAGGAGAGGTCAGCCCATTTCTCTTTCAAGGTCTACTCCTGGAGGAGAGACAGTCAGAGTTATACATTGTAGTATTGCAATCCAGGGACTGAACCTAGTAAGGATGGGAAAATAAACATCTGCGATGTATGTGACTTGCTATTAAGGACCATCCTATTCACTATCACAAAGCTTGATAGTACTGCTACACTACATGTGGTAAACAAATATTACATGAAGTGTGCACTAGAGTGATTGGAACCAACAATTTTTAATGGGGCTGAAGTTGTCCTCTTTCAGATGAAAGAACAACTAACCAAGGAAAAGGGAGGAAGGAAGAAGAATTTCAACTATGTTCCGATCCTGATTTCTTTTTCCTTAGAGCAGATTCCATTGATGCGGCCCCAACATGTGACACTAGGTATATCTGGCCCTAGAGATCCAAGGATGCAGAGATGGGTAGAACTGATGGCTAGACATGTTGGTCAATCGACCATCGTGTTCTTGACTGCATTCTTCATCTAGTTCAGATGAGAGATGGTCGCCATCGATCATTATGCATATGCAGGCATAGACTTCTGAGGAGATCCAAATTTGGCTTTACCCGATGGCGCTCAATGGGGTGAAATTGGTAAGAATGTTTTGACCATGATTTTTTATTTTTCTAAGGTTTATACATGTTTTTGTATTTTGATGTTTCCCGAGACTAAACTAAAGTTTTGATGTAATGCAGATGTAGGTCAAGTTCTACCAGTGGGCCAACGAGAGCAGGGAGCAGATGAGCCAGCAGAGAGGGCTGTCGAGAGAGAAATCCTTCAGGAATTGTATATGGCTGAGACTCTTGCTGAGCTACAATAGCACATACAGGGGTTGACTCTCGGGATCCCGGATTGCCGAATCGAAGAGTTACCCATGAGATTGAAATGACATACTATTGGCGTTCCTAACTGTTGGATGCAGTTATTGCGTAGGATAGATAGATCAGTAGCATGTTATCACAAGCATCACTAGTTTACTTTTGACATTTTGAGGTTGGATGACCAATGTGTCTTGGGCACAAATTTTGTAAAAACCTATAACTATCTATCTATTTGTTTTTAGTGTTTTCCTATGTTTATTGCGCAATCCTATTCAATTATGTGATGTGAATTGAATATATGTCTTTACATGTGTTGCAAATGTTTGTTTATAACATAATTCGCTAAGGAATCAGTTAATGTGTTCAATTTTTTGGAAATGTGTTGATATTGAATGAAATCAAAATGTATTTCCAAAATTCAAACTCTTAGGAACATATGATGTAGTGTTGGATTTCTGATAGTATAAACACTAGTAAGTTGCAATACCACAAGTTGTGAGTCTAACCTAATGATGATGCGGTTAATACCAAATGAAATGGAATTAGAGAGAAGTTTGATCAACGTGCTATAATCAACGATATTGTTTGTAGATTGACCGATACAAATCCCTTGAAAACTCACTAACTCACCATTCAGATTGAAAATGGCCCATGCTGCAGAGGAAAGATTTTGCATACTACGACTAGCACCATCAACATACCCAACGAATGGTTCTAAAGATTTAGAAATCTGCGATGAAATGTAAAGTGGATTACTAACTTCTAGAAAACTTTAGAAAAACAAACTAAGACATTAAATGCAAATCAAAATCATAGAATATTTTACTACACTCATGTTTAAGTATAGTAACATTTCAGATACAACCCATTTTGGGGATACACCAATGGAATTCCATCAAAATCGACCAACTAGTAGGCACCCTTAGTAAGAACTCTTTTGACAATATAGGGGCCATGCCATAACGGCGCAAATTTCCCTGTACCTATTACATCATCTTCCTAATCATAAAGAAGGACTAGGTCACCCTATGAGAATATGCGAGGTTGGACATGCTTGTTGTATTGCACCTTTATAAGTATCTTATGCGCTTCGTTGGGAAATGCAACTTCACGATGCGTTTCATTAAGATTGATGAGGTTAAAAAGACACACTTCTTCAGAAGAGGTGCCAGGTAACAAGTCAATTGCGAGTTTTAACGACAATATTTCACATTGGATAGGAAAGATAACTTCCAGAACATACAACAATTGAAAGGGGGTGAATCCGGTTGCGTTTCTCACCAAGGTTCGGTACACCCACAAAGATGAGTACAAGATCAAATGCTAATTTCGTTTATGAACTCTTATCATTCGTTTAAGAATATTGTTAATAGCCTCAAATTTTCCATTAGATTGTGGCTAATAAGGAGTAGAGCTATCATGCGATAGCCCTAATTTGGCATTCAACTCATTCATCATGTGATTGCGAAAATTCTTTCCATGATCTGTGACTATAGCCTGTGGAACACCAAACCGTGAGATGACACGATTGAAAAAGAATAATGCAGTTGTTTCACCCATGTTGTTGAATGTAGGCATCGCTTCGGCGCACTTCGTAAAGTAGTCTATTGCAACAATAATATAACCATGCCCCCCGGATGAATGAGGGTTGTAGGTCATGAAGTCAATGCCCCATTTTTAAAATGGTCCCACAACGATAACAGGATGCATCGGCGCTGGAAGTATGTGGAATTTATGATAAAAAATTTAGTGCGCATGACAACTTCTGACCGCGAGGATGCAGTCGCGAAATATGGTAGACCAAAAGTAACTAGCGTGGAGTATTTTCTGCATGGTAGCGTATCTAGACAAGTGTCCACCAGAAGCTCCAGCATGACAATCATTTAAAACCTTCTCGGCCTCCTCATGAGTGAGGCACCTCCTTAAAATAGTATTGACACCACGACGATAAAGTGTATCACCGATGATTAGATGATATTTGGCTTGGTATGGAATACGTCGTTGTTCAGAGCGAGAGGTATCAAGCCGAAAAGTATGGGTTTGGAGATAAATGATAAAATCCCCATACCAAGGATCATATTATCCAATCAGAAACAAAGACTCATCAGGAATATATGGTTTCGATGTAGTAGCAGTACTATCAGAGGGAAGGTTGCAGAGAAGCTCAACCAATACTAAAGACTTCTTTGACTTGGATTTGATGAATTCCAAATCAAATTCCTGTAAAATGACAATCCATTGTGAATAATTCCCCCCCAGCAATTCATGTGATAGAATGTAAGTCATGGGGTTGCAATCCAAAATGAGAATGGTCTTTTGGAATAGGATATAGTGGTGAAATATTTGGACAACTTGAACGACCGCCAAGGCGATATTTTCAACATATGAATAGTTCACTTCCGTATCATTGAGATTATGACTCAAATAATATGTCGGATGTTTTGTCCCATATTATTCTTGGACCAATACCATAGCAATGGTCGTATCATCTGCGATGATATATAAGAAATAATCACTCTGATAATTGGGAGGATACATTAATGAGACACAGACAAGTGTATCCTTGACATCATCAAAATAAGCTTGTGAAAGCTTATCCCAATGGAAGGGAATCCCTTTTTTCAAGAGCCGAGTAAATCCTTTAGCCATTTTGGCGTAGTTGGGTATGAACCTCATTAAGAAGTTAGACTTTCCTTGAAGTTTCTGTAACTGAATCAAATTCGATGGTGCAGGCAAATCAAGAATGGCCTAGACCTTCAGTGGGTCGATTCGAATTCCTTCTTTTGAGATGACAAATAATAACAAATGACCAGAACCAACACAAAACACAAATTTATGTGGATTGAGGCGTATTTTGTAGTGTCGGAAGCATAAAAAGATAGCTCTCAATTGCATCAAGTGATCATCCCGGTTTCGTGAATGCGTGGGTAAATCATCTAAATAGGGTTGAACAATGTGCTTGATGTCATTGAAAGCATAATCCATTGCTCTCTTAAAAGCTTCCCCAACATTCTTTAAACCAAACGGGAGTTTCCGATAACTGAATGTGCCCTAGGGATAGATGAATGTTGTCTTATATTGGTCCTCTTGGTGGATATTGATTTGATTGTAGCCAAAAAATCCATCCATAAATGAAAATATTTCACATCCAGCACAATCATCAATAATGTGGTCGATAAATGTAGTAGGATAGTTATATTTTGGACAAGCAAGATTGACATCCCGATAATAAACACACACTCTAATTTTCCCTTGACTCTTCATAACAGAAACAATGTTGGAAACCCAATCAGTTAGCGGAACAGGGTAAATGAAACCAACACGCAAAAATTTTTCAACTTATGATTTCATGGCAGCGGCCTTATTTGGATGAACAGGACGAAGGCGTTGACGTACTGGTTTGACATCAGGGTACATGTTAATGGTGTGTTCAACAATACTATTATAGATGCCTGGCATTTCCTCGTAAGACCAAGAAAATACATCACGAAATTCACAAAAGAGAGAGCGATAAGTTTCGAGTTATAATGGAGAACAAGATATGTCGACATGAATGTTTTCTACAACGACGGGTTTGGTGGAAATATAAATAGAAATGGTTTCTTCAATATTTGATAAATTTCGCTCGGATTTGATTGCATTAATGGGAAAAGAATTCGAAAAGAATGTTTTTATCGATGGGTGATATAGTTTAATAAGATTATCTTCTTCGTAATCCTGAAGATAGGAATAATGATGATGATCTTCCTATGGTTCTCCTTCTAGCATCATGGATTCCAAAATATTCTTATTTGTCAAGAAAGTGGATGAAAAAGGATTAGATGAAGTACCAAAATCTAATGAACGATCAATCCAAACGACCGACGTCAATGATTTCAGATTCGCCGCCCAAGCCATGTAGATTGATTGCTATTCCAACTCAATTTGGCTAGGTGGTAGAAATTCATCCAACATAACAACTTCAGAATCACCCGTAATCTTTCTTAAGCCAGATGGAGTCGAATATATCATGTAGCAGGTCTCTATGTTTGCAATTGCTGCCGACGTCGCAGGCAGTGGTAATGCAAAGGTTCCCATGAGGGAAGATGATCCAGGTGGATATTGGTGGCCACCCGCCTATTCCACTTGGGGCCCCACCATTGTCTCTTTCATTTTTTTTCACAACTTACTATTTTTAGCAGTTTTTCGGGTCCTGAACTTTCGGAGCCATTTTGAAGCCCCAAACAGAGATAGTATGCCGAAGTTACTTCGCCGGGAAGTTGAAACACCAATTTACCCAAAGGGGGCCCATAGTTTTGGTGCTTCATCTCCTAGGGTTAGGTTTTTGGACGTTTAGAGTTCTCCATTGTTTCTCCATAATAAATAGGCCCTCGAGCCTCATTGTAATATAGTTGAGAGGTCTGTAGCCACCACATCTCTTCTCAGAGATTCGCTACCAGCAGCCTAGCTATTTTATTTCCATCATGTTTGTAAGCATATTTATGTGATTTGATATTAATGAAATGAAGCCTTATTTCCATTATATTTCTATGTTTATGGTATTTCTATATTCTGTTGCGTTCCTGCATAAATCCAGATCAGTGGTATTAGAGCGGTCTACTTTTTCTCGATCCTTCTTTGCATGTCCCCAACGAGGTCAGGGTATAAGGAGTTAGGGCTCGATTTGGTGGAACCTTTGCAAGATTAGCCTCGCAAACCCCGATGGACGCCCATGGGAGATGAAAAGAAAGATGAGGGAGTAGGAGATCCTATCAAAATATTTCTCGAGGAGGCCCTCGAAAAACAAAGGAATGTGATGATGGATAACTTTGCCCAGATCCTTCAACGACTGCCCACTGGCGGTGCATCTACATCCAGCAGCCACTTTGGAGGCGCGAATCCCTTTAAGGTACAAGTAAACTTTGACATTCCCATATTTGAGGGTCAAATAGATGCAGATGCTGTAGATAGATGGTTGAATCTATTAGAAGGATATTTCTCGGTTCATGACTTTTCTGACTGGGAGAAAATTATTTTTTCACTCCTCAAAGATACCCCCCATGTCAAGGACTGGTGGGAAACCTACTGTGAGAAAAAGGACGAGATAGAACCCTCTCTATTCTCAGGCGTACCCACTTGGAATTCTTTCTGAGATGCCATCAACGAACAATACTATCTCGTGGGGAGTTAGAAGGACAAGTACATATAATGGACCACGCTACAACAACAAAGGGATCAATATGTGCATGAGCTAACGAATCTGTTCCATACCTTGCGCACAAAGTTGGGTATCAAAGGTTCAGAGAAAAATTTGGTGATAAAGTATCATGGTTTTATACACAGATACATTCAGGAGGAAATGGAGTTCACATCTCCTCGCTTGGTACGACATACCAGTATGCTGCCAAGATTGAGCACAAAATTCAAACAGAAGAAGTGAGACTTTGGATCTGTGAATCAAAAGCAAGGGAAAGGTGCCCCCAAACTACAGAACAAAGGAAAAAGCCAAGGCATGGCGGCCCAAGACAACCTGCCAAAGACACAAGCGAAGAACAATGTTGCGAAGCCAAAGAAGGACACGGGAAAGTGGTGTGATTTCCATAAGATCTCCACTCACAACACAAGTGAGTGTCAGGCCAAGCAGTCGCTGGTGGCCGAGATGAGGGCCTCTGAATCAGATGCATGCTCCAAATCTGAATCAGAACCTGACAAGGTGAATGACAAAGGGAAGTAGATTATTGATGTGGAGCCCAACGCCACTGTTGCCACTACGAAGATCCAGAAGGAGGAACCAGAAGAACTAGAGGAGGTAGAGCGTCTCTTCCACTCCCAGATGTGGGTAAAGGGTTCCCCGTTACGGATCATTGTCGACAATGGGAGCCAAAAGAACCTCGTTTCTGCAGATTTCGTGAAGTGTTTGGGCTTTCCAACCACAGTGCACCCACAACCATACACCATCGGGTGGCTTCACCAAGAACGGGATCTCCGCGTCAACACAAGTTGTGTGCCAATTTGGAGAAGTTAAATTTTTGCATGACCCAGGTTCAATATCTGGGATACATTATTGATGAAAGGGGGGTGCATGTGGATCCAGCCAAGATCCAAGTCATTCAGGATTGGCCAGCCCCAACCACCCTAACAGAGCTTCGAAACTTTCTGGGTCTTGCTAATTTTTACCACAGGTTCGTGTTGGGATTCTCCCATATTACTTGGCCCTTGAGTCAAGTCACCAAGGGAGGAGTGAAAGAAAATTTTTGTTGGTCGGAATCTCAACAGAAGGTGTTTGTAGAATTGAAACATCGCCTCTATTCTTCCCTAGTGCCCACATTACCAGACTTGCAACAACCATTTGAGATCAAGACAGATGCCTCTGACTATGCTATTGGGGCAGTTCTTACTCAACAGGGGCATCCAGTGGCATATCATAGTGAGACATTGTCCGACACAGTTCGAAAGTATCCCACTTATGACAAAGAAATGTATTCCATTGTGTAGGCTTGTCGACAATGGAAGCATTACATTTTGGGGAAGGAGACAATTATCCACACAGACCACCGACCCTTGTAGTTTATACAGACACAAGGGAAGTTGCAGAATGATTTCCATCAGAAGTGGTCCACATATCTACAACAATTTCGTTTGAACATTAAATACAAGAAGGGTAACACCAATAATGTTGCAGACTACCTCAGCCGACCACCGATCGTGGCCATAACCGCCGTTCTCAAATCTTGTGGCCATGAGACTTCTGATTGACCGCTTCTCTACAAGAGCGATCCAGAATTCAGCTACACATACAAGGCACTCTTGGGGGGTATGCAAGTTCCAAATTTTCACCTCCAAGATGCACTATTATGTCACTTGGGACACCTTTGTGTTCCTTCAAGCGTGTGTGCCAAGATGATATGGGAAGTGCACTATAGTCGAGCGCTGAGAATTTTGGGGTCGAGAAAACAGTAGCAGTAATGTAGAAGTATTTCTATTGGCCGAACCTTTGAAAATATGTCGGGAAGTACATCAGATCCTGCACTGCTTGTGTCATTGACAAATTGACCATCAAGAAGAAAGGTCTCTATACTCCGCTACCTACCCCTAGTCAACCTTGGGAATCCATCTCCATGGATTACATGTCAGGCCTTCCTTCTACTAAGCATGGAAACAACTGTGTTTTCATGGTCGTCGACAGATTCTCAAAGATGGCCATTATGGCGACCTACAAGAAGAATATCACAGCAGAAGCCACTGCTAAACTCTTCTTTGAACGAGTGTGGGTGCATTTTGGGATCCCACAGTCTATCATATTAGATCGCAAAAACAGGTTCCTCAGCACATTTTGGTCCATCCTCTGGTCAATGTTGGACACCAAGCTCACTAAGTCCACAGCTTTCCATCCCCAAACTGATGGCCAGACAGAGGTCATCAATAGGATGATTGTACACATTTTGCGCATGTACAATTCAAAGCATCCACGCACATGGGATGAGAGCCTTCTGTATGTACAACACAGTTATAACCGGGCTCTCCACAGCTCAATCGACCACAGCCCCTTTTAGGTGGGCTTGGGATTCCAGCCACTATGTCCCATTGACGTAGCCATGCCATTTGCAGCTACTCAGGACGATTCGGCTCATGTCTAGTTTGAAGCTGACAAAGCAAACAAATTCATCAGGCGCATTCAGCACATCCACCAACAGGTTCATGACATATTGGACAGAGCCAATGCTAAGTACAAGTAATGACATGATCAACATCGGGTGCCACAGAACTTCCAGGTGGGCGAAAAAGTGTGGCTACATTTGCAGAAGGAGTGCCTCACTAGACCCCACCGCAAGATTCACCCGCTCCAATATGGGTCGTACACCATCACCAAGGCTGTAGGGAACAATGCCTTCGAGCTCAGTATTCCACCATTCCTTAGTTTGCACCCAGTATTCAATGTAGACCGCCTTCATCCCTACTTCCCACCTCTATTGGACACCTCTGACATTGCAAAAGAACTCACACCAAAAGAGTTAAACCCGGACTGCATGGAACATGCCACCACAGACTGTATCATGGACATGCAAATCAAGAACACTCGCCAACAGAAGATCCAACTGTATCGGGTTGTCGAAGCTGGCCAACTCCTGCACCATAGCAAGTGGTTTACCAGGGACCAAGTTCAACAGAAGTTTCCTCATCTCATGGAGGAACTCAACACAAGGGGTACCATTGCTTCCTAATGGGGGAGGAATGATCCAGGCGGATATTGGTGGCCACCCGCCTATTCCACTTGGGGCCCCACCATTGTCTCTTTCATTTTTTTCACAAATTACTATTTTTAGCAGTTTTTGGGGTCTTGAACTTTTGGAGTTGTTTTGAAGCCCCAAACAGAGATAGTATGCCGAAGTTACGTCCCCGGGAAGTTGAAACACCAATTTACCCAAACGGGTCCCATAGTTTTGGCGCTTCATATCCTAGGGTTAGGTTTTTGGAAGTTTAGAGTTCTCCATTGTTTCTTTATAATAAATAGGCCTTTAAGCCTCATTGTAACATAGTTCAGAGGTCTGTAGCTGCCACATCTCTTCTCAGAATTTCGCTACCAGCACCCTAGCTATTTTATTTCCATCATTTTTGTAAGCATATTTCTGTGATTTGATATTAATGAAATGAAGCCTTATTTCCACTGCATTTCTATGTTTATGTTTATTTCTGTATTTTTTTTGCATTCCTGCATAAATCCGGATCAGAAGAATCCTTTAAGAGTCCTACACTAATGTTTTGAAGTGCTAGTTGGGGTGCGTGAACTAATAAAATGCTTCCAGTTACCTGGGAACTGGAGGCAAAGAAGGATAGTTGATTGATGACTGTGATAACACCTTTATGTGGAAAGACGATCATTCTAAAATATGTAGAGACGATCGCAGTCATAACATATACCCATGGCCTTCCGAGTAAAATGTTATAATCAAGGAGTCCTTCAACAACCTAGACTTCAACATTTACTGTTTTTCCCCCTAGTTCAACATGCAGGTTATTGATGATACCGCGAGGCTTATATGTAAGTCCGTCGAAAGCTTTCAACGTCGTAGGAGATTGAGATAGGCTCGACGAACCGAGTGACGTCCAATATTTTAGAGACATAATGCAGGTAGATGATCCCTCATCAATAATAGTATGATGAACGATGTGATTGAGAACATTTACTTGGATGGAGAATTCCAATTTTGTTGGTAATTGTGGCACATAGCCTATATGATTCAAGACTACAAGATTAGAATCTGTCAGATCAATTCCACCAATTGCCGACAACAAAGCTTGTTTCTGGGAGGGAAAATTTTGAAGTACCTCAAGCATCGACATAGATTAAGGGAATTGAGCCAAATATTCAACTATATTAGTCTCGGACTCAAGGATTGAATGTTGATTCACTACAAGGAAAAGGCCCTCTAGTGGAGGTTATAAAGGAGGTTTTTAGTGTTATAAAATTGGCCAAAATTGTCAAAAAAACATTTTCTACAACCTCTGTTTATGGTTATGGAGGTTTTAGCAGAGCTTTTAATGTAAATTCAGCACAAGTAAAAAAAAAGGGGTGGTCGGAGGTTATTATGGATGTTTTTTTTCATCGGTGCGCTACTCTGGCTTTAACACACCGGTGCATACATGTAGAAGCCGCCCCGGGGCGGTCGAAGGAGAATGCACCGGGACATTAAGATATAAAACCGCACCGAGCATAGTGTTGGTGATAGAACACATGAGGCCATTCTAATTGGTCTTGGGATTTGTTCGGTGCCCATAGGTCATATCAACGCACCGGTGCATATACTTATAGAAACGCACTGGTGCGCAGTATCACAGAAAGGCACTGAGATTTATAATTGGTATCGATATTCGTGCGGTGCCCACAGGTCGTACAAATGCACCGGTTCTTATAGACACATAAACGCTCCGGTGCGCAATATCACACAAATGCACCGAGATTTATAAGTGGTATCAGTATTCGTGCAGTGCCCATAGATCGTACAATGGCACCAATGCATATAGACACATAAACACATCGGTGTGTCATACCACAAAAACACACTGATATTTTTAATTGGTTTTGGTGCTTTTTCGGTGCCCATAGGTCGTAAAAACGCACCGGCGTGCTTCTTAATACAAACACACCGGTGTACAGTTACTGACATGCAACGGTTTTCATTTTTTATTTTTTAGAAACATTGAACTATGATAGTGCAATTATTGTGATTGTTTTAAATTCATTATTCATCAAAGACGACACATCTTATAACAATATTCATATTAATTAAATTTTTATTAATGCATTTGGATGTGATGTTTGGATTAATTTGTTATATCATATCATAATTATTGTGGGTTTTTAAAATTCATTATTCATCAAAAGTCAACACATATATATCTTATAACAATATTCATATTCATTAAATTTTTATTAGTTCATTTGAGAACAATAATGGAGAACGCAATAGCGAAAATAGAGAACACAATAGAATAAATTAAAACATATTTTATGAAATATAATATATATGAATAAGACAATATTTATCATACAAAATGGGATAGTTATTGGTATCCCTTTGTCTTTCAATTGGGACACTATGTCCATTACATTAAACAAAATATCTGATTTCACAGACATATTTCAAAAAATACAATGCCTTGCTTTGATATCCAAACATAGTGATCATCATTCTTTGCTTGAACTACTGTCACTCCTAGAGCTACTTCCATAACTTGGGTTATTTTCATGAATGTTTTGTTCACGGTGTTTATTGTTTTCTTCTTCTTTACCTTCCATCTACAAACATAAAAATAAATTGAAATTAGTGTATATACATTGGTGAGAATAATGAAAATTGCAATATTAAATAATATACATCAATGTAAATCGAAAAGAAAAATGACGTACCATAGCAACAATTGACTCATAAACTATACACATTCTTTCAAAACCATGTACCATGCCATCTTTCAAAATTTCATCTGTTGGCACAATTCCATACTTTATTTCCTGCAAGTTTTATAGCCCATAACAAATCATGTGTTTAATATAAAAGATGTTTTTGTTCTATTAATTATAGATGGAGCTAAGTAAAACAAGATCGATAGATGCTTACAAATTCCACAATTAATTTTTGATATGCCAACATATACTCACAACCCATATTTAACCCAATTCAATCAATTTTTCTGATGGTTCTTTGTATGTTAGCACCTGTTTGAAGACATTCAATGATGATTTTTGTAAAAAAAAATAAAAAATACAAAAAAGAAATCTAGTTAAGTTGTTATAAGGAAGTAACAATTACTCACAAACTTAGATATCAACCCTTTTCTTCCTTGTCGTCCTGTTTATGTGCTGAATGGGTTCCATTTTCTTTTCTTTTCTGCAAGAAAATTCTTGAGAATTAATATTTAATGCTAAATTGTCTATTTATTGTACCTAATGATCGAAAAATTAAATGCTTACATATTACATTTGAAGCACGTTGTTGTTAGGATGACTCCTCCTACGATGCAATTTTGTCCATTTCTTTGACCATCTCCTTGTACACCTTTTTGGACATTCCTACTCGAATATTTATGATACCAGCTCGTTCATATTTTGAGATTTTCATAATATACCTGAAAATGTAACATGCCAATAAAATATTTAATTTTATATTGATATCAGAAAAGTAAATATAAAAAAAGTGATATTTATAAATAATTCTAGACAAACATTTAAAGGAATACTGCTTTTTCATTCCTTCCGTTTTGTTGTTGTATGTTTTTTCCATTAAAAGTTTGACATGTCTCATTGACCAATTCTCTGGAAACTCTTCTTGTAGTTTAGATAAAATTTGGTTCTTGGAATCATTGGATTGATTTTTGTATTGTAAGTGTAAAGAACGTCTATACATTCATTCCACCAGATCCCTCAAACTTTTGTAAAAGTTTTCCCCCTTTCGTTAACTTCCAGCACCACTCCAGATGAGCTAAGGAGAAATTCATTTTAATTTTCATGTTCTATTTTTTTTCTTTTCTTAGAAAAACATTCCTTTTCTGAGTTGTTGGTCCCTGTAGAACATTAAACATATGTGAATTAATAGATTTTTTGACACATGTTATCTAAATATTTAAGTATATTATTAATGATAATTAAAAAAAGAAACTCATATTGAATCGATAATATTTTTTCTTTCACCTGATTCATCCTTTTGCAAATTTTCCATCAAGCTTTTACGTTCTTCTGGTCCTAGATTAGAAATAATCTTATCGAGCTTCGTAATTTTGTGGTTCTGCATGATACACAATAAACATTACATATTAGTTAAACTTATGTATAGTTCAAAAATAATATTTTTTATAAAGAATTTACAAAGAACTTGCCTTTTTTTCTATTCTTCATGTGTTATCAGTATTTTTGTTACTTTATCTCTTGTCAGTGATTTCTTTATCAATCTGAAACTTGTACCATATCATTAATTAATATATTTATAAATAAATTGTTAACTTTTCAGGTAAAAAAAAAATCTCAAGACACCGGTGCACCTTTCTTTATGTATGCACCACCACTGGTGCGTGGGGGTATTACCAACGCACCGCAAAACAATATAATAGACCATACAGTGCGTGGGGTATTATAAATACACCGCACAAATAGTGTAAAAGACCATGCGGTGCTATCCTCGTAACATGGAGCACTGGTGCCCTATTTCAGATATGGTGCACTGATTTAAAAAAAAAAAATTCAAATTTTTTATTACACAGTACTTACGCGGTGCGCTAGGTTACACAGGGCGCATCGATAAAAAAAATCCATTTTTCAAAAAATTCACGCAATGGTCGAATGGATTGGGATCCGACTATGCAAGTAATCCCGTGGGTTGGATGTCAATCTAAAATGAAAAGCCATAATTCTGAAATCAAAAAAACAGGGAGAAGAAAGGGAAAAAACAAAAAAATGAAGGGTTTATGGTAAAAATGGATAAAACTGCAGAAAAAGTAAAAAAATAATCAAATTTAATCACGAGATGGTTTGAAATTCTATGATACAGGGTTTGAATCACCAGAGGTTTAGTTTCTGATTGTCTGAATACTTCTATTCGAACGTATTTCGCTTCTCCACAGTGCCCTCGTGCTCTCTTGCTCTAGGTATGTCTCCTGCAAATATATGGCTAAATTTTTTAGCAAAAATAGTGAAATAATGAAAAGTGTTTAGTATTTAAAGAATTATTTTATGAAATTATATTTTTGAAAATATTTTTCCGTCCATTTTTCAATTTGCCGCTTTTTTTTCACTTAATGAAAATAGAGTTGCACTTTTTTTATTTGCGTTTATTCGACACTAGTGCGTCACTTAATAGCACTGCACCGGTGCGTATTTTTGTAACACTAGCACCAGTGCGGTTATATGTACAGTGGCACTGATTTGCGGTTAAGGCACCGAAATTACTTTTAGGTGTGTACACCAAAATTTAATGAACTCCAACCATAGAAATTGAGAATTAGAATTTTGTTTATTCTTGAAAATTAGAATTAGAATTTAAATTGAGATTAGGAATTGGATAAATTCTTGATGGAAATAAATATTATTCTAATGCATTTTGTTTATTGCAGGAGGTCCCCACTGATTATGTGGAGAGAATGCAATGTGGGGCGTGTGAAGATGCAATACTACAGGGCCCAAGTGGGAAATTGTGGCATGTGAACCTGTTATAATTGGCACTTAACTATTTGCAACCAATATGTTTTAAAATATAATATGCAAATAGATGGATGGCTTGCCAAGAATTAGTACATATAATCTGTAGAAGGGTAAGGTTCTAGGAGCAATGACAACGAGTCCTTCATTTTTCATTTTTTAGCAGAAGAAGACCGATTTTCGACTAGCCAATGCAATTATTACATGTGGAGGCAATGGTTTCCCGTAGAAAATGAGTATAGGGTTGAGTAGAGGAAAGACATTTCAAAATAGGCTATTACATTAGTTTTTCCAATGGGAAACCGATTTGCAGGTGGAAATATGGTAGCTGCAGGTATCTATGATTTTCTTCTCACAAAAATGGTCACTAGATTTCCATTTATAACACAAGCAGACTTTTTACTGGTTTCATCCACAGGACCATATTTCAGACAAGTTAGAGATGCCATTCAGGTTTAATTGAAAGCCGAAGATGTGATTTTATGTGACGTCATCTTTGCCGATAAAAGTTTATGTAAGCCAAACGAAGCTCAGACAATATTCCCAGCTTCTTTTAAATGCATTCTGGAGAATATTTCCCTTCATGGGACCTACCAGCCCAAACAAAAACGTCAATTGATCTTTCTATGATGTCCTTAAGGGAATGAGAATCCTTCCCTTCATGGTGCCTCTTGGCTTTATCAACTGCCTCGATTGATCTTTCTCTACCATCAACTCTACTTTCCATTTCTCCATCATGGGACCTCTTAACCTTATCACCGGCCTCAACCGAATGCTCTCTGTCGGTCTCAACCTGTACTCATTTTGTACTCTGTCGAGCTCTGTACCCGTCTGCATCCCTGTAAGCGTCTTTGTTCATCTTTCTGTTTTAATCATCCATTTTCTATACTATAAAATTCTCAGCCAAAATTCGAACTCTCGTATTTTCAAACCCTCATCTCCTTAGAAAAATTCTTGCCTGCACTTTGAACCCTCTGCTACTCCAATACTGCACTTTACAGAATAACCGTGTTCTGGTGTGTGCTGTTTTATAAGCGCACCGGGGTAGTTTGTAAGATCGAGGTTTTTGTTTTGCGCGGTGTTTTATGAAGCACCAGTGTAGAAGAGTTGTGAAGCACCGGTGTGTCTGAGTAATAAGACGCACCGGTGTGTGTTATGATGATAAGCGCACCGAACTGTATAAAGTTCTTTTTTTGTATGTAAGATCATAATAAGATAATGATAATTCTAAAGTACATGAATTTATTTGCATTATTTTCTAAACTTTATTATGTTACAAAAATTCATATTATTATAGATTTATTATTTTACAATTATTTACAAATTTACAAATTTAAATATTTTAATAAAATCATATCACATTAATACAATTAAAATTTTACAAATATTTTACATACAATTACAATTAGAATTAGAATTAGAATTAGAATTACAATTGAAATTACAATTACAATTTTACAATTTCACACAAAATTAGAATTAGAATTAGAATTTTAATTTTAATTTTACATCCAATTACATTTACAATTAAAATTTGACAATTACAATTATTTCACAGTAATACAATTAAAATTTTACAAATATTTTAGGTATAATTAGAATTAGAATTAGAATTACATTTAAAATTACAATTACAATTTTCAAATATTTTACATAGAATTACAATTAAAATTACAATTACAAATACAACTAGAATTTTAGAATTTTACATACAATTAGAATTAGAATTACAATTTTACAATTTGTCATATATAAAATTACAATTAAAATTACAATTACAATCATTTCACAATAAATTAAATATTACAATTACAATTAAAAGTTTACAATAAATATTTTACATACAATTACAGTTACAAATACAAATACAATTTTACAAGTTTACATAAAATTTTAATTTTAATTTTAATTACAATCATGACATAATATTTAATAAATATCATGGTCATTTAATATTAAATAATTAATAAACATCAGGATCATGATAACCATCGTACAAACATCATATTCGACTAAAAAACACATTCAAACATCAAATTAACATTATATATTAACATCATCACAACAAAGACATCAAATATACATCTCATGTCAAATAACTCATGCTATCACATACACATCTATCTACAAGCTAAACGTTAAATGAACATATCTAACATGACCTGACAATATACACATCATGATAATCACCAACATGTAAATTAAGTACAATTGCAACATGAACATAAAATATATGGACCATATATATATATATATATAATGTTAAAAATATACAACTGTAATATAAATGTCATGGATTAGCTGGTGGTAGTACAACATCAATAACAGTACTAGTGGAGGCCTTCTCAGTCAATGGTGCAGCCTTGACGGTCGATGGTTGAGCCTGCTCATGATCATGACTAGTACTAATGGATGGATCAGTTGGTGGTAGTACAACAGCAATATAAGCAGTACTAGTGGAGGCATGCTCAGTCAATGGTACTGAAGCCTCGACGCTCGATGGTCCAGCCTGCTCATGATCATGACTAGTACTTATGGATGTTGTAGGCTGCTGAATGGACGTGGTCGATGGTCTAGCCTCATCTCCATGATGAATACTAGATGCTAGTGGAGCCTCATGCTCATCAAGCACGGCGTGAGGTGAATGATCATGAGATGAGTCGCTACTCGCAGACTATCCATCACATGCTGTGACTCGACCATGCCTATAACATGCAACAATCCTCCTCAGTCACGTAACAGTTGTCGTAGCTCCTACGACATGCAGCATCAGGTTGTACATGTCACGCGGCATGCCTCTCCACATCTATAATAGCCTATCATCGGCTTGTATGTCTCTGTAATGAGTGCGCCTGATGTCTGCCTCAACAATCAATGCACTGAGTTGGTCGCCCAACTCCATCCTGTATCTAGTATTAGGTCGACGGTGCCTAGAAAAAGGCGGTACTGACACACCAATAGGAGCATGTCTCTATGCACCGGCCTCCTGATCATGATCCTCGGCATCTATCATGTCTTGATCATCATTAGGATCCACACTTGTATCATGTGGTGGTTCTGACATCTCCTCGCCATCAAAAGAGCCAATGTCTGCAAAATATATACAAGTACACAACAATAATTAGACAATTTCATTACACAATTTAATAAAAACAAGTTAAAGAACATGTTAGAATAAATATAAATAAAACAATAATATTACCTCTATCATCTGGCGGCTCATCATCTGTGAAGAGGATGTTGGCACACCCTTGCCAATCCAATCCAGCATAAGGACAAGGCAACATAATTAAGGGATGCAACTCGTTAACACTGGCTAGTAAGTCTAGTGCATCATGTGATATCCTAGCTGGAAACATAGTCTCTCCCATCTTGGGCATCATCTGCCCCCACATGTGCATTCAGGCCTCTAACATCGACCTACAAGGCTGACGAAAAAAAGCAAGCCTCATCTCTGGAAACCTCTCAAAAAATAAACAAAAAATCTTTGAAGCAAAAGGGAAGTTGACCCTCCCTGGTGCATGAGCACGACATCTATCTAAGGCCATACAAAACTGTCACAAAAAAATGGCAGACCACCTGACAAGTCGTGGCTCCTGTACTAAAGAATCAACATAATATAGAAGCGGAAACTGATGTGTTTCCCGTCACTGGTGTTGTGTGAAATAGTCGAAATGAGAAGTGAGAGACACTGCACGTCCTGTCTACCAAATGCACCAATACGTAGCTGACCTCCAGTGACCTGAAACTCTGAAGGAGATAGTACATCTTCTCCAATGTATCTCTGGGAGTAAACTAACTAACTCCCTACTACACAACCAGCTGGAACCTCTCGGAATGAGGGAAAATCCACCCCTCTCCTCGATAGCCCTGTAATGAAATAAATATACTCCTCAGTGGGTGTGTACCACTGGTCAGGACCAACCTGGATAGCTTGCTGGTGGGCATTGAACCTACGGATAAGATGTCTCAAAAACACACTATGGCCCTTTAGGGAAGTAGCCTCCTCATAAAACTTGAGGAGGCCTACCTGCCTTAGGAGCTTCTGGGTATCTGCTGTAATAGGGTGAGGGTACACATCTCTCTCCCTCTCTTGTGCCTCCCACTGGTGAAGCATGTCATACTGCTCCGCCTGTTGTTGTTGTTGTTCCTCCTCTTCTCTCTGAATCAATGACATATTAAATCAATTTTTTTTATCAAATCAGACATGTATTTAGGAATATACATATATAATCTTTTTTGGAAAAAAGAAAACAAACCAGTCGGTGCGCCAAAAAAACAGTCATGCACTGGTTCTGGTGCGACTTTTGTTTGTAGAGCACCGGAGGTGGTGCCCTAGATGACATAAAATGAACTGTATGCGGTGTAGCTGAAATTTTTTCAAGCACCGTTGAATATATATGGTGTCATAAGAGCAGTGCGATGACTAAAATATATGCCTCGATGCATATAGTCATGTCACCGCACCGACTTCCTGATAAATTTCATAGTCAACGGTGCGGTCTTTTACCTGGCCGCATCGTTGACCTTCTCAGAATGCTGAATGTGGTGCGCTGACAAACACCGAGGCAGATAAATCCATCAACGCACTGCGTTTCTATTCCCATGGTCAATGGTGCGCCCCGCTAAATTATCGCACCGCAATTTTTTTTTAATTTTAAAATAATTCAGGGTGCCTTTTGGTACCACCCCGGACACGGTGCAGAAACCGTTAGCACTGGTAGTAGTGCGGCTTGTAAATTTTACAGGCAGCACTGCTTACCGGTGCGAGCTTAACGGCTCGTGCACACCGTGAGACAATTTTTTTTTCCTTTTTAAAGGTTAATTTTAAGGTTATTTCAAATTCTAATCCACTAGAAATCTTAATTATGGAAAAACTAGAAAAATAACTGTACATTTCGTTGCCGAGGAGGCATATTGGCTGTAGAATTTGCAAAAGAAAGTTTTCCCACAGTTTTGCAAAATGAAAGTTGGAGATTGGTGGCCAATGCATAGCAGCAGTGTGTGCAATGGGTGCAATGGGAGCATCGATGTCAGGGTGGCTCAGAGAGGGAGAAATTGCACCGGTGCTTGAGAGCTCTAGAGTACTGAGAAAAGTGAAAAATGCGATATTTTTTCCATAATTTATTTATTTATTTAACCCTGTTCTGGTGTGCGGGTTTTATAGGCACACCGGTGCGGTTTCTTAAGACTGCACTAGGCAATTCTAGGTTTGGCACGTTGTTTTATGATGCAACGGGGTGGTTACTTAACACCGCACCAGGCTGTTTCAGTTTTAGCGCGGTGTTTTATGATGCACCGGGGCGAAATAGTCGTGAAGCACTGGAGATTTACAGTAATAAGACGCACCAGGCGTGTGTGTATGGAGCGCACGGTGTCCGGTGTGCCAATTTTTTGTGCGACCGGTGCTTTCTCTTGTAGAGCGCATCGGTGATTGAGAGCAGAAAAGTGAAAAATGTGATTTTTTGGCTATAATTTATTTTTTATTTAACCCTATTCCAGTGCGCGTGTTTTATATGCGCACTGGTGCTGTTTCATACGAATGCACCGGTCTGTTTCTGTTTTGGCGCGGTGTTTTATGATGCACCAGTGTGGTTTCGTAACACCGCACCGGGCCGTTTATGTTTTGGCGCGGTGTTTTATGATGCATCGACGTGGAAGAGTTGTGAAGCATCAGTGCGTTACAATAATAAGATGCACTGGGCAGGTGTGTATGGAATGCACAGTGTCTAGTGTGCCAATGTTTTGGGTGCACTAGTGCTTTCTCTTGTAGAGCGCACCGATAATTGAGAGCTCTAGAGCACTGAAAAAGTGAAAATCCGGTTTTTTTGCCATAATTTTTTTTTTTTTTTTAACCCTTTTCCAGTGTGCGTGGTTTATAGGTGCACCAGTGTTGTTTCTTACAAACGGACTGGTCGGTTTCTATTTTGGCACATTGTTTTATGATGCACCGATGCAGTTTCTTAATACTGCACTGGGCGGTTTCGATTTTGGCACGGTGTTTTATGATGCATCGGCGTGGAAAATTTGTGAAGCACCGATGCTCTACAGTAATATGACGCATCAGGCAAGTATGTATGGAGCGCACGATCTCTAGTGTGCCAATGTTTTTTGCGCACCGGTGCGATGTTAAATGATAAGCACACTGAGCGGAAAACATCCCCAAAACCCTTCGCCCGCCAACCTCCTCTAGTAACCTCCGCTAGAAACGAATGTATGGGGTATTTTTATAAGGGGTTTCTCAAAAAAATCTGCTAGAGGGTCTTTTCCTTATAGTGATTTATGGATGACTCCCTTTGGTGGCTTTATTGTTAACTCAGGAATATCAGTTGGCAGAATAGATTCCATAGACGGATTCATGGTTGAAGCAGTAGGTTGATCAGTAGTCTGACTACCATAATATTTATTACGAGTTGAAACTAAAACATCAATTGATGGCTTCATAACGGAAATCATAAGTACTTGGGAAATAAAAGCTGGATCTGTAGCAATCAAATTTGTGTCTGGATTCGGAAATGGATCTGTCAACACAACGGATGCATGCGAGGTCTTAATCAATTTTGAGACTTCGAGGTGGTGAGAATAGTCTCAAACAAAGTGCTCCTCATTACAATTTTTGAAAGGGCAATGATGTTTCTGATTTCCAATTTGTTGATCAGATGATCTTTCTTGTGGGGCAGAAGTTTTTTTTTCTTTGATTTCCCCTTTTTCTTACTTCCGGGTTCCTTGTCACTTTTGCCTTTGTCAGAGGACATGACATGAATTTCGAAAGAAGGTGCAAGATCAGATGCAATAGAGTGATGTGCGCTTGCAGTACTGATCATACCGTCGCCGGCATGAGAGTCCTTAGATGGAGGAGGAACAATAAAATTAGATCGCGGCCCATTGGGAATTTTTTCGTAGAGCATACCAGACTGAGTATAAATCAAGTCTAAGTATTGGGCACAAGAAATGACCTGATATTTAGTGACAACACCACCCTTAGCTACATCCTCAGTTATAGATGGTAACAGGGACTTAGTGAACCACTCAACAAGGAGCTGATTAGGAACAAATGTCTTAACCATTCTACAACGACAATGCCACCCATGAATATGATTAGAAATGTGAGTATCATTAATCTGTTTGAAATTGGTCAAGATTTCCGTTCCAGTTTCATATCGTATGGGTAACTGGAAGTGGGTCAAAAAGACAATAGCTATGGCAGTGAAATTATCAAATGAATCTCTTGGTAACTCAATGTACCATTTTATGGCCAGACCAGTGAGCGTACGTTGGAAAAGACGTAGTCGAATAGAGTCATCATTCAAGGAGTTAGATGGACACCACAAATGATAAGTCATAACATGCATCGACAGGTCTTCTCCAATGTTTACATTGAACTTAGGAATATACAAGGGTAATTTATGAGGTATCATCGGCCACCAAGGAGCATATTTGATTGGATCATTGGTAAGCCGATTTAAATCCAGTAACTCTAAAGTTGCAACAAAGGGAAATTGTCGATCTAAGTCGAGTTGAGCATAGCCAGCGTATGATGGAATTGCTTGGGAAATAGGTATTTAAGCACCAGCATAAGGAATTTGTTGCTGGTAACCCAAATAGGGGTTGTTTTGATAAGAAAACGCTTAAGGATTCTGTTGACCAAAACCTGGGTAAGCTACTTGTTGAAATGAGGGTTTTTGCATTTGCGCTTGTGGCTGCCAAGGGGTCTGTCCACCAAGATTGTAACCCAAAATAGAATAGCTTGGATTCCATTGTGAATAGGTAAAACTCAGTTGTGGCTGCGACATCCCATAATATGGTGGTAATCCAGCTTGTGAATAAATAATTCTGGATACAGGTGGTTGTTGTAAACCAAGCGAAGGAGTTGGAGTTTGAGGGCCCAATACTTGAGGGTATTGGGTGGAAGGAGCTTCCTGAGATGATTGAGGTACAACACTTTGAGCCTGTAATAGGGGTAAGGATGTATTAACAAGTGGAGTAGATGTGGGCACAACATGTTGGACCGGTTGATATGAGCATACAACAGTTTGTGGTTGGATGGGTAGAGTGGGCTGCCACTGAAAAAAAATCATTCCGACATTAGGATGACCAAATAAGGATGGAGTATTGTCAAAATGGGTAACCATAGGTTGCCCCCCAGCATGAGGAGTATAATAAGATGGAAAATATTTCTCTCCAAATGTTGGGGGCCAGTTGAAATTGTACTAGATGGAATATACCCAGATGGACCAACTTGATATTTCCCTGAAGATGTATATAAAGGATCAAGCCATTCAGTACTCATTAGAGATGTACCAAATAACATACCAGATGATGACATTGGTGAAATCCATAGGTTTGAGGATACACCAAAGAAGGTTTCAGATAAATATTGGTAACCAGGTGGGACGGAAGGGCCACCATACAAATGTGACTCTGGTGATGTTGTGAACATCGACAGGGTAGCAAGAGCAGGTGCTGTCGCAACTAGAATAGATGGTCCAGCCAAAGATGTTGGTTCAGGCATGGTTATACAACCCAATGTATACCCTACAGGATCTACGAGAACTTGAATAGACACAGGATCAAAGAAAGTAGAGTGAGATGATTGAGGAAAAGTCTTGTAAAGATAAAGGTTCTATCCAAAATGAGTTGGAATCGAAGGTGTTTCGTCTTGTGGTATTTCTTCAATCGAAATCAAACCAGGTGGAAGGATTTTTCCATCAGTCCCAAAGTATATTTCAGGAGTTTGACTGCGTGATATGGGAGACTCAATGGCTATAATAGATTGTGGGGCGACCGATACAAGAATAAATTCTGGTTGTTTGACTTCGGGATTCAGATGTTTTGGAAAAATAACGACAGGATCTGGATCAAATTCCAGTTGAACAACGTTGGGTTCGAGAGGTATGGTCTCACTGATTGGATGGATCATGACCATAGGTAGTCGTGAAGACTCTGTCTCGACAAAAATGGATGAACCAGGATTTGTAGAAACAAATCGATACGACTCTGGTATAAATGAGGATGATGTCGCACCAGAGGTACTGATAGTACTAGTTTCGGTAGACGATGTCACCTTTGCCGACCAGAAATGAATTCCGGTGGTAAAGGTGGTTTAAGTTCTATTCTACGCGAACGACGGGGAAAGGATGTTCTTCTTCCACGATGGCTGATTTATTTTTTGACCAAAAAAAATAAAAAAAATAAAAGGCTAATTCTAGGCAAAAGGTTTACCAAGTAACTATGAACTGTAGAATACCTCCTGGCGAACCAAGAAGTACGGGCATAAAATCTCCCCAAATGATGTGTTCGGTGTATCACAAGTTACAAGGTGAACGACTCGGTTACCTATGGATTGATAGCAACCTAAATTTGTCCTCCCAAAAATACCTGAAGGTATGTGGAGGCCCAAGTCTGTAGTGCTGTCTAATGCGAAACCGCACAGTGAGAGCACCCTTATACTTTTCGTACTATAAAAATGCCATATATACCTGAAGGTACATGGATGAGATCTGATATACTTACGTACGTGGAGTTAGGTATTACACTCAGAATGTATCACAGAGAAGTTAACGATAGCTGATATGTTTAATGACACCGGAACAAGTGTCTAGCCTAGACCTTCTAAATGTTATCGTTAATGTTCCAATGCTTTATTAGATAAATTGGCGTAAATTTTATGTTGATATTGTTTAAAAGTTTTTCTTTGAGGTTCACCACGTGATGTGATGGAAATTCCTAAAAATGCAAACTAAATGATGAGAAAACTTTTTAATTTAGCCTTTTCAATGAAAATCCTAGCTACTAAGGGAAAGAGCAATCAGTTTTAGAGCAAACAGCAAAGAGCACAAACTAAAATGCAACTTTCCTAACTTGTTCCTATGCAACACACACAATTCACTATATGCACATGCATGTTGTTCTTTTCAACTCCTTTAATGTGAATGCAAGAAAGGAAACTATATGCATCAATCAATAAAACAATTTTCTTCTTCTTTGAGAAACGAGGAATAAAACAACAATTTCTCTTTTAGGAAAAAAGAAGAATGGAACTACAATTTTTCCTACAAGAAATAAGGAATGAAACAAAAATTTAATTTACAAAAAAAATTTGATCTAATGCAGAAATGAAATACTTTGAATTTGATTTGCCATTGATATTTAGAAAAACACTAAAGAGACATTGAAAAAATTTACTTTTTAAAGGAGGAAGAATCAGGGAAGTTTACTGGTCTCTAAGAGGTATCAGACATTTGAGAATACAAAAAACAAGTGGTTGAGAATGATAGCAATGAAAATTTAGATGGAATTTGGTTGGTTGAGTGGCCAACGCAGTCTCTAAGGGGAGACGGTGCATTGCAGAGCACCCTTGAGTGGGAGACAGTGCACTGTAGTGCACTGTGTCTTGACCAAAAATGCATTGAGCGCAACAAGGATTGAAAAACCAAGCAACATAACACACTTCTAATGCAATTATTTCATTCAAATGTATAATAACTGAAAGTAGATGCTACTAATGAGGATAAGAAGAGGCAAAAACACCAGGAATTATAGGATACTCCCTAGTGGAGTCACCAATTTGTTATGCATAATTGTGTAATATCACTTTCTCTAAAGCAAGAAGATATACACACTACAAGAAAAGAGGACATTGGTGAGGGTCATGCTTGTGACAGACCTTTAAGGTCCATCTCCAATGTCACATATGGTGACGGTCCTTAAAAAAGCGTCATTGTAAGTGTATATAGTGATGGTCCTTTAAGGTTTGTCACCAAAGCCATTTTCAATGACACTTTTGGTGAGGGTCATTAAAGGTCCATAACTAATTCTCTCTTTAGTGACACTTCTAGTGACGAACTTTTAATGACCGTCACCAATGGTATTTTTGTTACTTTTGGTGACGGTCAAAAAATGTTCGTCATCATTGATCATTCCAATGAGTTTTTGATGACACTATGTGCTTGTTGATATATTTTTTGTCAAAAGATAACAATTTAAGACCATTATTTTGGAGTATTTTTATAATATGTCCAACACCATAGTGGTTATATTCGGTCAATTTGTTAATAAGTAATTAGTTTGTATCATTTCCATCAACTAATGACTAGTCGAATAGAGTTTTCCTATGAGTCAACACATGATTCATATCTATTAATTTTATTATCTAGAAAATTCCCTTTAGTTAAAGTTCCACTAGTGTGTGTAAGAAATATATTATTTAATACATAATCAAACTATGTCAATTCTATTAATGAGAAATACCTAACACTCCTCAACATTTTGGGCACACCTTAAATTAATGCTTTGGCACACACTAACATTTCTTAGCACCTCGCATGTCTTGGAACATATTTGTACCTAGAATATCTTGTCATGACACTGATGCCCAAGCACATGGTGGCATGCGCTAGCACAACATAGAACTCTCCTACCATGTGTTGGCATGCATGTAGTCCCTAGCATTCCCTGGAACACCTTGATTGCATGCATTGACATACATTATCACTTGGAAGACAATGCCACTTGGCATGTATAGGGACCTATTATTAGTGTGCCTAGTATGCCCCTTTTGAAAAAGATAAATTCCCAACTTATTAACCCTCTTATGTGTTCATTTCCTTTCATTTTAGCTTGGTTCTTCCTTTTGTTGCCTTGACACTTGTTGACACATATTGACATACCCTGGCAGTCTGCACATCCTTAGCACCTGGCATGTATTGTCATACCTTGGAACTATTTAGCAAATATAATTAGCACACCTTGGAACTCCCTAGCACACTTTGGCACTTCTTGACATGCCTTGATATTCCCTAGCATGCCTTACCAATTCTTAGCATATCTTGTGGCTCCCTCCTTGGCATGACCGCTAGCACTCATTAACACTGGTCATTGGCAGTTCATGTTCCTCATATTCATTGACTTCCATGAATTTTGACCTATTTCTCCCTTAATGTTTTTTCCTAGTACTCCTTAACACTCCTTAGCATGCATTACCACTCTCTAGCACACCTTAGCACTCTTCAACATGTCCTTCCACTTCATAGCATACATAACACTCCCTGACACATATTGGTGGATGGCACGTGTTGGCGTTTGGAAAGTCTTAACATGTATGGAATACGTTTAGATGCCTTGGTATTATTTGGCATGATTTAATATTAAATTTATTTGAGATCAATTTTTGGAAAGTAGATGAGAAGCAACAAAGGAAGACTTGGCACTTGGAATGCACTAAGACTTTGCACTTGGCACCTATTAGCGCCTAGTGTTGGTTTTCCTGACATGCCCCTTTTGGAAAAGGTAAATTGATGAATTGTTAGCCCTCTTATGTGTTCATTTCCTTGTATTTTAACGTTTTTCTCCCTTTTGTTGCCTTGACAGTCCCTGGGATGCATTGACACACCCTTGCACATCTTAGCATGCCTTATCATTTGGAACATCTTAGCATGTTTGACATGCCTTCACACTATCTGACACATCTTAACATTCCCTAGCATGCATTGGCACCCATGTCCTCACAACTCGCCTTTACATTTTTTCACAACTTGGGAACCCAATCAAGTCCTTGGCTATTGTAGTTCATGTTACAATATGGGCCTACTTCAACTGCAATAACTTGAAAAATTTCACCTACGACAAGTAGATTGTGCCTTGTTCACCTAAGAACTGCCTATAACTCATCTAATGCCACTCATGTCCAAACTCAACTTTTCCCACATAACTAGTTACGAAGACGAGGATCACATGATCTAGCCATGGCCATAAAATAACTAAGCAACGTAGCTTACATTACATGCAATATTTCACATGTATGTTTAGCTCATATAAACAATAGAACATTAACTGAGAGTGTGCAAGAACCACAAGAGTCACAAGGCACACAAGATATAATCCGACACAATTCAAGTGCCCCAAAACTTATACACAACAATGTACAATATGAAAATATCCAAAATAATTTAAAACATGAGCATGTAGCCAAAGTGTGAAACATCCCATTTAAAAAAAAAACTAAAGGCAAAACAATGTTGTTCCTAGCACAAAGTGATTTCCCTTTGTCTAAAACAGCTATGCTAAGCCTCATTTAACAACTGGAGGCTTGCCTCCTGTAAATCATATTCTGAACTTCGTCCTTAACACACTTGAATTTGCTGACACTCCCTAGCACACACTCTTATTCGTTCCTTTCCATGAATTTTGACCTAGTTATCCCTTGATATTCCCTGACACTCCCTAACACTCTAGTCCGGAATGCATTGACATGGTCTAACATGTGTTAGCATGATTTTTAATTCCTTTTCATGCCCTAACCCTCCCTAGCTATCATGCCCTCACAACTACCCTTACTTAATTTGAAACTCGGGAACCCAACCAAGCCCTCGTTTGACTACAAGAACTTGACCAACTTACTGTTACTATAACTAGACTATGTAGTTGAATTGTGTAGCTTGGGAGGTACTCCACAAGCCTAGTGATATGGGTTTGTGTGATTTTGGCCACAAAAGGATTTGTGTGCAAAGAAGCCAAGAAAAGGGATTTTGGACCCAAGATGAGTTTAAAATCTAAAAGAAAATTAAAAAGGGAAATTAATATTTCCTAAGGTCTAAGTGGATAAAACCTGTAAGTTTTAGAGGGTTCCTAATAGGTCTAGGAAAAACCATTTAAGGATGCCTTAGGATGAAGGAAATAATGTCAAGTGAGAAGGAGCTCATTTGATCAAGGGGGAAAAAAGAGATGTAGTCGTAAAGAGGCCATGATCATTAGCATGTCTAGCATTCATTAAGATGCCTCAGTATGCTTTAGCATGGCTTAATATTAAAGTTATTTGAGATCACTTATTGGAAAGTAGAATAGAAGTATTAGAGGATGATTTGAAACATTTTAGCATATTTGACATGCCTTCAAACTATCTGGCACATGTAGCATTCCCTAGCATGCCTTGGCACTCATGCCCTCACAACTAGCCTTGCAAATTTTCACGACTTGGGAACCCAATCAAGTCCTTATCTACTGCATTTCATGTGACATTAGTCTTCTTCAACCACAACAACTTGATCACTTACACCTACTACACGTAGATTGTGCCTTTTTCACCTAAGAACTGCCTATACCTCATCTTAGGCCACTCATGTACAAGATGAGCTTTACCGACTTAAGAACTTACCAAGACAAGGATCACATCTAGCCGTGGCCATAAAAAAACCAAGCAACATAGCTTACATAGGCAATATTTTACATGTATATCCAGTTCATATAAAAAATAGAGAATTAACTGAGAGTTTTCAAGAACCAAAAGATACGCAAGGGACACAAGATATAAGTTGGCACAAGCCGAGTGCCCAAAAAATTATACACAACAATGTGCAATATGAAATTGTCTAAAATAGTTTAAAACATGACCATTCGGCCAAAGTGTGCCACATTTCATATAAAAATAATAGATAAAGGCAAAATATTATTGTGCCCAACACAAAGCCTCCCTTTGTCTAAAACTACTTTTTCGAGCCCCTTATCATAATCGTAGGATTGCCTCTTTAAAATCCTATTATGAACTTCTTCTAACACACTTCATCCTTGGCACACTTGAATTCACTGAAACTCCCTCGCACACACTCTTAATTGTTCATTTCCATGCATTTTGACCTAGTTCTCCCTTGTGATGCCTCGACACTCCTTAACACTCCTAAACATGCATGAACATTGTCCAGAATGTGTTAGCACACCTTTTTATTCCTTGGCATTCCCTAACCCTCCCTAGTTATCATGCCCTCACAACTAACCTTACTTAATTTTCAACTTGGGAACCCAACCAAGTCCTTGCTTGACTATAGGAGCTTGCCAAAGTTACAATTACCACAAATAAACTATGTTGTTGCATTGTGTAGCTTGGGAGGTACTCCACAAGCTTGATGATATGGGTTTATATGAGTTTGGCCACAAAAGGATTTGTGGGAAAATAACTCAAGCGAAGGGGTTGTCGACTAGAGATGGGGTTTAAAATATAAAAGAAAATTAAAAATAAAAGGTAATATTTCCCAAGGTCCAAGTGGATAAATTTCGTAAGTTCTAGAGCATTCTTAAGAGGCCTAGCTAGGAAAATCTATTTAAGGAGGCATTAGTATGAAGGCGAGAATATTAAGTGAGAAGGAGATCATTTGATCAAGGATGCCAGGAGAGATGCAGTCCTAAAGTAGGACGAGTTAGAGGGATGAGTAAGTGTGCTAAAGGGAGGCAATGATCATCCACCAAGAATAAGATCATCATGTGAGGGCTCACAAGAATATCACATACCTTAATGGGTTCGAGATAGGAAGTAGGATGGCATATTGTTGGTTCTCTTATGGAAGATCAAGCTCAAGAGAAGAGGCTCATGAGAATTTGGGGATGTGATTTCATTGATGTTTCTGTGTGAAGGCCACATCAAATTTTGAAATAGTAGAGAGGGTTGAGACCCTACCTTGTGGTGGTTAGTACGTTTCAAGGTCTGTGATAAAGAACAACATAAATGGAGGAGGGTTTGCACTAGAATTTAGGGCTAGAACAGAAGTAGTCGCAGGCGTAATATTGACTAAGGTAACCATATTTCGAGGTTCGTAGAGATGTAACGTTCAGATTAAGATTAAGTCAATGAAATGCCCAGAATCTATGGATCCATATGAGCTAAGCTGAGTCTCTTATGGAGGAAAGAGTTCTTTTTTTTCTATGGGTGGATAGGGTATGTTCTAAAACAATTAGAATAGAAGTATAATTACCTATTTAGGGAGGTTTCCTAGCATGTTCAATCCATAAGGTATTCCATTGGCACTATGACAAATATGTATAGAAGAAGAGGGGTTGTGACCCTTAGAGAGAGGTTTATCTCTGCAATATATACCACAAATTTGGAAGATGGTTTGCAGAAGTATGTGCGGAGATAGAAAATCCAAAGGAAGGTGGAACCTAAGTAGAATATAGAGCAGAATAAATGTGTCATATGAGGAATGGATTGACATGAAGAGGAGTTTATTTTGATGGAGTATCCATATAATTTTGGACAAAGATCTGATGCATCCTTTTGTAATATTCCCAAATAGGAAAAACAAGAATATTGAACATAAAACTGGAAATTGCAATAAATATTAGTACATCAAAAAATGAGCAAATCATAGATCTGTTTCATTATGTATAGTAACATAAATGAGTACAATGTCTTGAGGAAAAAGACACTCAATCTAAGAAAAACAAGCCTCCAATGATCCAATACAACCAAACAAGAAATATTGTTGCCACACAAAATGTCGGAAGCCCATGACTACGCAGTCCTAGTGAGAATAACTACAGTTGGAAATTAGGAATACAAGGATCTCCTCCAGATGCTACATTGTTGGTATCCCCCTTCAAGTCTTCTGCTCCCTCCTCTTCATCATCAAAAAATACCTCAATATAATGTGCCTTCCCGACAGCACACTGCTGCCTTGGTTCCCATGGCTCTTGGCAAGTGAAGAAAAGTTTTCTCCTTCTTAGATCTCCCCATACATCATCACTAAGAGATCCGTTTTCTTGGTTCTCCTCTGAGGGAGGAACCTTCAAAACTTTCCCCTTTTCCTGAGAGGAGAAATTTTTCTAAAATGGGGCTCTTGCCCTTGGCAAAGCATGCTGCAAGTCTCTAGCCCTCTCAATAGCCTCCTGGAGTGTAGTTGGTCTAGCGTATTTTACCAACCCATACGAAGGCCCTGCTAGTCCATCAATAAAACATATATACTCTTCTAGCTGTCAATAGATCTGGCACCATGACTGAAATTTTTAGAAATTCAAAGATATATGTCTCTGGATCTCCTATTTTCTTGAGCTTAGCTAGCTCAACGAAATGTGCTTTTGGATCTCTGTGGTCAAATATTTCCACCAACCTTTGGGTAAATTCTGCATAAGAAGTGACACTAGCATGCCCTAGTGTAGATAGACCATGAAACCACCACTCATGTGCTTCACCTTCAAGGTGAATCACTGCTATTTTGATGGCCTCCATCTCTGAAACTCGGTTTAGCTGGAAATGGATGTTTAATTTCTCTACCCAAGCCTTGGTTGTGCACTTGGGTGACCCATAAAAAGTGGGCAAAAAGAATCTACCCATAGTACACTGTAGATCATTGTTCTGCATGTACCCTCCACCTCTATTGTGATTACCGGGTCTTCTATTATCCTTGATCCGACATAACTCTTGGAATTTTAGATGCTCCTTGAACCTCTGAGATTGAGATTCATAATCTAGGAAATAATCACCAAGAGTCTCCTCCTCTTTTGGTCCTCCTACCTCATTTCCTATTGCTAGGAATGTAGGCATGGTGGAGCATTGTGAAAGTGGCAGTTATGCAGGTTGCTCGCACCAATAATATGAGGTGGCAGAACTCTCTCCATGTTGAAACCCTCTAGGGTATTTCTTCTATCTTTCTATCCTCATCTCCTTGATTTCTTTGGCAATATATTGCATAGTCTGGAGAAGAATTTTTGGAAACTCTCTTATATCCATTGATCCAAATGTTACAGATGTAGTGCTCCACAGGCTGAGCCAAGATTATGCTCTGATACCGCTATAATATTCCAAAACAGGAAAAACAGGAATATTGAACGTAAGACTAGAAATTTCATTAAATATTAGTACATCAAAACATGAGAAAATTTTATATCCATTTCATTATGTATAGTAGTAGAAATGAGTACAATATCTTGAGGAAAAAGACACTCAAGCTAGGAAAAACAAGCCTCCAATGATCCAATATACCCAAACAAGAAATATTGTTGCTACACAAAATGCCGAAAGGCCATGACTGCACAGTTCTAGTGAGAATAACTGCAGATGGAAAATAGGAATACAAGGATCTAATGATACAGTGCTTAGAAAATGTCGGGATCAAAGATCTAGACTCTCTAGCACAATTACAGGACAACCCAAAAAGGGTTTCTGGAAATACACAATATGAAAAATGCATCCCTAGGGATGAATTACGCTTTGCAACTAAATAACTGATGGGAGGTGGCTGATATGACAATAAAATAGTTGATATTCCTCCCTACTATCTTTTTGGATGAAGGGTTGCTCCTCTCACTAGAAAACAAGCTCACAAAATAGGTTTTTCAACCCTCCACTACAACTGCCCTACAAAATAATGCAGTTTATTAAGGAGACCACGCTGCTGAAGATGGTTGAAGCTCGTCCTGATGCCAGATGGTGGAATGAAGCTCAAATGAACCTCTCCTGAGTGGGCACTCAAAGTCCCCCGAGGATGAGGGTGGGATTTCCGCCTGGAAACACCCTTGTGCTAAACATCACAACTGACTCCGCTAAACAGTTGAAGCGTGCAGAAAGACATAAAGGACCAAACATAAACAATAATCAGAATTCCTTCTATAACTTCCATCCCCTTCCTTATATGAATTGTGAGCTTCCTCACCCTTGGTCCCACTCATTAAAGATGTTACTCCCATGCATACACTCCTCCATCATAATTGCGCTATCCTCCACTATCACCACTCCCTCCATGACAACGTTGTTGATTTTGTCAACCTTGACCAATCCAAATGCATTGACCCCATTCACACCAAGGGTTTATTTACTTCAAATAGCTACACTAATCCACTTTCACACTAGAAGTGGTTTTATTCCTACTAAAGAAATTTAAGGGTCTCTCTACCAACTTATTCATCTAATTTATGAACAAAAGAAAAATTCAATATTCCAACTAGCTAAAAGCTAATTAGGAATATTACACCTATAAAAATTTAGTAAATGGATTGTTAATGGATGATTTGTGACCCTATTTCAGTCATCTACAAATTTTTAGAAGGATGATAAGATGAGTAGTTCAGATTTGTTCATATATTGGACAAAAAATAAATTTGTACACAAGAATAGTGATTTTGAGAGGACTCAAATCACTATTAGGTGGCATATTTGAAGAGCCCTAGATAAGGGAAATTTTTTGGGAACTAAATAAGTAAAATAATTGATTGTGGTTGGGAAAATTGATGGCAATCCAAGTGCAATTGGAGGGTTTTTAGGTGACTGTCAAAGAAGAGATCTAAGTCCTATACTTGTGAAGGAAAATAAGACTGGTAGAAGGGTATGCGTATTGGGCCTAAGGACATGCATAATTTGAAGGAATAAAATAGCAGTCAAGTGGGCTAGCCAACTAGCCCCAGTTCACTGTATTGTAGAGGATTGTGTCATTTAGAATAAGGGAAAAATCCATATCCCTAGACTTGCCATCTTGGAGAAGCAGTATGGAAAAATTGGGCAAACCAAAGAGTTGTTCACAACTGATCAAAAACCCTAAATGTTGCAAACCTTAAAGGAAAAATAGGTAGATAGAGGGAATTTTTTTTTGACCCGTGTTTAATAACCTAAAGGAGTTGAGTTCATTGATAGAGGCAGATTGAGGAGTTGCATAATGGGAGGCAAGAGGACCTGCCAGATGTGTTCAAGACATATGGATGGAAAGGGATATGTATGGCCACCATCAAAAATTGGGTCAAGTGTTTTCTTGTTCAAGCGAGATTGGTTGTCAAAGGACTAAAATCAAGCCTTATTTGTATTCCTTGCATCAATGCGATTGTAAAGGGCCATGATCCCTGGAAGGAGAGATTTAGCTTATTCTATTATAATTTGTAATTTAACGAAGAACGGTCTGAAAAAGTTAAAAAATTTCATGTGCACTAGTTGATTCTCTCATTTGTGTAGATTTCATTGTGAAAAGTAGATGTGTTGTGGCACTTGAGTGTGTTTGCATCAAAGATTCTAAGACCAAACCCATATTCTCATGTGTCGTGGAAATTCAACATATGCCTTGTTCACCTAAGAACTACATGTAACTCATCTTATACTATTTTTTGAAGATTGCAACAAGAAACAGTGAAGGAGGCATCCTGAAACATCATCCTTGATCCTAGCTGGAAAATAATCACCTAAACTAGGTGGGGCCCACACAGGTTATTTTTAGGTGTATGTCTATTTTTAGACATGGTGAGCATATTCTATATGTAGCAGGAGGCTATTTGTAGATGGTTGGTCAAATGTGAAAAAAAGATGAGATTCTATTTTTAGAAGATTGGGCGAAGTCTATTTATAGATCTTCGATCTAAAAATATATGCATGTCGATTATTATTAGCTCTTAATAATAATCAAACTCTAAACAACAACTTATTCTCTTGGAGCACTTTATTTCAGTGAAAATATTTGGAAAATCAGTGGGATGAAGGAATTACGCAATTCCTAAGGGTTTACTGAAGTTCATGCATGAAAGACTCAGTTAGAACTGATGTGGCAAAGTTATGACAGAGTTGGAAGAGTAGTTCATGGAGTTGTATTCAGTTTAACTCAGTTACACTCAGTTGAGATAGTTGTATCTAATCTAACTAAATGATACACTAGTGAGAGTGGAGTGAATTAATTAGTTAATTAATTCACAAATAATAACTCATTAATCAACTGAAAAATACAACAGTTAACTACAATGCATGTCAGATCCAGTGGAGACCCAGTGCAGAGATAGGTGAAAGGGTGAGATAGACTATCTGTTGTGACCATAGTGATGCATGGATTGCATCTATATATACATTGGAGTTTCCAATGATAATAACGCAGTCAATGAGAGTGGGATTACATCGAATTGGTCTTTGTAATCAACTTGGATTGCGCAATGGAGGCAGGCTAGCAGGAGGCGAAGATCGGTGCATGGATTTGCAAGATTGGTCTTGATTAGTGTATGACAATTGTACTGTACTGAGGGCTTTTGATAAGCTTTGTATGCTTGTATAAGATTGTCATATGATCTCCATGGTACATAATATGATAGTTGGGGTTTTTAGCTTTAGGGTTTCCCGTTAAACAACTGTGTTATTTGTGTTTTTATTGCTTCATGTGTTTTGCAATTGTTGATTAAATTTCCCCAAGAATTATAGTGGAAGGATTCTGTATTTAGCAAGAATATAAATATTGTTAGATCAGGAGAGTCCGGATATATACATTCATATTGTATATAATTTCTACATGGTATCAGAGCTGTGTTATAGATTTTCTACATGGAATGAGAGCAAGAATTTTTGGGCACGCGAGTTTGCAGAGAATATCTGAAATTTTCGGTGAAACCACTCATGCAGAGAAATTTCGTGCCAGATGGGCAGAGGGAGTGCATGCAGCTATACCACTAGGTAAGAGGTGGGGTGACATGTATGGATAATCCAAGAAGAAATTTCTAGGCAGGATTCATTGAGATGGTGTGGATCTCATGAATTGAACCTGGCTAAGAGGTGCCCAAAAAGCAGCAGTAGCATGATCAGTTGGATTGATGCAGTGAGATCAAACTGACAGTGTTGGATACTGGAGCATGGTTTAGAGTTGACAGCAAGTGCAGAGTGCATGGGTGCAGATTTCAACAGTACATTGGTTCCTGAAGTCATGTGCAGTAGCTAAGAAGCAGTCGAAGACTTTGATGATAGATGCATTATACTGATTGAGTTGTTTGGAGCCTTTCAGTTTTAGAAGTGTTGCAGGGCGAATGCATGGAGTTGCATGTCGCATGCAAAGACAATCCTTTCTTGTTGAGAGGGAGTGTTGAAAGAGGTGCAACAAAAAGCAGTGGAAGAGGCATCTGAAAACACATCATCCTTGATCCTAGGCCCAGAAAATAATCACCTAAACTAGGTGGGGTCCACACATGCTATTTTTAGGTGTATGTCTATTTTTAGACATGGTGAGCATATTCTATATGTAGCAGGAGGCTATTTGTAGATGGTTGGTCAAATGTGAAAAATAGATGAGATTATATTTTTATAAGATTGGGCGAAGTCTATTTATAGATCGTCGATCTAAAAATATATGCATGTTGATTATTATTAGCTCTTAATAATAATCAAACTCTAAAAAAAAACTTATTCTCTTGGAGCACTTTATTTCAGTGAATAGATTTGGAAAATCAGTGGGCTGAAGGAATTACGCAATTCCTAAGGGTTTACTGAAGTTCATGCATGAAGGACTCAGTTAGAACTGACGTGGCAAAGTTATGACAGAGTTGGAAGAGTAGTTCATGGAGTTGAATTCAGTTTAACTTAGTTAGACTCAGTTGAGATAGTTGTATCTAATATAACTAAATGATACACTAGTGAGAGTGGAGTGAATTAATTAGTTAATTAATTCACAAATAATAACTCATTAATTAACTGAACAATACAACAGTTAACTACAGTGCATGTCAGATCTAGTGGAGACCCAGTGCAGAGATAGGTGAAAGGGTGAGATAGACTATCTGTTGTGACCATAGTGATCCATGGATTGCATCTATATATACATTGGAGTTTCCAATGATAATAACTCAGTCAATGAGAGTGGGATTACATCGAATTGGTCTTTATAATCAGCTTGGATTGCGCAGTGGAGGCAGGCTAGCAGGAGGCGAAGATCAGTGCATGGATTTGCAAGATTGGTCTTGATTAGTGTATGACAATTGTACTGTACTGAGGGCTTGTGATAAGCTTTGTATGCTTGTATGATATTTTCATATGATCTCCATGGTACATAATATGATAGTTGGGGTTTTCATCTTTAGGGTTTCCCGTTAAACAACCGTGTTATGTGTGTTTTTATTGCTTCATGTGTTTTGCAATTGTTGATTAAATTTCCACAAGAATTATAGTGGAAGGATTCTGTATTTAGCAATAATATAAATATTGTTAGATCAGGAGAGTCTGGATATATACATGCATATTTTATATAATTTCTACATGGTATTAGAGCTGTGTTATAGATTTTCTACATGGAATGAGAGCAGGAATTTTTGGGCGCGCGAGTTTGTAGAGAATATCTGAAATTTTTGGTGAAATATTTTCAGAAAAAATCTCATATTTGGATTCCTTGCAAAAAAATACCCAAATTGAAAAAACAAATTGGTCGAATCGGAGCTCGGATGAGGGAGATATCATCGATTTAAAATCAGCTCTTTTGTTATAAAATTTTGCTACGGCAGTTTAATTGCAATGTGAGCGAGCCAAGAATCTACATGCACTGAGGTACAAGATGCATGCAAATCTTTGAGGAGCAAAGCAGAGGTTAGTTACTTGGTGGTTGAGAGGGAGGCTCTCAACATGCAGCGTGAGAAGTAGTCTCAGAAAGTTGTGGAGCAGCCACAACTGGAGATGTAGAAGAATCTTTATAGATTTGAAGTAGATGGGATTTCTACAGAGCTTCCTACTATTTGGAAGTGTGAGAAAGCCATGCAATTGAAGCTTGAGAGGGAGCAGGATTTGCATGCAGGTAAGAGTGAACCTAGGGATGTGGAGCAGCCAAAAGATGAGGATCATGGAGTGGGAGCAACCACTCATGCAGAGAAATTTCGTGCCAGATGGGCAGAGGGAGTGCATGCGGCTGCCTGGGTAGAGGGTGGGGTGAAATGTATGGACGTCAAGAGGAGATTTCTGGGCAGGATTCATGAGATGGTGTGGATCTCATGAATTGAACCTGGCTACGAGGTGCCCACAGCATAGCAGTAGCATGATCATTTGGATTGATGCAGGCAGATCAAAGTGACAGTGTCGGATACTGGAGCGCGGATCAGAGTTGACAGCAAGTGCGAGAGTGCATGGGTGCAAGAGTTCAACAGCGCAGTGGTTCCTGAAGACATGTGCAGTTGGTACCAGCAGAAGTCGAAGAATTTGATGATAGATGCATCAGACTGATTGAGTTGTTTGGAGCCTTTCAGTTTCAGAAGTGTTGCAGCAAAGGTTGCAGGGCGAATGCATGGAGTTGCATGTCGCATGCAAAGACAGTCCTTTCTTGTTGAGAGGGAGTGTTGAAGATTGCAACAAGAAACAGTGAAGGAGGCATCCTGAAACATCATCCTTGATCCTAGCTGGAAAATAATCACCTAAAATAGGTGGGGCCCACACAGGCTATTTTTAGGTGTATGTCTATTTTTAGACATGGTGAGCATATTCTATATGTAGCAGGAGGCTATTTGTAGATGGTTGGTCAAATGTGAAAAATAAATGAGATTCTATTTTTAGAATATTGGGCGAAGTCTATTTATAGATCGTCGATCTAAAAATATATGCATGTCGATTATTATTAGCTCTTAATAATAATCAAACTCTAAATAACAACTTATTCTCTTGGAGCACTTTATTTCAGTGAACAGATTTGGAAAATCAGTGGGCTGAAGGAATTACGTAATTCCTAAGGGTTTACTGAAGTTCATGCATGAAGGACTCAGTTAGAACTGATGTGGCAAAGTTATGACAGTGTTGGAAGAGTAGTTCATGGAGTTGTATTCAGTTTAACTCAGTTACACTCAGTTGAGATAGTTGTATCTAATCTAACTAAATGATACACTAGTGAGAGTGGAGTGAATTAATTAGTTAATTAATTCATAAATAATAACTCATTAATCAACTGAACAATACAACAGTTAACTACAGTGCATGTGGGGATCAGTGGGACGGTGCAGAGATAGGTGAAAGGGTGAGATAGACTATCTGTTGTGACCATAGTGATGCATGGATTGCATCTATATATACATTGGAGTTTCCAATGATAATAACGCAGTCAATGAGAGTGGTATTACATCGAATTGGTCTTTGTAATCAGCTTGGATTGTGCAGTGGAGGCAGGCTAGCAGGAGGCAAATATCGGTGCATGGATTTGCAAGATTGGTCTTGATTAGTGTATGACAATTGTACTGTACTGAGGGCTTGTGATAAGCTTTGTATGCTTGTATGAGATTGTCATATGATCTCCATGGTACATAATATGATAGTTGGGGTTTTCAGCTTTAGGGTTTCTCGTTAAACAGTTGTGTTATGTGTGTTTTTATTGCTTCATGTGTTTTGAAATTGTTGATTAAATTTCCACAAGAATTATAGTGGAAGGATTCTGTATTTAGAAAGAAGATAAATATTGTTAGATCAAGAGAGTCAGGATATATACATGCATATTGTATATAATTTCTACACTATTGATGTCCAATCTCAACTGATCCCACTTAACAAGTTACCAAGGCAAGGCTGATCAAATCCAACTGTGGTCGTAAAACAAATAAGAAACAAAATTTACATCTTGACATGCCATAACACCTGACATGTCTTAAATGCCTTAGAGTTATGTGGAATGTGTTAGCATACCCTAAGTTCCTTGACATGCTTTTACACTCCCTAACACACCCTAGCACTTCCTGACACGTCGTGGTAGTTTAACATACCTTGGCATTGCCTAGAAAATAACCTTGTCACTCCCTCCTTAACACACACCTAGAACTCATTAACACTCCCTATCACACACTCTTATTCGTTCATTTCCATGCATTTTAATCTAGTGCTTCCTTATGTTTACTTGACACTCCCTAACACTCCCTAGCACACATTAGCACACCCTAACACCTGGCACTTATTGGCATGCCACCCTAGCACTCTAGCATTCCTTCGAACTACCTAGCATACCTTGCTACTCTCTCCTTAACACACCTAGAGCTCATTGAAAATCCCATTCACAACTCTTATTCATTCATTTCCATGCATTTTTACCTATTGCTCCCTTATGTTTCCATAAAATTCCTTAACACTCCTTCGCACGTGCTGGTACACCCTAGCACCTAGGACATCTTGACATGTCTCCTTGGCCTCTAAAATGCCTTAACACTGCCTAGCATACCTTCTCACTCCCTCCTTAGCACACCTGGAACTCTCTCATACTTCCATTCTAAACTCTTATTTTTTCATTTCCATGCATTTTGACATACTTCTCCCTTGTGTTTCCTTGGAAATCCTAGTTAACACTTCCTTGTACGTGTTGGCACATCTTGGCCGCATGCCGCCCTAGCACTCTAGCATTCCTTAGCACTGCCAAGCATGCATTGTAAATCCTCCTTATCACACTTGGAACGCGTTGAAACTCCTTGTCACACACTCTTATTCATTCATTTCCATTCATTATGATATAGTGCTCCCTTGTGTTTCTCTAGCACTCCCTAACACTCCTTGGCACACATTGGCACACCCTGGAACTTGGCACATCTTGGCATGCTTTCCTATCATTCTATCATGCCTCAAAATTTCCTAGCAGACCTGGGCACTCCCTCCTTAGCACACCTATAACTTGCTAACACTCCCTATCACACACACCTACTCATTCATTTCCATGCAATTGAAACTAGTCCTTCATTTTGTTTCCCTGGAACCCCCTAGGATGCGTTGCCACCAAACCCTGGCACCTACCACATATTGGAATGCCTAACATGACTTGGAAATTTATATCACGTGTTAGAACTTCCTGGGATACCCTGCACACCTTGGCACTCCCTAGTTGTCATTCCCTCATAGAAGCTTACTTTTTTTGCGACTTGGGAACCCAACCAAGTCCTTGAAAAAGAGTGTTTTGTCTAGCACAAAGTCTCCCTTTGTCTGAAATTGCTTCGTCCATCCCCTTATCGAAATCATAGGCTTGCCTCCTCCAAGTCCTATTATGAAATTCTCCTAACATGCTTTGTCCATGGGACCCCTAGAATTCACTAACACTCCCTGAAAAACACTCTTATTCATTCGTTTCCATGCAGTTTAAACTAGTTCTCCCTTGTGATTCCATAACACTCCCAAACACTCCTTCTCATGCATTAAAACTAAGTAGCATGTGTTAGCACACCTTTTAATTCATTGGGATTCCCTGGAACTCCTTAACTATCATGTCCTCATAACTATCCTTATTTTTTTTAGACTTGGGAACCCAACCAAGTCCTACCTCGACTACAAAAACTTGACCAAGTTTCATTTACTACACCTAGACTATGCCTTGTCCGCCTAAGAATGGATTATAAATAATCTTAGGCTACTCATGGCCAATATTAGCTCATCCCACTTAACAAGTTACCAAGTCAAGTCTTACGTCCAATCATGGCTATAAAACAACTAAGAAACATAGTTTACATCTTGACATGCCATAACACCTGGAACGTATAACAATCCCTTGGAACTATGTGGCACATGTTAGCATCCCCTGCATTCCTTGACATGATTTGGAACTCCCTAACACACCCTACCATTCCCTGACATGCCCTGGAACTCTAGCATGCCTTGGCATTGCCTAGAATATAACCTTGTCATTCCTTCCTTAGCACAGTTTGAACTCACTCACACTCCCTATCACACACTCTATATTCATTCATTTCCATGTGTTTTGAACTAGTTCTCCCTTATGTTTCCGTGGCACTTCTTAACACTCCTCGACACTAGTTCTCCTTATGTTTCTTAGCTCGAGGGTGAGTGTGAAGGTCAATACAATGTACACTTGAAATTTCATCTTCATTCGAATTTGTATGCTAAACTTATGTTGAAAATAAGATTTTGCGAGTCATAGTTTGCACCATATAGCATGTCCACTAATTGTCGAAGGCCTTCTTATAAATACCAAGCTTTGATCATCGAGCTAATCCAATGCATCAACCCCTTTTATACTAGATATTTTCTTTTGATGATGTATATTTTTCCCCCATAGGCTATCAACCTCCTTTTAAACTTCAACCAATGAATGCTTTCAAAAGATCAGAGTTTTTCAAACATCAAAGCTATTTTGAACATTGACTCCTTTCAAGAGATTAGGTTCACTTGAGCAACATGCCTCTTTAAAACATCAATTGCTTCTATACGAGGGTATCAATCACTTTTGAAACATTAATCCCACCTAAAGCATCAACCTCATTTTTATGAAGTATATTGACCTCATTCAAACCATGGTGACTAAGCACTTTCAAAGGAGGACATTAAATCTCCAAAGTATCATTCCCCTTTCAAGGTTAATGATTAGAGCCAACCAAAACATCATTTTTTTTGGAGTATTTTTAGCAATGTCTCTTTTTCAAACTTCATACCATTGATCTTTTTTTAAACATTGGGTGATTTTGAAACTTTGGGTCATTTTCCCATCGAGCCATTTGGACATAACATGTGTCAAACATATTCAGGCAATTCAAATTATCCATCTTTGAACTTAATCCACTTGAGTCATTTTGAAACATTATACATTTGGAAATGTTGTAATTTTGGCCCATTAGAACCACTTCAAACTCCAACCACTTACGAAACTTTGAATGATTTTCCAACTTAAACCCCTTTTGAAACATTAGGTGTTTTTTGAACTTTTACCCTTTTGAAACTTTGGCCCTTTCCCAGCTAATGCCTATTGAACCACTTTGCAACTTGAAGCAAGGTTTTTAAACATTAACCCATTTTAACACATCAAAGCATTTTTGACTTTGAAAACTTAATAAAGAAAAGGCTCCAATTTTTGATGGTTGACTTTGGGCCATCCAACCTTTTAAAAAATAAACTTATCAACCCATCCTTGAACACATCCATCAAGCCATTCCAGATATTGGTCATTCTAACTATGGCCATTGGTTGTCCTTTACATTCCAGATATTGGTCATTCTAACTATGGCCATTGGTTGTCCTTTACGGGTTGGATCATTGGTCACTTTTGAACTTAAAGCCATTAAAAATTTAAGCATTAATTCATCCACCCCATTTGAGATATTTTCACACTTTATAAAAATTAGAAAAAATAAATTAAATTCAATAAAACAAATGGTTTAAGCCATTCTAGTGGAATTACAAATTCAATAAACCGAATGGTTTAAGCCATTCCAATAGAATTACAAATTTACACACTATGAGGTTTGAACTCTATCCTTCATTGGATGGTTGCATGTGCTGAGCATAATTTCTCTAGTTAACTAAATTTCGAATAATGCCAAAAAAAAAAAACCACCTTTAAACCTAACAAAAAACAATTCAAAAGCAATTAACTTTTTCCAAAAATATTCTTTCTATACTGTCCACTGATTATCATTATCACATTATCACACCAATGTGATTCGTTTACAAAACTCACATTACCAACACATAGCAATTTAAGTCATATATATATATATATCTATATATATATATATATATATATATTATATCACATAATTGCCTACTATATAGATTATATAAATCTTGTTCCATAAATTGGCCCGCGACTTTTACCACCGGGATTCAGGAAATTATCTAGATATTTTTTTTAAAATCGAATGTACATTTACCATGCCAAGCGTTATTAAGGGAATTCGAATTTGAAAAAGAGAAAATTTTGATAGTCATAATGCGGGAATTCAGATTTGAAAAAGAGCGAAGTTTGATAGTCATAGAGCAGGAATTCGAATTTGAAAAATAGCTTGAGTACGGGTCAAATCCAAGCCGATACGTCCTCAGGAAGGGAATGAAGGGATGGACAGAAGAGAAAATTAGTGAATGGTTCCTCGCTGGTCCCTCGAGGCCTCGCAGTGGTGATGTTGAATTGCCAGGGCCTCAAATAATAAGTGGTATGGGAAGAGCATTGGGGAACTTGCAGATGAAGAGCAGATTAGCGAATGATTCCTCACTGCCCAGCCATCGGTTTCAACATGAGGCCTCGGTAGTGGCGATATTGCATTGCCAGGGCCTCAAATAATAAGTGGTATTGGAAGAGCTTTGGGGAACTTGCAGATGATCCATCCCGGCTATGTAGAAAAATGGAGCAACTATCAGCTGGGTCACTTCCATTCTCGAGGCCTGCTATCCTTTGTGAGAACTTTGATGAAAAATATTCTTCAGAGATTGCGTTGGACTGTCTTGAAAGAAAGATAGAAGCTTATCTCATCCTCTGCTTCTTCTATTAATGATAAACATGAATGGGTTGAAGCAGGTATAAGAGGGTTGAGATGGGTTTAAATTGTGATTATTCTACTGTACGCTGCGGCTGTCGCCAAGAAAGTTGTTGTTTGGATAATACATGTAGTAGATAAGTCGCTGTTTTACTGAGGTTCGTTGTTAGGTCACAACTAGATCGTGGATTTGAAATTTGTGATCCAAGGGTAATCTTCCCTGCTTTCAATAATGTGATAAGCAGGTCAAATCTGTTGGAATATTTGAGAATTCCAAACAATAAAAGGAGAATAAAACTCCCCTCTTTAACACAGAGAAAATATTTAAAATTGCATTCACAGTGACAGAGTTTCCACATAAAAAACTTCTATTCCATAAAAAAAACTGATACAAATTCTTCCTCAATACAGAGGGATTACAACTGCTGGACTGTTACAAGACACAGTGCCAAACAAAACTCTTCTCTGTCTCACACAGAAAATGCACTGCTGTGCAATACAAACTTTTTACACTCTGCTGTATGTAAAAATTAAATCTTACAATCTGTCTTTCACCCTTTTATACACTGCTGTGTAAATAAGAAAATAATTACTGTGTAATAAAAAAATTACAACCTTGCCTCACGGGCTTCCTTCCTTTTATATGAAACTTTGTATTCCATATTTCATTACCTTTTGGGCCTTTTAATATATATGTATGTGTCACATATATTAAAATTAAAATTAAAACAAATAACATTTAAAACATTAAAAAAAAAAAAACTATTGTTTTAAAACATGTGCGATGGGAAAATAACATTAACCCAAATCTTGTGAGCACATTTGTGTGGGCCCCCAGATGATGACGTAAGCAGCTCCGGGGGTGTTCGCTCCTCCACCTACTCGGCTTCTATGACCCCCGCGGAATTTGCCTACTGCCTTGTCTCTGCGCTGTTATTTGAACCGCCTCAACACAACGCTACCGCCTTAACTCTGCACTTTGTGATAAATGCAGGATCGGTGGATATTTAAATTGGTTGTTGCTGCAGATAGGTTCCACTGCTCCTGCATTAAAATCGCGCCTGTTTAAACTCAAATCAGACTTAACTCTGCCATTCTGTCTTTTCTCAATTAAATTCTGCTATGCTGCGTTATCTGGGCAGTTGGAAATTAAATTCCAACACTCCCCCTTAATTTCAACTGCTGGGTTTTCCTGCATACCCAAGCATTTCCTGAAATATTCAAATTTGTTATGAGCTAATGGTTTTGTGAGGATATCAGCAAATTGATCCTCTTTTCTGCAGTGCTGCAAAACAATCTCACCATTGCTAACCAATTCCCGTATGAAATGAAACTTGGTGTCAATGTGCTTTGTCCTTTTATGAAAAACAGAATTTTTAGACAATGCAATAGCTGAATTATTGTCACAAAAGATCACTGTCCATTTTACCTGTTCTTGGCCTAGACTACTCAACATTTTTCTCATCCAAACTGCTTGACACGCTGCTGCTGTAGCTGCCACATATTCTGCCTCTACTGTAGACAACGCTACAATGGGCTATTTCTTAGAAGCCCATGAAATGGCTCCTGAACCCATGTGAAAAACATAACTGAAAGTGCTCTTCCAATCATCTACACTTCCACCCCAATCACTGTCAGCGTAGCCAACTAAATCTGAATTTTCTGAAGCAGTATATAAAATACCAAACCTTTTAGTACCTTTAACGTACCTCATAATTCTTTTTGCTTCCTGCCAATGTGCATCCTTTGGTTTTTCCATGAATCTGGAAATCAAACTAACAACATGCATTATGTCTGGCCTAGTTGCAGTCAAATACATAAGGTTGCCAACTATGCTTTTGTACAAGCTAGGATCAAAATCCTTGCTGATGTCCTCTCTACTGAGTTTTAATCCCATCACTGTGGGAGTGATCGCTGCCTTGCTCTCCTGCATGTTAAATATTTCTAGCACTTCATTAACATACTTTGCCTGTGAGATACAAATCCCATTTTCATCTTGTTCTACTTCTATTCCCAAGAAGTATTTCAACAAGCCCATATCAGTCATTTCAAATTCTTCTTTCATGACTGTTTTAAAATGTTCAATAAGGTAATCATCATTACCTGTAAAAATAACATCATCAACATACAAGACTACAATCAAGATTTTACCATCTTTTTCTTTGATGTAGAGGGTGGGTTCTCCCTCACACTTTTCAAATCCATTTTCCAGTAGATAAGAATCTATCCTACTGTACCACACTTTTGGCGCTTGCTTCAGCCCATAAAGAGCTTTCTTCAACTTGCATACTTTGTGCTCTTGGCCTTTCTTTTCATAGCTGAGAGGTTGTTCAGTGTAAAACTCTTCCATTAACACTCCGTTTAGGAATGTTGACTTCACGTCCATTTGGTAAACTTTCCACTTGTTTTGTGTTGCTATGGACAACACTGCTCTCACGGTTTCCATTCTTGCAACCGGTGCGAAAGTTTCCTCATAATCTATCCCATGCGTCTGCTTATAACCTTTGACAACAAGCCTTGCCTTGTGTCTCTCTATTTTTCCTTCAGCATTACTCTTGGTCTTGTAGACCCATTTAACTCCAATGACATATTTACCTTTTGGGAGTTCAACCAAATCCCAAATCTTGTTTCTTTCTATGGCATTAAGCTCCTCATCCATAGCTTCTATCCATTTCTCATTCTTGATAGCTTCTTCGAAATGAACAGGATCACCAACATGAAAATATAAAGCAAACAAAGAATTGATAACTTCATTTTTTATATCTTGTTCATAAATATATTTCAAACTTCTGAATTTCTTACCTCTTTCATTAGGTGTACAAATGCTTGAAGAAGCACTTGAATTTCCTCCTTGTGGTGTGCTTGGAGAAGCACTTTCATTTCTCCTCAAGAGTGTGCATTGCTGCTCTTGTGTTGGTGTTGCTATTTGGGGATGTATTTCAGCCAACTCATCATCATTTTCATCATGAGATAAACAGTGTTTTACATTCACTGTTTTCTCTATGCTTCCATCCCAAGATTCCTCTTCAATAAACTAAACATCTCTGCTCACAGTAAACTTATTGGTGGATGGGTTATATAACCTGTAAGCCTTGGATTCCTCACTGTATCCAATGAAAATACATTTCTCCCCCTTGCTGTCCAACTTCCTCCTTAGCTGATCCGGTATGTGTGCATAAGCCACACATCCAAAAACCTTCATGTGTGTGACACCTTGCTTTGTGCCACTCCATGCCTCTTCCGGCACTTTGTTCATAACTGCTTTTGTAGGGCATCTATTTAGAATGTACGCTGCACAATGTACAACTTCAGCCCAATAATCATTAGGCAAATGCTTTGCCTTTAACATGCTTCTTGCCATGTCCATTATCGTTCTATTCTTCCTTTCGGCTACTCCATTTTGCTGCGGAGTATATCTAGTTGTAAACTGCTTTTGAATACCATTTTATCTACAAAAACGTAGAAAAAATTTAGATATATACTCACCTCCTCTATCAGTCCTTAAGACTTTGATATGTAGCCCACTTTGTTTCTCAACAAGTGCTTTGAAATTGCAAAATTTTTCAAACACTTCACTTTTGTTTTTCAAAAAGTAAACCCAAGTTTTTTTTGTAAAATCATCTATGAATGTTAACACATAGTGGCTACTTGCAAGTGATGGAGTTTGCATCGGTCCACACACATCTAAGTGGACAATCTCTAAGGGTGCTTTCGCCCTTATACTTTTCCCGGAAGGAAAACTTTCTCTGTGTTGTTTCCCAAAGATACAACCTTCACAAAGGCTGTCCGGTTTCTCTATCAATGGTAAACCACTTACCATTCCTTTTCTGTTCAACAGATTAAGACCTCCAAAGTTGAGATGTCCAAATCTCAAGTGCCATAACCAATTATCATCTTTTGGTTCACTTTGGAAAGTTTCTTGTGCAATTGCTGCTTTCTCTTCACCATTCTTCAAATCTGCTCTCATTCTTAGAGGGAACATCCTGTTACTTGTCATCTTCACTTCAGCAATACATTGTTTGCTGGGTGGTTTGTCCATGATGGTACAAACATCATCCTCAAAGAAAACATTATACCCCTTATGGACAAGTTGTCCAATACTTAAGAGGTTACACTTCATTCCTGGAACATAATAAACATCTGCTATGGATTTCTTTGCACCTAACCTTGTTAAAAAATTTACATCTCCTTTTCCCATAACAGAAACTTTGCTATCAGTTCCTAGTGTGACTTGTGACTGTACACTCTCATCTAACATAGAAAACATTGCTAAGTTTCCTGTCATATGGTTACTACAACCAGAGTCTAGAAACCATAAATCCTCATTCTTTTCTTCAGCCATATTACAAGCTAAAAACAAATTATTTTGGCTGATATTTTCCTTAGTGAAATTTGCACTAGTTCTACTTTCCATATCTTGCTGCTTCTTTCTACATTCATTAGCATAATGACCATATTTTTTACAATGGTAACATTGGACATTGGACTTATCATACCTTTGTCCTTGAGCATTCTGCTGACCATTCTGTTGGCTGCTGCCTTGGCCTTGATGCTGATTTGGATTGCTGCCCCTTCCTTGAGCATTTGCTGGACTGTCTCTTCCACCTCTATTTTGGCTTCTTCCTCTTCCTCTCTTGTTTCCTCTGCCTTGCCCTCTTCCTCTTCCGAAAGACATATGGGTCTTAAAGGCATGCTCAAGAGATGAGTTTTCACTCCTACCCAATCTCTGTTCATGAGTCATCAGTGATGCATGTAATTCATCCACTGAAAACTTTGTGAGATCCTTAGTCTCCTCTATGGTGGTGAAAATCACATCGAATCTTGAGGGTAAACTTCTCAAGAGTTTTTCAACAATCCTCTTGTCTTCAAGAATCTCTCCACGAGATCTTATTTGTGTGACCATTCCAATCACATGAGTGAAGAATGAGTCAATATTATCTGACTCTTTCATACAGAGAGTCTCAAAGTCTCTCCTCAGCAACTGAAGTTTTGATGTCTTCACTTTTTCCATGCCTTGATAGGCAGTCATAAGAGTCTGCCATGCTTCTTTGGATCTCTTGGCTGCTTCTATCCTTGGAAACACACTCTCATGAACTGCTTGATACAAAAATAAAAGAGCTTTGGAGTCTTTCTTCTTATTGCTCTTCAACATCTCTCTTTCTGCAGGAGTTAACATATTAAACTCATGTTCATCTGTTGGCTCTTCAAAGCCTTCCTCAACAAATTCCCATAAATCTTGGGAGACAAATAATGCTCTCATAGTTATTGACCAGTAGTCATAATTTTTCCCATTAAACATTGGGAGATGGATATTTCCCATACCCATACCAGTGCTGGCTCCATCCATTCTGCACTCTTAACTATGATTAAAAAAACACTTAACTGTGTATTTAAAATTAACTGACTGTTCTGCAATAGTAACACAAAACTATATAGAGAAATACCTTTGGATTATTCTTATCTGAGTCTTAACACTGCTGGAGAAGCTACTGCAACAAAGAACTCCTTTCCTTCAGCTTATTTGACCTTCAAATAGCCTGGACTAGCTCTGATACCATGTTGGAATATTTGAGAATTCCAAACAATAAAACAAGAATAAAACTCCCCTCTTTAACACAGAGAAAATATTTAAAATTGCATTCACAGTGACAAAGTTTCCACATAAAAAACTTCTATTCCATAAAAAAAAATGATACAAATTCTTCCTCAATACAGAGGGATTACAACTGCTGGACTGTTACAAGACACAGTGCCAAACAAAACTCTTCTCTGTCTCACACAGAAAATACTCTGTTCACTCTTCAAATAAAAAAAATAAACGCACTGCTGTGCAATACAAACTTTTTACACTCTGTTGTATGTAAAAATTAAATCTTACAATCTATCTTTCACCCTTTTATACACTGTTGTGTAAATAAGAAAATAATTATTGTGTAATAAAAAAATTACAACCTTGCCTCACGGGCTTCCTTCCTTTTATATGAAACTGTGTATTCCATATTTCATTACCTTTTGGGCCTTTTAATATATATGTATGTGTCACATATATTAAAATTAAAATTAAAACAAATAACATTTAAAACATTAAAATAAATAAATAAATAAATAAGTATTGTTTTAAAACATGTGCGATGGGCAAATAACATTAACCCAAATCTTGTGAGAAAATTTGTGTGGGCCCCCAGCTGATGACGTAAGCAGCTCCGGGGGTGTTCGCTCCTCCACCTGCTCGGCTTCTATGACCCCCGCGGAATTTTCCTACCGCCTTGTCTCTGCGCTGTTATTTGAACCGCCTCAACACAGCGCTGCCGCCTTAACTCTGCACTTTGTGATAAATGCAGGATCGGTGGATATTTAAATTGGTTGTTGCTGCAGATAGGTTCCACCGCTCCTGCATTAAACTCACGCATGTTTAAATTCAAATCAGACTTAACTCTGCCATTCTGTCTTTTCTCAATTGAATTCTGTTGTGCTGCGTTATCTGGGCAGTTGGAAATTAAATTCCAACAAAATCCAAGCCCAACGATTTTTGAATAGGGTTTATGCGGGGTTCTAAGCGTCACAGAATGTTGTGAAGGGTGCACAGATGGGCGTAAATGTGGATGGAAGAGTGTGAGAGTAATACCAGACACCACATATTTTGCTGTAAATTATGCCGGTTATCCTTCTTCCATTTCACGATCTATTGAAACCCTCGGAGGTACCGAAAGAATTGCGAAGGTGAGACCACCTCTTTATTTATTCATTTGCTTAAAATCCTGACAGATTTACATGAAATTTCAGTTCCAGATTTTATATTCAAGCAAAATTTTGATTTAATGGAAATTGGGTCTTCGACATTGTGTGAAAGAAATTAGTATTCGACATTCATATCTCCCTCCCACTCAGAATTTTGTAAGACACACACTTAAAATTGGATATTCGGCTGGAATCTGCGCATTAGGTATATTAGCCTTTGGACTTGGTCCTATGTTCAGGACATACCATGTTTACGACATACCAGTGAGATTTTATGGTAGTGGAAAAAGTGACATTGCTGTAAAATGTGATTGATATAATTGCCCATCACATTTTAGATGTTTTCTCTCAAGAACCCTTTTCCTGTATATTTCCAGCTATGAAACACTTACATTTCTGTAAAGAAAATGTATCAAATAGGAAACTAGGCTGCCCTCACGATGACTGGGGAGAGGGCGAGCCTGTACCATGCCTTTTTAAAAGAGTGCCCTTGACCGCTACGGTGCTGTCAGGACCATGTACAAAGGTTAGCCCAACATATATTGCACAAGATCCGGCCTTAGCGGTGATTCTCTCATTTGAATTTTGGGTCAAAGTTTTGTGGCTAGACCCACTGCAGTGTCCAACGATTTCTTTGGAAACATCAGTAAAAAACGAGACCGCTGCTCCATTTTTTTCCTTGGATCCTTCCTATGGTCGCCAACAAATTTATCTGCGAGATTTTTTCTTCCATATGGTCCCAACAAATTTATCTCCAAGATTTTTTATTCACAGAAGACAAAAATCTATTCCCAAAAATGGCAGACAACATGATTGTGATTGAGGCTCCTCCTCTAGGTCACTAATCAGCTTGAGAACTCACAGAGAGCCCCAAAATCAAGCCAGCAATATGCAGAGTATCTGCTATGGAATTCGAACTCAGCCCCCTTTTCACTATGAAAATACTCGGAGAGTAGCACTGGAAAACATCAGGTCTGCAGCAAATTCAGCGAGCCAGAAACCCTAGGTTTCATGGCTGCAGAGTGGCATTCCTCATACAACAAATATAATATAGTTCTTAGCTTTCGTATAGATAACTTTGCATCATGATATTCAGCTATTTTTAATCAATGACATATTTTTTACCACGTGGATATACTATTGCAGTTTTCATTTCACTGAAACTTCATAACTCTTCGTTTCCTTGTATAGAGTTATGTTTTTTACCATAGTCTCACTTGATCAAAATCGAAATCGATTGTTACTTAGCTCTCTCAAATGATGTCAGTGTTTTGATTTCTAATTCAATACCATCATGAGGTTTATTACAGACATCTACAAGAAAATGTTTTGTTTTGTAGTTTAAATTTAAATATTTATAGTTTGCTTGTGTGATGAAACTCTTTTTAATTATCACTTTTCTTTTGTTCTAGGATAGAGTTCTCTCAGAATTAGTTGTTTATGTATCCTTCCTGAATGATTAATGTGTATAAAATAAGCAACACATCAGAAGCCCTTTACTTTATTTACCCATCTCCAATCTCGATCAGAACATTTTCGCCAATGTGCGGATGAGTATCTTGTTTGGTCTCAATCTAGTCTCCTAAATTGAGCTCATTTAATTGTCAACCAGGGTTGGTAAACTTCTGAAGTGAAGTGTACTGTATGTACCTAGGTGCTTGTTTATTAATGCGTTGTGTGTAGTGTTTTGTGATGTTTTTGGTCTTTTGTGATGATTTATGATGTTTTTGATCTTTTGGTGGTTTTATGTTCACAAGGAAAATGACTAGAAAGCTAATGGAAGGAAGCTAATGATTAAAATCAGAGTGAAACCTAATTGGTTGATGTCAAATGGTAAATGCAAATGCAATACTAAAAACAGAATCAAATCTAAACTATGACTAAGCAAAAGCAAAGCTTGATAATGACTTTTAAGCAAATGATTCAAAACACAAACTAAACTTGTCAAATTCTTTCATCAAAGGCATTTGAGAGAGAGCTTGAAACATGGTTACTAAGTATGCAAATCTTCCTAACTAAACAGTTTAAACAACTAACTTATAATGATGCAACATTTTATCCTTGATTAGAGATTTGTTGAAGTATGTTTGGAGTAAAACTTTGATACCATCATAAGATCTTCTATTCTAAATCTAGTTCCTAACTCTATTCTGCAACTCAGTTTTATGGCACTACACTTCACTCAAAGTTTATGGATTTTTGAAATAGTCTTTTGAGGAAATGTTGGTTTGTAAGATGACAAGAAAATTGCAGAAATACTTCAGGCCTTAAAGTGATATGGTCTTCTGTTCATATGTTTATGAATCAATTATGGATTTTGGAACAAGAAGAGATTTGTGAATAATGAAGGCTGTTTTGTTAAGTTTAACAACTGAAGTAATCTAATATGCAGTGAATGGCAACTGAATATGGAGTGAAAATGCAATGAGTTGAACTACAACTGAACCTAAAATGTCACTAGCCTAAAACAATGCTGAACTACAAGTCATTATCAAACTTAAAGCAAAACAACTGAACATGAGTTAAGTGAAATTAAACTCCGGAGCATCCTAACTAAGCTATCATGCATTATTCTATGGAATTATACAGTCTTTTTGTCCATCATGATTGGTATTTTGGAAGATTTCCTTCTTGTGGAAGAGTTTTTAGAACAATCTGGACTGTGTAATTGAGTGCAAATGTAAACATAAAGACTGAAAGAAATTAAAAACTAAGATATCATGGCTATCTCCCACTGATCATTATGATATATTGGAAAAGAGTTTAAGAGCAAGAACAACTATGGTACTTAGTGAAAACACACAACTAAAACGTTCAAGATCACAATCATGCTTAAGACAGTATAAAGATTTCTTGGAAGAGTTTCTTCTTGTGGAAGAGTATTGAGCATAAGTATAACTGTGAAGGTGAATAAAAGAGACTACAATTAAATCCTACAATACTATAGCCATTCCCCATTCATCATTATAATCTTTTGGAAGAGCTTCTTCTTTTGGAAGAGTTTTTAGAATGAGTATAACCACAGTAGCTAATGAAAACAACTACTAATTCAAATTCAAAAACGTAAAGGCAGCTAGAATACTTATCTAAATTACGTAAATAAATCCGTGCAAGAGGCAGGGGCCCTCTACCACCTGACGGAATCTAACTCCAAATCAAATCAACGCTTTCAAAACAACATTGTCTGCTTCATTAAAGGTGAAATAACTTGAACAGAGCACTCTGCGTCTTCAGAAATGTAGCACAGAATCTAAGCAAAATCTAGCCTAGCTCTCGGTTTCCCAAGTGTTTATATAACAAATGTAAATAACAAGACTTGCAAAAATTTTAGGAACATTGTCTTTCCTTATCGGAATCACATTAGGACTCTTGAAGTGGCTGCGTAACAAGGAAATGGACATTTGGACTAAGACAGTCCTATTAGAAGTCTGTCTTCTTAAATGTGTTCCCACGTTCCAAAACCATACCCAGAATTCGTTTCTTCCTTCATGGTGAGCAACGAACCATGTAGACATGACGTGGAATATGCCCATATGCGGTTTTTCTTGAGAGGCCACCTAGAACATACTCAAACGTGAAGACGGCTGCAGAATCGCCGGTTAGCTACGGAATGTCTGCATTCTGCAGCTAGTTCCGGTCAAAATGCATTACAATGGCAAAAATCATAAAACTTAGCAAGTCAGTCATGTAAATCATTCTAAAAGTAATTATAACTAAATTCATTGATCAATTGGGTCTGGAATAGCAATGGACAAAGGAAAATGAGGTAAAATGGAATGAAAGAAAGCACAATTTTGAGGCTCAACATACCCCCACTGCTGTCTCTTTGCATGTCCTCATGCAAATTATCCTATGAACTCAGAGGCTTCTATAAGAACATCTAATCCACTCCTTCTCCTTTGTCTGGAAGCTAAAGATCTTCTGGGTTTTCTGATAACAAGTTTGAACCTTAGGTTGGTAAGTGCCCTAATTAGCTTTTTGTTCCTCTTCTTCAACTTGTCATTGGTCTTTTCCACTTTGTCTATATGTAGGGATAAGGTTGAGTTCATATCAGTTTTGAGCTTGACTTGATCCTTGAGAATTTCATTCTCATTTTTGATGTGTCTGTTAAGTATTTCCAACTCATATCTATCCCTTCTTAATACATCTATTTCAGACAGTGGAGGACTAGGGGTTCTCTCCTTGCTTTCTGAAGCTCTCCTTTCCAAAGTTTCCACATAGTCATAAATTTCTTGTTGAGCAGGGTCAATTTCAAGGGTTCCTTCATTAAAATCCTCTTCAACATCTTCTTCAATGGATGTTTCCTCATCTTCTATATTAATCACCCCTGTTTGTTTGATTTGAGTTTTCCTTAGTTTCCCCTTTAGTCTGTGGCTTCTTCTAGGCTAAGAAGATCCCTCTCCTTTCTCCATGGCAGATTTCTTGATTACCTTTTCTTCCTTAATCTGTCTCTTGATTTGAGTCAACTTCTCTGAAATGATTTCCTCACTACTTTCTTGGACTGTTTTATCAATTTCAACTTTTGAAGCCCTCCATTTCCTGCTTCTCTTTGTAGTCTGTGGTTCAGGTGAGGGCTCTTTTGGCTCTTCAAAATGATTTCTTGTCAAGAAATTGTCCCATGTATCATTTGTTTTGGTTAAATGATGTTCAATCAAAATTTTAACCAAAGCATGATGATATAAAGTTGTCTCTAAAAATTGAACCCTTCTTTGAACACAGGAAGCCATCTTTTTCAAGCTTTGAAGCAAGAAATAGGGTAGGTTTAAGTCTTCCCCCAGAAAATGCATTATCAGTTTAATGTGGTAGACATAAAATGTGCCATATCTACCCTCACATGTAATAAATTTTTGCAGAAAAAGTAGTATGTTTCTCCATTTATTTTTCAATGCAGAACTTGGAATTACTTTCTTAAATACAGTGACATCCATACCTGGTGATTTTAGAATTTGCTTCCAGGATTCATTGTGGAATTCTTTGTTTTTGAACCATCTCTCTCCATTTCTAAGCAACCCTGTAGCTTCTGCAATGAAAAATTCAGTGACAGTAAATTTGACATCCCCCACTTCAACTTCAGCTCCTTGAAATGATCTTGCAAATGTTTTAGTGACTTCTTTGTGGAAGCCATTAAATTTCTCCAAAAATTGAAGCCATCCTATCTGTTGCAACATTTTTTTGCATTGAGGGTAGCCTTCTAAATATTTTGAACCCACTGGTTCAGTTCTTACAATGAAACCCATAATTGCTTCTTCAATGTTCAGATTAACACTCTTCTACCCATAGAAACAATAACTTTCACCTTTGAATTGAAATGGCTTCAAGTTCTTAATGAAAATGGCTTCAAACTTCGGAATGACATACCTCTGATTGACAGTGACAATAGCTTCAAAACTTTGGACTGATATGCCTCTGTTGACAATGGAACTTTGGACTGATATGCCTCTGTTTGACAGTGACAAATGGCTTCAAATTTCCCACACTACTATACCTCTGTCTTTCAGTGGAAAATAGCTTCAAATTTCCCACACTACTATATCTCTGTCTTTCGGTGGCAAATAGCTTCAAATTTTTCAATGCTATACCTCTGTCTCCCGGTGACAAATGACTTCAAATTCTTCACTGCTATACCTCTGCGTTTACAGTGATAATACTCAATCTCTGCCCACGGTAACAAATGGCTTCAAATTCTCACGCTGCTATACCTCTGCATTTCCAATGATAATGCTCAATCTCTGCCCACGGTGATTCAAACTGATATACCCTTTTTTCTCTGCTCACAATGATAAGAATATCTCTATTTGCGGAATGAAGTGCCGGCTACAGAATGGAGTGATGACAGTGGTCACGGAATGAGGTGGAGGAAACGAATTAATGATTGAAAAGACGACGGAGATTTTTACAATGGCAAAGAGAATCATCATTGAATGATTTGGTTAAGAGACGTGAAGGATTCAAATACTTCGGCCATTTCAACCGCTTAAATGATGTCGGATATGGAATTTGAAATGAGAGATTTTAATCCAAAGTATGTGGAGGGTTTATTGGTCTTGATCAATAAAAATAATTAAAACAACCTTTTCGAACAATTCATAACTAGAACTATGCTAAACTTTATGAAATGCCATTATAATCTAAACTTGTTACCTCTGATTTTCATTTGATTTTTGTAGTCTTTGTCTTCTTTGTTCACCTTTGGAAGAGTCTTCATAATCCTTCTTGATGCTTTTTGTTCATGGATACACTGGATCATTTTGTTGCAATTCTAATGTCTGCTGACTAATGCCTTCAGGATTTGTAGCTGCGGAATGTCTGGCTAGCTGCGGAAAGGCTGATCAGCTGCAGAATGTCTGTTAAGCTGCAGAATGTACCTGTAGAACATTTTGATCATGGAATGGAGTGGTTTGGGAATATAGGTGAAATGTTATATGGTATGAATGAAGATGGATGATGAGACATGATATGTATGAAGTGGATGATGAAATGGAATGGATTCAGTTTATGAAATGGAGTGAAAGAACATAAGAACTACCCTGCAATCCATGACATGTTTTATTCATTTACAGCAAGACATCAAACTTTAAATCTTGACATGAAAATGAGATGGATGGAATATGGAATGAAATGAATGAAATATGGAATGAAGTAGAGTATGAATGAATGAATAAAATGGAATATGGATGGATAAGTGAATGAAGTGAAATGAAATGAGATGGATCATAAGCACTATGGATCTGAACTTATGATTTTGTAACAGTTGCTTGCAAAAACAAAATGGGAAAAGTTAGAGTGTCAGAGAGACTCTGATTTTCACCCTATCTTTTCTGTATAAACATGCCAATCAATGATTGGTTTTCATGTTTATACCTTTATTTATTTATTTATTTTTCAAAGAAATACTTCAGAAAATTTAATCAAGTTGATGAAGAAGAAGAATTCTTCTTCATTAACTTCACATCACTGCTTTCTTGGAACTTCTTGACAAATTCTTCTCTTGAGAGTGGTTTGTGATATAGCTTCAATCTATGACCATTCACAAGAAAAGTGACCTCTTCTTCATCTATAGTTCTGATTTTTACTGCCCCATTATCAAAAATTCTAACAATTTCATATGGCCCAAGCCAATGTGTCTGAAATTTCCCTTGAAAATCCTTGAATTTTGAATCAAACAAGAGAGCCCAGTCACCCTCTTTGAATTTCTTCTCTTTGATGTACTTTTCATGCCATCTAGCCCTTTTCTGTTGGACTAGACTTGTTTTCTGAACTGCATCTTGTCTGATCTCATCCAATTCATTAATTTGCTCCAGTCTATGCTTCTGTGCCTCGTTAAATCAAGTCCTAGCTAAACTGCCATTTTGAAAGTTTGAATCTGGAACTCTATGGGAAACAAAACTTTCTTTCCATAAACAAGCTCATAAGGAGTATGGCCTGTTGTGTTTCTCCATGTAGTTCTATAGGCCCGCAAGGCTTCAGGAAGCCTATCTACCCAATCTCTTCTATGTAAATGAACAGTCTTTGTTAGGATTCCTTCATTGATCTTATTAGTAGATTCCACTTGACCATTTGCTTGTGGATGATAAGGAGTAGATTTTCTATGTCTGATTTTGTACTTCTCCATCATTTGCTCCACTAGCCTTGATGTAAATTGAGCTCCTTGATCTGTAACAATTTCCCTTGGGACACCAAAACGGGTAAAAATATCCTCAAAAATAAAAGTAACTACAGATGCTTCATTAGCAACAAGTAATGGTTTAGCTTCTACCCACTTAGTAACATAATCAGTGCAAACTAATATATATTTCTTTTGTCTTGATGGAGGACTAATAGGTCCTACAAAATCCAAAACCCATTTTTCAAAAGGTTCAATGTGTACCTGAGGTTGTAATGGCATCTCACCTGAAGGAGAAGGTTTCCCTACCCTTTGGCAACTGTCACACCTTTTGACATATTCTTTAGCATCTTTAAACAAGGATGGCCAATAATATCCTAAATTAAGGATCTTATAGGCTATCCTCTTATCTGCAAAGTGTCTGCCACAAGGTTCATCATGACATGCCTTGAGAATCTCAGGCATCTCATCTTCACGAACACACCTTCTAAGATCAAATATGGACCTGTATTGTACAACTCATTAGCAACCCATGAATATTTTGCACTATCACAAATGATTTTTCTTTTATCCCTTGCATTCATAATTGAAGGAAATTTTCCTGAAACTAAATAATTAGCAATATCAGCAAACCATGGAGTTTGAGTAGAAATTGCAAAAAGATATTCATCAGGAAATTGATCTTCAACAGGAGTGTCATCTTTGATATTTTGGAGTCTAGATAGGAAATCAGCTACTGTGTTTTGTTTTCCAGGCCTATCTAGAATGGTAATGTTAAATTCTTGTAAGAGCAATAACCATCTTATGACTCTGCCATTAGTAATTGATTTTTTCATTAAGTATCTAATTGCAGAATGATCAGTGTGAACAAAAGTTTCATAGCCTGTTATATAGTGTCTAAATTTGTTTATGGCATGAACAACAGCTAAAAACTCTTGTTCAGTTACAGTATAGTTTAACTCTGCAGGAGTCAAATTTTTACTGGTATAATAGATGGCATAGGGAATTAAATATTTTTGTCCCAATACTGCTCCTAGAGCTGTATCGGAAGCATCTGTCGAGATATGAAAAGGTAACTTCCAGTTAGGTCCCCTTAATATAGGTGCTTGAGAAATTTTGGTTTTCAGGGTTTCAAAAGCTAACTGGCAATCAGAAGTCCACTTGAATTCACAATCTTTGGTGAGTAATTTGAAGAGTGGAGATGCTATCTTGGTAAAGTTTTCTATAAATCTCCGATAATACCTTGTAAATCCTAGAAAACTTCTAACATCTCTTTGATAACTTGGAATGGATAGGTTAGAAATGACTTCAACTTTTGCCTCATCAACTCTAATCCCATCCCTTGAAATGTGGTGCCCTAAAACAATACCTTCAGTAAACATCATAAAACATTTTTCATGACTAAGTGAAAGGTTTGCTTCTTGACATCTTTTTAAAACTTTTTCCAGGTTTTCTAAAGCCTCTTCAAATGTATTCCCATAAACTGTGAAATCATCCATGTACACCTCTACACAGTCATGTATTAGATCTGAAAAAATTCCTAATACTGCCCTTTGGAATGTTGCAGGTGCATTGCATAATCCAAATGGTAATACTCGGTAAGCATAGGTGCCCCAGGGACAGGTGAATGTGGTTTTGTCTTGGTCTTCAAGTGCTACTTGGATTTGATTGTAACCACTAAACCCATCTAGGAATGAGAAGTACTTTTTGCCAGCTAATGTATCTAATACTTGATCTATGAAAGGTAAGGGAAAATGGTCTTTAAGAGTAGCTTTATTTAGTTCTTAGTAGTCAACACACACCCTCCATTTTCCATTTTTCTTTGGCACAATTACCAAAGGAGAAACCCACTGACTATCTGAAATAGGATAGATGAAATTAACATTTAACAATTTTTGCAATTCCTCTTTAAAAATTTCCCTAAGATTTGGATTCATCCATCTTTGAGGTTGTCTGATTGGTTTGCAATTTGCCTCTATATAGATGTGATGAGTACAAGTCTTGGGGCTTATCCCTTTCATGTCAGTGTATTCCCATGCATATGCAGAAGAATGTCTCTGTAATACTCTGACTAAATCTTCTTGTTGAGATTTTTCTAGGTTCTTATTTATGTTCAAAGTTTTGCCTGGAAAAATTTCACTTGTAGAGCTGCCAAATTTGTCCATAGAATGAAGAGACATCTGCCTAGACGACAAAAATTCAATATTGGATCCCTTCTGAAATGATTCATGTTTGTGTTCTGGAGAGGATTCAAAGTTTTCTAGAGTATTCAGAATTTGATTATCTTCACTAATTTCTGAAATTGTGAAGAGTGGTTGTAAATATTCTTCATCCTCTATCCATTGAGTGTCATCTAGATCTGTAATTGTCCTAGTTGGAGGATATAAAGTGAATTTCTTAGTTGAACTACCATCAGAAATATACATATCACCGGACCTACAACTAATAAAAGCATCAGCTGTAGCCAAACAAGGTCTTCCTAGTATAACAGGATGGCCTCCTAGATTATTCTTAGGAGTTAGGATCATGAAATCCACAGGGTATTCCCAAGAATCTAGGGACACTGGAATGTCTTCTATTACCCCATCTGGTTTGATCACAGATCTATCTGCTAATTGTAATAGTGTGGGTGTGAAGAGAAGATTAGGAAATTTCAGTTTGTCCATGATTTGTCTACTCATGATATTTATTACTGCTCCTAAATCAATGAGTGTGTTTTGAATTTCAATTCCATTGATGTGAATTTTGACAACTGGATTTCCTGGGTCAAGATACTTTGGAATAGCAATCTTGCCCATCATAATGTCTGCTATTTGTCCTACCAGTTGAGTTTTCTTGGTTTCTCTTATTCTTTTTCTTGTTGTCTTCATACTCAACTCCTTTATTGTTTTGGCTAAAATTGGGATTTCCTTGATGGCTTGCAATAATGGAATTTTAATGCAAACATTTCTCAATTCATCTAAGAAATCATAATTAGGCACCATGATTTGTTTTTCTACACCTTTATCAATTTGTAATCTTTCCAGGAAGGGAGGTATAGAAGTAGATGTGGATGGTTGCTCTAATACAGGAGTTGGATTTATTGGATCTTTTTGTTTTAGTTTTTCAATGTGTGGGTCTTGAAAGGGATGTGTCTTCCTCAAGACTTTTATTCACCCGTAGGGAGTCTTCCTCAGAAGTATCTTGTTCTTGTATGATCACAGAAGGTTTCCTCTTTTCAAGTATTCTTCCAGACCTCAGTTGAACATCACTAAGGTCTAAAGGAGTAATTAAATAAGTTGGAAATTGTTGGCCTTCTATCATGTATGTATTCTGAGGGTTCTTATTATTGGGGTTTGATATGGGTTGAGCAGGAAATTGATTTGATTTTTGAGGGAATGGTAATGAAAGTGGTTGATTTTGATGTGGTTGATTTTGATGATGTTGTTGAGAATTTTGTTGAAAATTTTGTTGAAGATTTTGAGGAAAATTTTGTTGAGGATTTTGAGGATAAAAATGTGGATATGGTGGATAGGATGGTGGATACTGATAATATGGAGAGTATATTCCATAGGGACCTTGTGATCCTTGTGCCCAAGCTTGAGATTGATTTTGGAATTGGGGCCAAGGTTGTTGCCAAGAATTCCAAGGTGGAGGTTGATTATACATTTGATCATGAAATCCCTGTGTCTGAGATCCCTGCCAAGGTCTTCTAGATACAAAGTTAAGAGATTCTGTGGAATCTGTAGGAGTTTCTTCTTGAAAAACAGCCTTGAGACCAGGAAGAGAAGGACAATTCTTGGTCTCATGTTTCTCGGAACAAATAACACAGGTTTCTACAACTTTTACATCCAAAGGGCACTCTCTCAAGGCATGTTTCTTCCTACATTTGGGACAAAATATTGCCAAGGCATCAGATTCAGCCTTTTTCTTGTTTTGTATCTTGAGGGTGTCTATTTGTTCACTAAGACTCCCTAAGATGTCAGATTTAAAATCATCAAGCATGTGTACTATTTCTGATCTACTTACTGTCCCAGAAGCAGATTTACTTGCTCTTGCAAGAGCAGGATCTCTTGGACCTTTGACAGTTTTGGATTTCCCTCTGGAAAGGTTGATACATAACTCGGATATTTCAGGTAATGTGAGTTGTGATATATCCCCTTTTCCCATCATGTTGAGGATATCCAACCATTCCTCCCTAATGGTTTTCAACAAAAGAGCTTTTAAAGTGTCTTGATCTAGGTTTTCCATTTGTGCCCTTTTGATGTTGTATTTAAATCTTTCCAACAAATCTTCTAAGTTTTCATCTTCTTTTTGTAACATCTTGAACACTTCTTCCTTATGATTAACCGGCATACAATAATCCAAGTATCTCTCTAGAAATACTTGTTTCATGTCTTCCCATGTTCTAATAGAACTACTGATTAGACTCATAAACCACTTCAATGCTGCTCCCTTCAAAGTTGAAGGAAATAATTTCAGTTTTTGAGCATCTTGTAAGTAGTCATAAGTTCTACAAAGCACTTCAAATTCGAATAAGAAGGTTTCAGGATCTTCAGTTTTAATTCCATAGAAGTTTGGAAGGACAGAGGGTGAAATATTTTTCATGGTTGTATTGGTTTCTTCATCAATTATAGGGAACCCAAAAGAGCTTCCTATTCTACCTCTTCCTCCATCTGCACCTCTGCCTCCTTCTCCTCTACCTCCTTCTCCTCTACCTCTACCTCTACCTCCAAATAGTGTGTGTTCTCCATTAAAAACTCCTCCTCCTCCTTCTTCTGCCATGGTTGACTCTCTTGTGGAAGTGGAAAGGTTTGTGTCCCTAACAGGAGTTTTTAGATCTTCTTCTATGGCAGGTTCAGTAGATGAAGTGGAAGGTTTTTCTAATGGGATATCTGATTTTAGATCTTCTAGAAGTCTAGGATCAAGAGAGGATGGAATATGGGTATGAGTTGAAGGTGTACTAGCTCTGGATCTAGATGAAACAAGTGGTGTTATAGAAATCAAACTTCTGCCTCTGCTGCTTATAAATCTTCCCCTTGAATCTCTCTCCCTATGCATATAATTGTTTTTGGATGCTAAGAAACAAAGGTTACCTAGTTTTCACTTCCCCAGCAACGGCGCCAAAATGTTTGGTCTCAATCTAGTCTCCTAAATTGAGCTCATTTAATTGTCAACCAAGGTTGGTAAACTACTGAAGTGAAGTGTACTGTATGTACCTAGGTGCTTGTTTATTAATGCGTTGTGTGTAGTGTTTTGTGATGTTTTTGGTCTTTTGTGATGATTTATGATGTTTTTGATCTTTTGGTGGTTTTATGTTCACAAGAAAGATGGCTAGAAAGCTAATGGAAGGAGGCTAATGATTAAAAATAGAGTGAAACCTAATTGATTGATGTCAAATGGTAAATGAAAATGCAATACTAAAAATAGAATCAAATCTAAACTATGAATAAGCAAAAGCAAAGCTTGATAATGACTTTTAAGAAAATGATTCAAAACACAAACTAAACTTGTCAAATTCTTTCATCAAAGGCATTTGAGAGATAGCTTGAAACATGGTCACTAAGTATGCAAATCTTCCTAACTAAACAGTTTAAACAACTAACTTATAATGATGCAACATTTTGTCCTTGATTAGAGATTTATTGAAGTATGTTTGGAGTAAAACATTGATACCATCATAAGATCTTCTACTCTAAATCTAATTCATAACTCTATTCTGCAACTCAGTTTTATGGCACTACACTTCACTCAAAGTTTATGGATTTTTGAAGTAGTCTTTTGAGGAAATGTTGGTTTGTAAGATGACAAAGAAATTGCAGAAATACTTCAGGCCTTAAAGTGATATGTTCTTTTGTTCATATGTTTATGAATCAATTATGGATTTTAGAACAAGAAGAGATTTGTGAATAATGAAGGCTGTTTTGTTAATTTTAACAACTGAAGTAATCTAATATGCAGTGAATGGCAACTGAATATGGAGTGCAAATGCAATGAGTTGAACTACAACTGAACCTAAAATGTCACTAGCCTAAAACAGTGTTAAACTACAAGTCATTATCAAACTTAAAGAAAAACAACTGAACATGAGTTAAGTGCAATTAAACTCCGGAGCATCCTAACTAAGCTATCATGCATTATTCTATGGAATTATACAGTCTGTTTGTCCATCATGATTGATATTTTGGAAGAGTTCCTTATTTTGGAAGAGTTTTTAGAACAATCCTGACTGTGTAATTGAGTGCAAATGTAAACATAAAGACTGAAAGCAATTAAAAACTAAGATATCATGGCTATCTCCCACTCATCATTATGATATATTGGACAAGAGTTTAAGAGCAAGAACAGCTATGGTACTTAGTGAAAACACACAACTAAAACGTTCAAGATCACAATCATGCTTAAGACAGTATAAAGATTTCTTGGAAGAGTTTCTTCTTGTGGAAGAGTATTGAGCATAAGTATAACTGTGAAGGTGAATAAAAGAGACTACAATTAAATCCTACAATACTATAGCCATTCCCCATTCATCATTATAATCTTTTGGAAGAGTTTTTAGAATGAGTATAACTACAGTAGCTAATGAAAACAACTACGAATTCAACTTCAAAAACGTAAAGGCAGCTAGAATACTTATCTAAATTACGCAAATAAATCCGTGCAAGAGGCAGGGGCCCTCTACCACCTGACGGAATCTAAATCCAAATCAAATCAACGCTTTCAAAACAACACTGTCTGCTTCATTAAAAGTGAAAATAACTTGAACAGAGCACTCTGCGTCTTCAGAAATGTAGCACAGAATCTAAGCAAAATCTAGAACAAAATCTAGCCTAGCTCTCGGTTTCCCAAGTGTTTATATAAAAAATGTAAATAACAAGACTTGCAACAATTTCAGGAACATTGTCTTTCCTTATCGGAATCACATTAGGACTCTTAAAGTGGTTGCGTAACAAGGAAATGGACATCTGGACTAAGACAGTCCTATTAGAAGTCTGTCTTCTTAAATGTGTTCCCACGTTCCAAAACCATACCCAGAATTCGTTTCTTCCTTCATGGTGAGCAACGAACCATGTAGACATGACGTGGAATATGCCATATGCGGTTTTTCTTGAGAGGCCACCTGGAACATACTCAAACGTGAAGACAGCTGTAGAATCGCCGGTTAGCTACGGAATGTCTGCATTCTGCAGCTAGTTCCGGTCAAAATGCTTTACAATGGCAAAAATCACAAAACTTAGCAAGTCAGTCATGTAAATCATTCTAAAAGTAATTTTAACTAAATTCATTGATCAATTGGGTCTGGAATAGCAATGGACAAAGGAAAATGAGGTAAAATGGAATGAAAGAAAGCACAATTTTGAGGCTCAACATATCTTACATTTTTTTCAAAATTTATTTTGCAAGTCCATTGCTTCTGATAAATAAAATGTACTATGTTACGAAGGACTACCTTTTCAAATTTCAGAAACTGTTATGATATTTTTGTGTTATGAAACTTTTCTTAATTATCACTTTTTTTTTGTTGAAGGAAACAATTCTCTAAGAAATAGTGTTCTATGTAGCTTTCCTGAATTCCCAACTCCATCCGAACATGGTTGTCAATGTGCCAATGAGTATCTTATATTTTTGTCAAATTTTATTTTGTAGGTCCATTGTTGCTAATAAAATCAAACGAAATGTGCTATGAAGAGCTACCTTTTCAAATTTCAGAAAGCAGTATTGAAAACATTCAACAAAATAGTAATCTGCCATATGAGGAGCAGGATGATTTTGACGATAGTGTGTTCCTTGATGGAGAGCCTGACTTCGATTCTGGAACAACTCAGGATGGACTTAAATATCTTCGACAAGTAAAGTATGTAAATTATAAGATCTCCTTAGATTTCTTATACATTTATCTTAAATGGAAGTATCTCCTAAAATTGTAGCAGTATTAGCTGATTACTTCTTCAATCTTCTTAAGTATGTTTTGCACTGAAATTAGGAATGGAAATCACATTATTTTTTCGCTCTAGGCATGTGTACAAAACAAGATGAACATAAAAAGGTTTTTCATTTTTTCGTTTGGATACATATGGATTGAAAAAATCACAGTTTAAAGAAAAGAAACCCCCCTTACATTCCACATGTTGAGAACTTGAGATTATCTTCTAAAGATAGGTGCCAAAAGTAAGTCTCATGACTATCTTGAGAAATTTACAATGCAAAATCATAGTAGTGATAATGACTCCTCAGCACTAGCCTTCAAATCTAAAAACAAAATATCTTGACTGTGTCAAGGTACCAGAGATAGATTTTTCCTAAATAAATAATCTAGCTTCAACCTGTTGACCTCCAGCCACCATATTGTGTTCACTTTATACATGAGTGTGTGATATAGCTATGAAAAAGGACGATGTCGCTTTTAACTAATTTTCCAAAATCTTCTAGTTGAGTACATTGAATTTTAATCTCCCCTTTCTTCCATTGAATAACTAGGTAGTTCCCATATACATGCAGTCTCCCATCCCTTTATCCATGGATTTTTTCAAAAGAATATGAAGGACCATTATTTTAGTGTAACTGTTTGACCCAATTCCTAGACCAACCTTGAATGTGATTGGGGGCTTCTCAAATGGGAATAAACGACCTCTTACATTTCTAAAATTATCTTGTCCTTGTCTAGCACCATCAAAAAAAACTTCATCAAGAGGATTTGTCAATATATATGTCTCCCACCTGCCATGGTTGTCTTATCTTTGAAGATGTTTTGCATTCATGAAAAATTCCTTAGACCTTATTGCAAACCTTGGAAGTAAGGATTTGTTTCCCTTCAAACATCTGACATCACATACCAGCCAAATACCATATTTAGAAGGACATAGAATTTCCCTAAAAACTTGTAATTCCTATTTTTGAAACCAAGATCTAGGGCATTCTTCCATCGAAGTACCTCTTCAAGCATTGTCCATTCCAGTTATTTTCTATAGATCTTTCTACAAATATTGAGCATATAGACAATGAATAACATTCCTCATGCTAGGTCCCTGTCTTCCCTTTTTTTTTTGTAAGCCTTCCCATGTTGGAACCTTATATCTCATTGTGAGCCATAGGAATATTCTTATTTTTTAGGTTTTTTTTATTTTTTATTATCCACCCTCTCATATCTTCTTGACCAAAAATATCCTTTAAAGATATATAACCTAACTTTATGTGTACATACCTGTAACATTATTTTTAGCCCACATCAAGGAAACCTCTGAATCCTTCCATTCACCACCCAAAGTGATAGATTATGTTGATTCCCAACCCCACTGCCAAACATTTGTAGCATTAGTATACACAATTTGAAGTAAAGTAAAAAATACTTCATTTTTTCTTGTGAAAAATGGTTTATCAGGTTAGGACCTAGAATAATTCGTTCACCACATCCCGTAATTGGATTTAAGTCAATCCTTACATTCTTCTCATTGCCATTTTTCCATGTAAAGGAGTTTCCAATGATAGGAAAGGCTTGCACCATGGCTTTCTAGTGATTTAAAATATTCTTAATACTTTTCTAAGGAGTCCTTATCTAGTCCAATAAATAAGCAGGGGCTACATACTTCTTGAATCTTAATAATTAATAAATTTATGAAGGCTTTCCTTTGTAATGAGATTCCAAGGATGTTTTGCAACCAAAGCCTTTCCAAATACTTGTATTTGCTTCAAACCTCATCTTCCTTGTTTTGGGGAAGAGCTATGGACTACTAACAGACCCAAGGAATCTCGATTCCCACCATCTTCACCTTTACCACTTCATAAGAAATTTCAACAGAGTTTTCTAATTCTTTCAAGTGATCCCTTTGGGACTCAAGCTGGAGAATGCTAATACACGGGGATGGCTTCCAGGATATCCTTGTCAAGGGTTAATCTGCACATCTTGAGAACCATCTGTTACACAAGAAATGATTTTTTTTTCTATTTTTCTCAACAACCATCCCTAATCACCTTTTCTCTATCCATTTGTCTTGAGAATTAAACCTAGGTATTTGAATCTTTTTTGTAAGTCAAAGCCTAAAAGGAAATAATGCCCTCAGGATTCCTTTGGAGATCACATTCAAACCAGTGTTGAAAAAATCTTGTTGGTGAAAATATTGTCGAGGGTTTGGAAAACAAAATATTAGGGGCATTGGAAAAATATTGCAAACAAAATAAATACAAAAATGATGAAAAAAGTTAAAAAAATGGCACATTTATGCACCTCTGCGAGTGAGTGATATTTTTGTTTATTGTGCGATAATATTATGATATTTTGGAAATGAAAATATCATAATATTTGTTGGCCATATTATCGTTCCATTGAAAAAATTGGAACATTGTGATGTTTGCAGCAGTGCTTCAAACCATTAAAACTAATGTATGACCTTTGTACATTCATCTCCACAGCCATAACCACACAATAGAGATTGAGAAGTTTCTAAATTTTCTAGCTCCCCTCTTTAAACCATCATCGAAAAATAATAAATGAGTTAAAAGCACATTTTTTTTTTACCCCTCTTAAGAATACCAATTTTTTTACTTCCAAAATTGCTCGAAAAATCCCTTCTTTGACCAACAAAAACAGAAGGGGTGAGAGTGGAAAACCCTATTTTATATCCCTTGGAGGTGTGAAGAATGCAAAGGTTGCTCCATTGATGAGCATAATAGAAGAGGCAGTTGTAACTTATGACACATCTCATAATTCACTTTTGCAGTTGTGACACATCTCATAATTCACTTGACCATCAGATAACTGAGCCCCATATGTATTAACACCATCCTGAGATATAACTGGTTTGTCCTATCATATGCTTTGAAAAGGTCCAACTTGATTACCAAAGTTGTTGTCTTTCTGGATTGATTTTGCGTGGAACTTTTTGAGTAAATCCTATGGCTTCATGGATTTTCTTGCCAAATTGAAATCCAAATTGTTTAGGAGAGATTACCTCTGAAAAGGCCTCGTTCAATGTCACTGCTAATACCTTGGAAATATTTTTATAAACACAATTAAAAAAGGATATTCTATGTTGTGTGAGTCTTTGGAATCTTGGGTCTATATCCATAAAGACTTCTAGCCAGTCCACAAATCTCTCCAAAACTAAAATGCTTCCCTTGCAACTATATGGGAGCATATAGTACTGGTTCTACTGCCTAAATTCCCTCTGCACGAACAGGGTCCAGAGATCTTTCTCACACCACACATTGATTGGTGTGCAACCCAGCAGAAATTCCATTATACTTCAAAACTGAGATAACTTCTCAGTGCACATTTTTTCTTGAATCCTCAATTCAAGGACATCCTTGATTCCCTATGCACGAATAGGGTCCAGAGATCTTTGTCACACCCCACATTGATGGGTGTGAAACCCAACACAAATTCCTTCATACTTCAATACTGAGATAACTTCTGAGTGCACATAGTGCTGGAATCCTGAATTCAAGGACATTCTCAATTCCTTGTGCATGAATAGGGTCCAAAGATCTTTGCCACATCCCACATTGATGGGTGTGCAACCCAACACAAATTCCATCATACTTCAAAACTGATATAACTTCCGAGGGCTCATTTTTTCAAATGGCCATGATAAGAACTTCCAGCCCATGAATATCTCTCTAAAACTGAAATTCTTCCCTTGAAACTATATGGGAGCATACATTATTGGTTTTGCTGCCTCAAATTTAATTCAAGTGTTGTAGGATAAGGTCGAGCCTTTGTCATAGGAAGAAACTCATCCTCATAACTGTTGTCTCTGCATGAAAACATAGTGTTGGAATCCTCAATTCCCTATGCATGAACATGGTCCAAAGATCTTTGTCACACCCCACATTGATGGGTGTAAAACCCAACACAAATTCCATCATACTTCAAAATTGAGATAACTTCTGAGTGCACATTTTTTAAAATTTCCATCATAAAAACTTCTAGGCCATGAATATCTCTCCAAAACTGAAATGCTTCCCTTGCAACTATCTGGGAGCATACAATACTGGTTCTGCTTCCTCAAATTTAATTCAAGTGTTGTAGGATAAGGTCAAGCCTTTTTCATAGGAAGAAAATCATCCTCATAACTTTTGTCTCTACATGAAAACATAGTGCTGGAATGAATATCATCAGCCTCACCATCATTTGCCAGTCCCTCACTAATGATGTCATTGTTTAGCTCCCCACTCTTATTGAAATTCAAAATGGATTTCTTGTCTACTACTCCTTCAGAGATGTTGAGATGATTTAACCACAAGAGTTTGCTTCAGTCCTGCCAGAAAATTGAACTATATTGTTTCTATTTGGCCATTCTCCCTTCTTTCTAACATTCACTTATTCACTGTTCAGTTCACTATTCAAATTTACAAGAGTAACCTCGAGGTGGAATGGTGTCTGAATGTGGACCTGGACATAAGGCAGTGACTCATTTTTCAATGATCAAACTGAATTTCTACCAAAATATGTCTAGGACATGGCCATTCACCATAATTTTCAAACCTCATTTCTAGCCTGCTTTATTTTTCCATGAACTTCTTTATCATAATAGTTGTAGGTGTTATAAATGGGAGAACCATTGAAACACACCACATATGATTCGAGACTGTTTTGCTTGAGAATATCGTCTAGATCTCATTCTACATCAGGGCTGCCATGATATCTTCACCCTAGATCTGTAGTACCCTCTCCAAATGTACCAACAATGTTGTCTCTTTCCAATTATATGCTGCCTTCTCCATATAATATAACAACAACTTCTTCAAATTATGGCCTCAAAGCTTCCTCTATAAGCTTGTAAAAAAATAGATTTTTTCATTCTTTCATTAAATGTACAATGCAATGTTGACTCCTCTCTCCACTTACCCTTTTCTAGCCCTTTCAATCACCATGCTTTAAGAAATATGCTAAACGATGAATTAAAATTTAAAGCTACACCTAAAGCATTGCCACAATGTTCTCTCTTCTTATGCCACTGAATTTGGCTGCTTTATATTTTGGAAGCAGTTTTCATATTATTATTTTTTATTTTGACCTTGTGACATCTTACATAATTTATGTAACTCGTGATTTTTCTGGAGTACCTATAATTTTGTATTAAAACTAATTATGGGTAGTCATGAGAAATCATGAGTTACATAGTTTATTGAAATTATTGAGTTCCATTTTTAGCTCCCCACTCTTATTGAAATTCAAAATGGATTTTTGGTCTACTACTCCCTCAAAGATGTTGAGATGATTTAACCACAAGTGTTTTCTCTAAGTCCTGCCAGAAAATTCAATTGTATTGTTTCTATCTGACCATTCTCTCTTTTTTCTAACATTCACTTTTTCACTGCTGAGTTCACTATTTAATTGCAAGAGTAACCTCAAGCTAGAGTGGTGTCTGAATGTGGACCTGGAAATAAGGCAGTGACTCATTTTTCAATGATCAAACTGAATTTCTACCAAAATATGTCTAGGACAGGGCCATTCACCATAATTCTCGACCCTCATTTTTAGCCTACCTTATTTTTCCATGAACTTCTTTATCATAATAGTTGTAGGTATTATAAATGGGTTAACCACTGAAAAACATCACTTATGATTTCACACTGTTTTGCTTGAGAAAAGCGTCTATATCTCATTCTACAACAGGGCTTCCGTGGTATCTTCCCTCTAGATCTGTAGTACCCTCTCCAAATGTACCAACATTTCTATCTCTTTCCAATTATATGTTTCCTTCTCCATCTAAGATAACAACAATTTCTTCAAATTATGGCCTCAAAGCTTCCTATGTGAGCTTGTAAATTTGTTTTGTTTTGTTTTTTTCTTTCATCAAATGTACCATGTATTGTTGACTCCTCTCTCCACTTACCCTTTTCCAACCCTTTCAACCACCCTGCTTTAAAAAAATATGTAAACCATGAAGTAAAATTTAAAGCTACACCTAAAGCATTACCACAATGTTCTATCTTATGCCATTGAATTCAACTGCTTTATATTTTAAAAGAAATTTTCATATATATATATATATATATATATATATATATATATATATATATATATATATATATATATATATATATATATATTTGACCTTGTGACATCTTACATAACTTATGTAACTCATGATTTTTCTAGAGTACCCATAATTTTTTATGAAAACTAATTATGGGTACTCCATAAAAATCATGAGTTACATAAATTATTGAAATTATTGAGTGTCATTTTTAGCTCCCCACTCTTATTGAAATTAAAAATGGATTTCTTGTCTACTACTCCCTCAAAGATTTTGAGATGATTTTACCACAAGAGTTTGCTTTAGTCTTGCCAAAAAATTCAACTATATTGTTTCTATCTAACCATTCTCCCTTTTTTCTAACGTTCACTTGTTCACTTCTAAGTTCACTATTTAGCTTTACAAGAGTAACCTCAAGTTGGAGTGGTGTCTGAATGTAGACCTGGACATAAGGCAGTGACTTAGTTTTCACTGATCAAATTGAATTTCTACCAAAAGATGTCCAGGACATGGCCATTCACCATAATTCTTGACCCTCATTTTTAGCACGCTTTATTTTTCCATGGACTTCTTTATCATAATAGTTGTATGTGTTATAAATGGGAGAACCACTGAAACACATCACATATGATTTGAGACTTTTTGGCTTGAGAAAAGCATCTAGATCTCATTCTACATCAGGGATTCCATGTTATCTTCCCTCTAGATCTACATCACCCTCTCCAAATGTACCAACATTGATGTATCTTTCCAACTATATGTTGCTTTCTCCATATATGATAGCAGCATTTTCTTCAAATTATGGCCACAAAGCTTTCTCCATGAGCTTGTAAAAAATATTGATTTTTTTTCATCAAATGTACCAAGCAATGTTGACTCCTCTCTCCACTTACCCTTTCAACCACCATGCTTTAAGAAATATGCTAAACCATGAAGTAAACTTTAAATCTGCACCTAAATCATTGCCATGATGTTCTCTCTTCTTATGCCATTGAATTCAACTGCTTTATATTTTGGGTGCAATTTTCATATTATTTTTTTATTTTGACCTTGTGACATCTTACATAATTTATGTAACTCATGATTTTTTTGGAGTACCCATAATTATGTATGAAAAATAATTATGGGTAATCTAGAAAAATCATGAGTGACAAAAATTATTGAAATTATTGAGTGTCATTTTTAGCTCCCTGCTCTTATTGAAATTCGAAATGGATTTCTTGTCTACTTCTCCCTCAAAGATGTTGATATGATGCTGATATGATTTAACCACAAGAGTTTGCTTCAATCCTGCCAAAAAATTCAACTATATTGTTTCTATCTCACCCTTATCCCTTTTTTCTGACATTCACTTGTTCAATGTTGAGTTCATTATTTAACTTTACAAGAGTAACCTCAAGCTGGAGTGATGTCTAAATGTGGCTATGTATAGAAGGCAGTGACTCATTTTTCAATAATAAAGTTGAATTTCTACCAAAAGATGTCTAGGACAGGGCATTCACCATAATTCACGGCCCTAATTTTTAGCCTGCTTTATTTTCCCATCAAAATATTTATCATAATAGTTATAGGTGTTATAAATGGGAGAACCACTGGAACGCACCACATATTATTTGAAACCATTTTTCTTGAGAAAAGTGTCTAGATCTCATTCTACATCAAAGTTGCCTTGGTATCTTCCCTCTAGATCTGCACTACCCTCTCCAAATGTACCAACATTTCTATCTCTTTCCAATTATATGATGCCTTCTCCATCTAAGATAGCAACAACTTCTTCAAATTATGGCCTCAAAGCTTCCTCTGTGAGCTTGTAAAAAAATGATTTTTTTTTTCATCCAATGTGCCATGCAGGTTGACTCCTCTCTCCACTTACCCTTTGCCAACCCTTTCAACCACCATGCTTTAAGAAATATGCTAAAACATGAAGTAAACTTTAAAGCTACACCTAAAGCATTGTCACAATGTTCTCTTTTCTTATGTCATTGAATTCAACTTCTTTATGTTTTGGAAGCAATTTTCATATTATTTTTTTATTTTGACCTTGTGATATCTTAAATATTTTATGTAACTCATGGTTTTCCTCGAGTACCCTTAATTGTGTATGACAGTTAATGGCTATTCTATACTAATATATTTGACTTATGTTCTTCCCAAATTCAATGTGAGAGGTTTGGCTGTATGATTGCATGTTTAAGATATTCCTCCATAAATGTTTTGTCTCTACATTTTCCGCCTTCAAAATTAGAGTTCCATGATCCACATCAACCAAGATTTGTTCATAAAGGAAGCTACATAGGTACTTTATGATACAAATTATACATATGGGTAGATGTTTGCTAATTAATTTATATGCCTATAATTCTTATGGCATAGGACCCCCCATATCCAAACTAATGTACATTTTTATGCAAATGTATAGGTTGCAGATAAAGTGGAAATTTTGTTTAGAGAGGTTTTTAATTTGCTCTGTTAGATAGGACAAAAAATTGCCACATCTGGATCCTTTTATTCTGGTATTAAGGTTGTTGAATCAAGGAGACAAATTGTAGAGCTTGAAGGAATATTGCATAAAGAAACATGATATTATGCTAGAATAATATTTTTACTAATGAATATTTCCATATTTGTTCATAGAAATTGCTCAGTTGGAAATAATTTCTTCATAGATTAATTCTTTCTTTTAATGCAATCTGTCAAATTCAAACAGGGTTTGTTGCAAGAGGCCATCATTAGTGATGGGCAATTTGGAAGACTTGTTGCTGATATTTCAAACCTAAACAATATAAGGATTCTTCTTCTTTATGAATCCTATGAATGAGATCGTCATCTTTGCCATTATTCATAACTGCGTTATATATACTCATTGTTTTTTACTTTTTGGCATGCAAATTAGCGTTTTAAAGGTAGATTTTTATGTTGTTACAACAAATTTACATGATTCACAAGGTGAGAAATCAATCTTTAGTGTAATTTTAGATTTTAGGTTTTATAATTATATGTTATTTATAGTTTGTAATTGTCTTCAAAGTTTCACTTTTAATTGAGTATTCAACCGAACATATTGAGTATATTATACGTAACTATTTGTGATTTAGTTTAAACTCCTTTTCTTCATTAGAATAAAGTCCATTTTGTATTGGCATATAACTGAACACATTATTTTTTTCCAATGTTTTGCAATCTTAAAGTGAACTAATTACTATGTTATTGTTTGGTGTCCACTCCTGAAAAGAGATACTCTTACTGTAATAAGTTTCATTATTTTTATTTGTTGGTTGTTGTCATGTTTTGAGTGTGGACTTGTGAAATTCCAAATATATATATATATATATATATATATATATATAGATATATTTCCCTGTGGTTCCTTGGAGATCTGTGTTACATTTGCACACAAGTTTAGATATCTAAAATTTCTAATTTTAATTTGAATATTTACGTGATAAAGGAGAGACAAATGTCCCAATTATAAAAATTCACCCAACAACAACATTGAGATTTTTCTTTCATTCAACCTGTAACATATTTCATCTTTCTTCATCGATGATCTTCTTCCATATGCTATCCACTTATGACATTTCCTTTGCAATATTTGGTGCATTTGCGAGTTATAGGTCATTTGTAGGCTATAAATGTCTTCAATGTCTCAATTCTAATTGAGTGTTCAACTCAACATATTGAGTCTCTTATATGTAACTATTTTTCCCTCCACGCACTTTTCATAACTTCCATAACAATTAGGTAGGGATCTGCATCTTCGATGATGTTTTTCTTGTTTAGTAAAATATTTCCGAGACTTTAATTTATTGAAAGTTGTAGAATTTACAACCTGTAAAGTTTCAAGATATAATTTTTAAAATTCTAATTCTTTAAAGGGTGCTAGCTCAATGGAAGAGCACCTGCTTTACAAGCAGGAGGTTTATGGTTCGATTCCATCGTGCCTTGATATTCATATGGAATGGAGGCGATTAGTTTTTGGTGAGGGAGGCGATTAGTTTTTGGTGAGGGAGGCTCTTTTGACCATCACCAATGAGTTTATGGTGACATTTTTAGACCCTCACCAAAATATGAAATGGTGATGGTCAAAGAATGCCACCATATATACACATCAATAGTGACGACCGTGAAAGGTCTGTCACCATAAATCGTTGTTGTTGATATGAAATGGTGAGTGTCATTGTTTGTCATTATAGGCATTATTCGTGATGGACCTTGAAGTCACCAATGAGCTTATCATGACATTTTTTGACCCTCACCAAATATGAAATGGTGACGGTCAATGAACGTCACCATATATATGCACTAATAGTGACGACCATGAAAGGTCCATCACAATAAATCGTTGTTTTTCGTATGAAATGGTGACGGTCACTATCCGTCATTATAATCAATATTCGTGATGGACTTTGAATGTAACCACAACAAATACTTTCGGCGACGCCACCTTTGGTGACGTTTAGTTTTTTGGTGACCGAGGCTATTGTACGTCACCATTGCTCATATGAAATGGTGACGGTCACTATCCATCATTATAAATAATTATTAGTGACGAGCCTTGAATGTCACCACAACACTTATACTTTCGGCGACGCCACCTTTGGTGACGTTCAGTTTTTGGTGACGAAGACTCTTTTGACCGTCACCAATGAGCTTATGGTGACATATTTCTCCCCTCACAAATGTCCTTTTTTCTTGTAGTGACAGAATGGTGAAGGAGCCTACTTTTGATTCAATCGATTTTCCTTCTCCTTCTATTGCTATTTTCATTGCTCTCAAGCCAAATCAAATCACCAGATCGATTCCTGCAAACACAAACAAAGAACAACAAACAACATGCAATATATAGATATCTACTTATCTTACTCAATCAAATCGATTAGATATGAAATATATATATCATTCAAGAATCCATTGCACAAGAAATAGAGACATATATATGGGAAAATGAACATCAATATTTATTAAAGAGTAGAAGGGGGAGGTTACAACCAATGATCGATTTGTTTCCAACCAACTCCAGCTTCATTTTAGCCTCATCACATCCAACACCATACCAGCAGCATATCATTACTTTCACTCTCTCAAATGAGAATCCAACATCATAAATTTACCAAATTTTTCCCTCCTTTAGCACTAAAATGAGTGCTCAATTTATAGGGAAACTGAAGGCAGTTTCTCAATGAATGACTTTTTAATAATAGGAAAGACATGTTCCCAAGTTTAGAGGTGTTGGATGGACACTTGGATTCAAATTTTGACACATATGGACTCTTCTAGAAGGCACTGGCCATGTGGAGATTCCCGGAACAATGAGAATTTCGATGCCAGGTGTCCAACGCACTCTTGAATGTCAGAAAGTGCATTGCAGTGCACCCTTGAATGGAGGATTTTGCATTGCAATGTAGTTAGTCCCTTTAGAGGCTGTGTTGGTGAGTCAATAAGTGATATAACATATACTTCAAACCTTGGAAATATCACAATAGAAGCCATGAATGAATTTTTCTTCTCTTAGGGCATATATCAATTGAAATATAAGGGGATGATAGACCCTATTTCATTGGTCCTGGGGATGATGTCTAGTTTGACCAGGTCTTGGGGGATGATGCCAAAATTAACCTATAACACCTATAATCTAGACAAATGTGCCATGATCCATCCTTCTTGTGCACCAATACTGCTAGAGCAGAGAAAGAACTTTGACTAGGTTGAATTATACTAGCCTTTAACATTTCCGCTATCATACGTTCAATTTCACTCTTTTGGACATAAGGATATCTGTAAGCCATGATGTTTGGAGGAACACTTCCTGGAATCAAATGAATAGCATGATCATGATCATGAATAGGTGGGATTTCTTTGGGAGTTTCAAACACCTTGGAATGATTGTCCAAGACTTTTTGGAGATTTAGAGAAATAGATGATTTTGATGTTGGAACTTCTAGTGAGCATAATTGTGCAATTACACCTCGTTGTTCTTTCTTCAGAAGCTTTTTCATGACATTAGAGCTTATTATCTTTCTCAGCTTCCCTGCGATACCCCGTAATTCAACTTCCTTTCCTTTCGAAAAAAATTTCAAGATAAGTTCTTGAAAATTAAAAGCTATTGTCCCTAAAGATATTATGGCATTTTCCAGAGAAATTTATAGTTCCTCCATTTGCAACCATCACTTGACACTCTGGTGCTCGGTATAAGAAGCAATTCAATTCCTTGCCTACCTTACAATGAATAAAATTATGGGTACTACCCGAATCAATCAACACTATTACATTTTTCTTCTTGATATGTCCTTCTATCTTAAGAGTTTGAGGAGTGGTAATTCCTACCAATTCATTACAGGATATGGTCAGAATCATTTCTTCTTTCTATAGGGTTGGTTTCTAGTGTATATCCTCTTCTTTTGAAGTTTCTTGTTCATTTTCGTCCTCCTCAAATTCTATGTAAAATAATTTCTTCTTGGCACACTTATGACCTTTAGTGTATTTTCTATCACAACTGTAGAAAATTCATTTTTCTCTTTTTTCTTCCAATTATTGTGGTTTCAACATCGTCAATTGTGGAATTATAGGAGTAGAAACACTTACATATTTATAGATGTGAGTGTTAGGATTCCTTGTCGCCATAATTTTACTTTCAATTTTTCTTGCCAACCTGAATGTCTTCTCCAATGAATAAGATTCCCAAAGGAAAACCTCATGTTGGATGTTATCCCTTAAATTCCCTATGAAGACATCAATCCTGTGTTCCTCTGGAATATTAGTTACCCTTATATTCAATCTTTGGAAGTCCTCAATGTGCTCCACCATTGAACCCTTTTGTTTGAGATTTATCAATTGGCTAAAGAAGGCGTTGCTCTTTGTATCCTCATATTGTGCTATCATTTCCTCTGTAAAAATTGATCAAGTGATAGCTTTTTTATGAGAGCAAAGCCATCGATACCATACAAATGTATTTTGTTTTAAATATAAAGTTTCAATGCGTAATTTTTGTGTGTTTTTCATATTATGGAGATCAAAATATTGCTCCATCTGTAGGATCCATGTTACGGGATCCTTGCCATCAAACTTCCTCAAATCGATCTTTGGAATATGGTGGGTCTTCAATATAGCATTATAGTTTATGAAATCAAGATTAAAATTTATTTTTTATCATAATGAGTTTCCTCTACTAAATTTTTCCATTAGGAATCATTTCTTGTATCAACTTTGTCAAACCTTCCTTCAAACCTTTTATGTCTGCTCTTAGATCATTCTTTATGTCTTCCATGTTGTCTTTCATTTTTTCATCGATCTTAGCTTCCATGTCATCCATCTTAGCTTCCATTCCATTATTCAAACCATCCATCTTAGCTTCCATGCGTTTCTTCAAACCATCCATCTTATCTTCCACGCCTTTCTTCAAAAATTCCATTTCATTTTTTGTTACTCTTTGCGAGAGTGAAAGTTGTTGTACTTGGTATTTTAATTTTGATATATCATATTGCACTTCTTCCTCTTCATGAGTCATAGTAGAACCTTTGAGGGCTTAATGGTTGTTGAATTATTTTTAGGGGGCATTTTAGAACCCAATATTGATATTTATGCTTCAATATGCCCTTGGAATCATTTCAAACTGATTTTTCAAACAAGACTTATGCAATTTGAAAAAAAATACACCTTTTTATTGCTTTTGAGGAGCTCGATATTGAAACTAACGTATATTTGTAATTTCAGATCCCCAAGATTTTATCTTCGCTCCTTTATTAGCCCTCTAAATCTTCTTTCCAATTCCATAGGTCTGACCTGATTTGTATTCTTCAAGGAAAAGTTTTTCTCAATCTCCCACAATGACCTAATTATAGATTGGTTCAGTAGACCTAACTTGCACGATGTGGTACATGTCATTTTTTCCTCCTTTGGCTCTGAAATTGTTACACATGAAGATACAACCCGTGTAATTTTAGCCACTTTTTACAGAATGCCAATCCGATGCTCAGAGAGGGAGTT